>CM060385.1:106760520-107065076 GCA_030545235.1 Helianthus tuberosus
ATGTATAAAAAGCTACCATTTATCATCCAAAATTATTGTGTGTGTATAAAAACTAGAAATATAATAAAATAAGTGTTTGTGAATAAAACAGATAAAATGGTGGATGGGATGTAGGAGGTTTCTAAAAAAAGAGAGATAAGTTTTGAAAAGTATGATTTTTAGTTAAACTATAGGGTAAAATTTGATGGAGGGGATGTGAATGCTCTAACGACGACTACGGAAAATAGTTTATGTACAATGGTTTAATTACATAAAAATTGTATGATGTAGCACAAAAAATAATTTCATGTTCTATATCGATGGAAAATTATAAAAACGAATTCTGATACTGGTTTCGCGAACATAGATGTTGTTACCGATGTTCAGACACCGTCTCACACTACAAAAAAACGCCATTTGGTGGCACACGTTTTTTATGGCATTTATGTTTTGTGCCACCAATTTAGGATTTTAGTGGCACTTTACCTTTTCATATTTAGTTACCACATATTTTTAATGGCATTTAATTTTATGCCACCAGTTTAGCTTTTTAGTGGCATTTTACGAATACCATATTTGCTCAACACACATCTTTTAATGGCATTTATTTTTTTATGCCACTAATTTAAGTTTAACTTCTAATTACATTTCCACTAAATATTCCCCCCTTTCCACTAAAAATTTCCCCCTTTTAAATTTTTCGGTTTCCCTCCTGCACCCTTTGTTATTTTCATCCCTGAATTTTTATTTCCCTCCCTATCTAGATTCTAAACCTAATTCCCTCCCTTCCTCACCAATAGACGCCTTCACTCTAGAACCCTCTTCTCGTAAATCAGTTCCTCTCATTCTCTGGACCAGGTTTCCCTGCCTCCGCCGCCCTAGTTTCATGCCTCACTTCCTTCGCAAACCCTAATTAGGGCTCCAGTTGGATAGTTCCACGCCTCACCGCTTCTGCTCAGGTAAGCAGTTTGTGTAATTTTATTTCTTTTGGTGTATCACAATTAGTTTGAACAATTGCTTTCTAAACAATAAGCATGTGATGTCTTTTGACTTGAACAATGAGCACATGGTTTCATTCAGTGTTTCATATTCTTGGTGTTTAATAACGAATAAAGACTTATTGGGTTTGTTTATTTATTTATTTTTATTTTTATAATGACTCGTTTGGATTGTGTATTTTTTTTGCCTTGTTTTAACTAAGGTTGATTGATAAATACTACTCCTTTTCTATGTAGGATATATTAGTTTGGCCAATATTTTAATTAACATTGTGACTGTTGATCAAATATGAAAAGTGTGTTTTTAATTTGGACAAACTAAAAAATGGTTGAGAAATTCAGAATAAATTAAAGACTAGTAGTGTCTTAACTATCTCAGATGGACGGAAAAAAGGTAACTTTAGATTAAAAATTACAAAAATTGAGTAAAAGTCCAATTCTGGAATGAGGCCTGAGGGTTATTTGCTTGATTTTTATTGGGTTATTAACATATGATCTTTTGTTTGCATCTTTTGAAATTTATTCACTAGTTTATTACTTTTAATGGCATGTTTTAGATCAGTTGTTTAAAGGACATTAAAATTCAAAGGATCATTGGACTATGCACATCCATGGAGAAGGTCACTTTTTGAATCATACCTGAATAACATTGATTATCTGATGAGGTAGCCGTGGCAAAATGAGTGGATAAAGCAGGTTGGGTAACGAGTCAAACCTCATTCGAGTTAAAATGCATAATATTTTGTAAGAGTAGTGTAATTATGTTAAATAAATGATTTAGGAGGTTTTATGTTTTAAAGCTATTTTTTTTACTTATTAGTGATTGAACATAACTTGAATGACTCAATCATTAAGTAAATGGGTTTTAGTTGACACCACCGAATGTTCAATGCATAAAATTAATAAACAATGGCTGCCGCTTCTTGTGTCATTTTGGCTCCATCAGTTGTGTATTTTGAATTTTGAAATAGGGTTTTGAATCAGCTGTAGATCTCACCGCCTAATTTCTTCATTTTCACCCATGCCCTTTCTCTCTCTCTATCCCTCTCATCTTAATCGAGCTCATCTTTAGAGCAGGACAGGCTTCCAAACAGGTAACTATTGTCTCTTTTCCTGTAATTTGGGTTAGTCCCTTTTCTTTATTGTCTCTTTTCCTGTAATTTGGGTTAGTTCCTTGTCTTTACATTCTTAATTGTTGTCAAAAATTTGTTAGAGGTGAGTCTTTAATTGGAGTGTTAGGGAAGTAATCTAGCTGAGTTGACTCTCATTGAATATAATTTCTTGGTATTTCTTCGGTCAAATATTGTTGCAGTGGTTGTGTTTGTTGTTTTACCTGCATGTCACGGGTTTGATCCTATTTACTTCAGTGAGGCTGGTTCATTGGTATACCCATTTGTCCTGCAAGAACATAATGTTATACTGGTTTGATAAGTAACAAAAAAGAACTGAAAGTAATATGCTTCACCTCATATATCTATTTTTAAGTGATTTTTTAATAATTAATTAAGCAGTTAACGTGTGTAGTTTAATTTGCTCAATTGTTTTAATATGTTTTTTCTAGACATATAGGAACAAGCTATAAAAGAAGTTGATGAAGCCATTGCTCAAGGGAAAGGTAAAATACCTATCAAATTTCTCTTTTTATAATGGGTCAAGCATGTCAAATGTGTATCAATTATGTGATACAGTCTGCTATAATAAAACGGACCGTAGAAAAGAAGTTGATGACGCCATTGCTACACATGGGGGAGAGATGAAATTTTGAACTTTTAAAAGTCTGTATATAAAGTAGTCCTTAATTTTTTTGTGTCGAAAGTAGTCCATAATCTTATTTGTGTTGGCTGCCCAGTTAAAAGAAGTGGTTATTTTGGTCAGCATCTTTGTGGTAGGTCAACAATGATACCCCTTTTATAATATACTTCATATGATTAATTGATTATTCCATTTTCAATTTGTAGATAATCAATAAACTATTCGGATAGACTGGAAGTGATTCTGATCATTTGATTAAGCCACATGCTGAGTTTATATGGTAATAATGTCTATAAAATGTTAAGCGCTCTATAACGATTACCTACTTAATTAGGATGTCAAACATTCGTGTACAACTCGATTGACAAAAAAATATTTTCCGCAACGCACGACGAGGATTAAACTAGTTTTTTTCTTAAATAAAGGGATTATAAAGATTGTATGCTAAGCCTTTTTTGTGTTTTGACCATTTTCGCAGCCAAAGCATGTTATGACTTTCTTTCTTGCTGAACTGGGTACAAGTGGATCCCTTGACAGGCAACAAAGACTGGTAGTGAAGGGTAGATTTGCACCGAAAACTTTGAAGGGATTCTCATGCGACATGTCAGTAAGTTACATGTTACTTCTCCATGATTGATATCCACACTTAGAAGCAAAGTTTGCCCAAAATTTAGTTTTTTACTTATTGATATCATTTTAATTTTTATCATGTTATGTTTTGAAAATGGCTATTGGAGTATGATGATATGGTTTAATATGCGGTAAACATTCTTGCTATTCTTGTTCATATGTTTCCATTCACAGATGAGTATGTTATCTGCAATGGTTGCAAGAGCCTGGATACAATTCTTTTAAAGGAGAGTCGTCTTTTCTTCCTCAGGTAATATGTTGGTTTTTTGTCTATCTGTTAGGTGTTCGGGCTGATTATAAATGGCTGCATTTTTTTGAATCATTACTAATGCTTGTTTATGTGGTTGATGATGGCAAGACAGATATCATGAGATGCTTTGGAGCTAAGTTTAAAGATAGTGAAATTCTAGCCCAAAAGAACGTTTAGGCTCTCCGTGTAAACATTTAGAAGTTGGAATATCTTACTTATTACATAATATCTTGCTAACTTTCGGAATATGTTTTGGATCCAACTTATTATTGAAGTTATAATATTATGATTTCTACATTTACAATTTTATCGAATTTTTATTTTATATTTTATATTGTAGATAATGCGTTTTGTGGAATAATTATGTTCACTAAAATAGTACATATGTTTAATTAGAAATAGTTTCTACTAACACAAATTTTGCCACAAAAGGTTTTTTTTACATAAAAAGTGCCACTAAAACTATTACTTTTTAATGGCACAAAAATTGTGCCACCAAAGTGTTTTTTTATATCGTGGCCAAAACAAAAGTGCCACTAAAGGCTTAAAAACATTGTGCGGCAAATTGAAAAAGTGACACTAAAAGGCTTTAGCGTCAGCGCTTCTAGTGGCACTTTTTTTGTGTGCCACCCATTCCTACAAAGATCTTTAGTGGCACTTATTTGTTATTTTGTGGCACTTTTTGTGTGTCACTATATGGCATTTTTTTTGTAGTGTCAGTTCGTAACTGCACCACTATTTCGAATACAACTCTGTTTTTAATAAAATTTATATTAGAATGTCGAGAGGAAAAAAAGTTAACGCACCCACGTATTTCGTTTTTATAATGAACATAAGTTGAAAGAGAAATGTAAAACTATTGGGTTAAAGATATATATTATTTATAGTATAAGTAATGAAATTAAGACTTAGAAAAAAAAAATAGAATTACCGTATATTATTTATAATAGGGTTATTGGATTTTATCACCCAAACTATTGGCTATTGGTCGTTGCCACCCCCAACTATCACTTTGACGACTGTCACCCCCAACTTAACACTTAGTGTGTTCTGTCACCATACCGTTAACTGATTACTAAATTTTGATCATGTTACTATTCTTTTAGGGGTGTCCTAAGTTCCCTAAAACCTTCCTAAGATCCCTATGACACCCCAAAAGTATAGTAACATGATTAAAAGTTATTGATCAGTTAACGACATGGTAACAGAGCATACTAAGTGTTAAGTTGAGGGTGACGGGAGTCAAAGTGATAGTTGGAGGTGGCAGTGGCCAATAGCTAACAGTTGGGAGTGATACAATCCAATAACCCTTTATAATATAAGGAGTAAAATTTAAACTTAAAAAAAATTAAAATGAAGTAATGTGTAAATTTAGAAATGTTAGTTTACTAATTTCTCTTAACCACTAATTATGAGTTATATCTTTTTGGTTCAAAATTCGCATACACTAAAGGTTGCCACGTAAAGATGTTGCATCAATTGCCATCCAAATTAAGCAGACGGTTCACACTTACATGTGTGTGGTTATTAGATTCTTCATGTGAAGATAGCTAGCCATTTTCTGGTGAAGGTTGTTATGCCTATTTTTAGCTTTAGAAGAAAATACAATAATTATACTTTTGTTGGCCCTTCAAAAAAAAAACAAAGAAAATACAATAAGACTTTTGACCTAATAAATGAACATGAGAGTCCTGATAAAAAAAAAAAAAAAAAAAAAAAAAAAAAAAACCTTTTTCTGTTGTAAGCTAGATCAAATTTAAAGTTTATGTAACAAAAGTTAGATAATTATTTAGCAAGACAAATGCATTTACAAAAAAAAAAAAAAAGACTACATAAAAGATAACAAAAACATGCACTTCCATCTTCTTTATCAACTTGGTGAATAAATCTAAACTTAAATATAACATTTTGCTTTATTATTTAATTATTTTATTTAAAAATAATTTAACATGTAACTTCAAGTGTAATGGATATATCCATAACAAATTACAATAACAACAATCACGACAATCAAATCTGATAAGCGACATAATAATAAAGAAACTATAGACACAATGAGATTCAAGCCCTGAAGAACGAATTTAAGAAACGGTGGCGATACCTAGTTCAACCCATGGTCGTGTGGAACCGGTCAACCTGTGGGTCCACACAAAACAATATCAGACAAAGCAGGTAACAAGCAGATACATGTATATGAAACAATAGACGCTAGAAATAATAGAAATATGAGTATGTAACACGTAGCGACATATTGATTTTGCTTGTTAATGATTTAAATAGTAACAATAGAAATAAAATACATGATACACCCAAAAAATATTTAGTGACAAAAAAGGGATAGGAAAAAGATCTACTCCACAGTTTTCGAAGAATTGATCCACGAGAATTACCGCACGAAGAGAAATCAATAAAATCTAATGAATAACAATCACCCTGTAATATAAATAAGCAAAGTACTAAATGAACGGAAACGATATATTAATTCTAGGATATTGGGTTCTCCTATTTAAAGCCTTAAAATCATTATTAAAAATAATATCCAAATCAATATTTTTATTTCTAGAATAATTACACACGATTAATTCTTAGAAGTACCAATTTAATAGGTTATATATTTTGTAAATGCCAAAAATTAGACAAATTCATTAAATTCATCTAATAATTTTATAAATCAAATTTAATGATTATCACATATTTTAATTTAAAAAATAAAGTTTATAAAGGAGTTTATTTGTTTAACAAATTCATTAATCCTATAATAATAAAATAATCATAAAAAATATAGAAAAAATCTATTACATTTATATAATCAATAAAAATATATATAGAATTTATTTGTGATAATTTTGTATTTTTAATTGATTTTCTAAATGATATAAACATGTATAAATCATAATAATTCCAAATTATATTAAAAATTCCCCAAAAAAAAAAAAAATACACAAGTCATCCTAACATAATCTATAACAGTAACATACAAAAAATAAGTTCATCAAATAACTAGTCTAGGATCAAAAGCCCAAATATTATAGGCTAAAGAACACTAATTTCAACTATAATTAAATTCAAATTCATTTGCTCTTCTATCACAGAAATGGATTGTAGGGTTTTGTAGAGCATGAAAATTAAGCAAGAATGATACAAGAATCTCATGAAGTGTTAAAAAAGAAAATGTCATTTGAAGTTACGAGCCCTAGAAAAAGGGATATGTTAGTGCGTTTTGTGTGGAATTATTAGGAAAATCGGATGATGTGAGTTTTGTAACTTAATTTTTAAGAATTGGAATAAGCCCATTAATGTTCTTACGTTCAACAATGGAGTTTTAATTGTGAACTTGTTAGAATAAATTGAATATTAATGGTGTCCATTTGAGGTTTGAAACGGATGGGAATCAAAGAGGTGAGTTGCATGATACCGAATATGGATCGAATGTTGGAGAAACTTGCAAGAATGGAGCGAGTCGAGTCGTTTGGGTTCGGTCGTGGCTGAAAAGGGAAGGGAAGAAGAAGGGTGTTCGGGTTTGGGTTAGGCATTAATATCAGACGGGTTGGGTTATAATCACAAAGTGGAAGGTGGTGGGGTGGTTGGTGTGTTGCGCTGTTGTGTTTCTCGGGTGGAGACCCTCGTTCGAATCCCGGCTCCACCCGTTTCTCATCCTTCCATTTTCTAACAAATTTGAAAAATTACACCACAACCCCTATTATTTATAACTGTTGCTAACTGGGTTTAATTATATAACATAACCTAGTTATTTTGTCACTTGTATTTTAAAGTTTCATTTATTATAAAAACACCCCTTTAACTTACAATTCTATTTAACTGCATAGATGTACAATACTTATTTTTCAATTTTAAACATGTATATATACATATATATAATTAAAAGATTAACAACATATACATGTGTATAATTCAAAATATTAATAATAAACCTCGCAGAAAAAGGGGTAATTTAGTTTAAAAAAAAAAGAAAAGCAATTAGAATCACAATCTACTTTACTAGCAGAAGATTCCATACAAAGGGCAACATATCACACGAAAAAGGAACATTTATATTAAGTTTAAACATACGACTAGATAGATAACCAAACCCAACAAAATTTCCAGGTTTAGATAAGATAAAGTTATCCAACCCAATAACTTGTTTGAACCCATAATTATTCAACGTAATATCAGATAGAAGTTCTTTTGAATCCATGGTACAAACAACACACTGTCTAGTTGTAACACATTTCCAGAAGTAAACACAAGTCTAACATTCCCTATTCCTTTTATAGGCTCAGTTACCACATTTCCCATCCTAAGCATAAATCCATCTTCAAGTGGTTTGAAATCCCCAAACCATTTGATCTTTACACACATGTAATAATACTGACTACCGAGAAGATTAACATGTACATTGTGGCACCCTAGGCAAATTCCACATCGTCCGTGGCCAGTAGAGATTCATGGTTCATAAACAATGCCTTGTCTCTTAAAGCACCAACTCGTTTTAGGCTTAGTTGGTTGTGGAACACATGAAAACTCCACAAGGCGCGCTCAGGTGGGAGTAGTACCATGATGGGTAACCCATAGGGGGTAAAGCAGATAATATTGGTGGTACAAGAGGCCGAATGTTACAAATGGTATCAGAGTCACTCCTGTTCCATTGGGAATGGTGCAAACCGTAGTATCCAGCACATAGAATTGACAACCGAATTAAATTCGTTAATAGGAAACAAACTTGGTTGCCCGTTTGGGTCCTTAAACCCACTCGAACCAACTACACCATGCATCTTGTTTCCTCCCGAGCTCTTTCACTCGACAATCTTTCTTAAAGCTTCCCAGTTTAGCACATTTCCAGCAAACCACTTTTGCTTTCTTGTTGGAATTTTGATTGTTACAGCTAAAATTTCATTTGTTGCTCTTGAATTTGTTAGACTTTTTGGAATGATCCCCTCTTTCAACCATATTCACCAAAGATTAACCCACTTCGTTTTTACCATTTGTTTTGTCAATCTCTTGAAACCAAGAGATTCCTCAATCCAAATATGGCTTTCCAATTGAACCAATGTCAATTTCTTTTTTTGATGTTTAAGAGTGTGTTTAAAATCCTTCCAAAGTGGTGGAAGCTTATCAATTTGCTAGACACTGGTATATAGATTCATCGATATGCATATTGTGTTTTTTAAATTGACCCAAGATATATGTTAGCTCATTGTATTTTTCTATAACAAGCCTAATGTCTACCATCTTGTAAGAATTAAAGAAATTTCTTACTTGATGTGTCCCCTACCATGTATTTTGACTCTAGTGAATCCCAAAGTGCCTTAGCAGATGCCGCCTCCTGGATCACATCAAACAAATAATTTGTCATTCCATTCAGAATATATCCTCTGCATATGTAATCATCATTTTCCCATTTTCGCCTCCTACTTCGTTGATCTAGTGTTTCGTTTTCCACTTCTTTAGGTATAGGAGCAGACAGAACGCAAACCACTTTCAAGGTTGTTAACAGAAAACGCATCTTTTTCATCCAGCACGCCTGATATCCTAACCATCAAACTTCTCAAATTTTGCAAACATCGACGTGTTTCGCACCAATTCTCCAGTAGCCTGTGACAACCCTCACTAAACCAGGTATCCGTACGACTTAATTAATGATTAATTACTGCTAAATTACTGTGCTTGTTTGAACTAGCTGATGAACTGCTACTTGAATACTGATACATGAACTTACTTGCATCATACTTGCTTGCTGTCACTACATTATTTACATACTGAACCTTAGTGACAAACATGATGCACAAAAAGCACAATAGCACGATACACGGATAACCTATTAAACATGCTGATAAAGCCAGCATCAGGCAAACACTGCCTCTAAGGCCTGTAAGAGCCTGAAATGTTTTGCTACACTAGCAGTGAGTGTAGGGATATAAGGGTTGTGGAACTGCGTCTCTAGGAATAAGATACACTGATCGGATGTGCCTAAAACGTACTTTAAGTACAAAACACAGCACTTTAACAAATAATCCAGCTTCTAGCTGACTAGTAAAGTGCCAAAACATGGGGGAAAATAACACTAGACACTTTCTAAAGTGTCAGGAAAACAAATTGTGTCACTAAAAATAACAATAACGACACTCTAAAGCTTTTGTAACGCTTTAACGGATTACTATCCAACCGAACAACCGGACTTTACCCGGAACATGAAAATATTATTATTTTCACTATTTATATTTTTCTGAGCCAGTTAGGGTCCCTGATTACCCTAACACCCGCCATAACACGTGACACACAAGTAACTAAGTTTAACACTTAACTTACTTAACTTAACTAATCACTCCCTAACCACCTAGTTAAAATCGAACCAAGGGACCCCCCCCAACCGAATCGGTCACCTAGGGGACACCCCCATGTACTTGTTGATTGAGCAAATCTCTTGTGTCAAAGATCTAGACTACACATGGACCATTGGTTAAAACTCTCACAAATTGCCTATAAGTTCTTGTCTAAACATAACATAATCATCACCACTTAACACAACACACTCCAACCCTCTCTCTTGCTCCCTTTGGCTCTCGGCCGAACCCACCCCCACACCTACAACCATCTTCGACCTCCATCATCATCATTCCAAGATCATTCAAGCATCAAGGGTTGCGTATTAGGAAGCTTGGAGCAAGCGGAACACGAAGGACCTCTTTCTTTGGCTTTTATCCACCCGTTTTTCATCAAAAATCTTCCCTAGCCTTGAGCTAGAGGTATAACACTTAAATCTCATATTTGAACTTATCTAAAGTGGTTAAAAGGATTTTTGTCGGTTAAAACTCGGAATCTCATATGATGAAGCATTAAAGTCTACTAAAAGTATGAAAAATGGTGGTTAATAGCATTTGTGTTGTGTAAAAGTTGTAGTATTTGAAATATGTGGTTATTTAGACCCGATCTATGTTGTGGTAGCTCGGATCACCATTTAACCCGGTTTGGTAAGATCATGGATCTTAACATAAGCTTGCTTTGAATGATACAAGGGTTAAAAGGTGAAACTCTACCACACATGAAACATGAACTTGTGTAAAAGTGTTTTAACATGTACAAAAGTGTTTAAAACTAGTAGATCTACGTATCTACAACCGGTATTTTTCAAAGGACCACGCGTCAAAGAAGTCATGTTTCTAAAAGACGGATTTTATACTAACAAACATGATTTTTATAAACCACAAGTGTATAAACACTTGTGAAATGAAAAGATCCGACAAAGAACTAGTTTTTGTCAAATGTTGCTAGAAGTTGTAAAGACGGATTTCTCTAATCACAAGGTTTTTACGAGATCAAAGTTACTTTATGTAAAGATCTATAAATATAAAGGGGATTTACACTATAGTTGCGGAAAAACTACAAGTTCATGCGATTATGCGATTTACATACTTGTCGACTAGTTTGATGTGTCGGAAATTGTTTGATTGAATAAAGAAGTTGTTGATTTGATTTGTTAAAAGAAAATGATACGCTTGAAAGCGTGGCCACCTCCAGTTACAGAGGAAACTCTGGCGAAATTTTTTCTAAAAACCTAACACTTAGAATTATCTACACCACAAGTGTTAGAATTATTTTTACATATTTTCGAAATATAAATTTCGCCATGACTTTATTTACTAATATTCGGAGGTGGGATTTTCACAAAGTTTAACGTGATAAATATATATTGTCCCAACACTGTTTATGATTATTTTGTGAAAATACATAAATATTATTTTTAGAGTAAAAATAATATTTACAAATGTTAACGATTCCGAAATAATACGAACGCTTTCACCATAAATATATAAGTTACACCGGTAATTATATTACCACTTGATTATTAAAATGTAACTTACGCACATGTATTGTATCCCCCACCCTTGGGAAGGAAAATAGCTACCAAGTATATACAGAACATAAACACGAAATAGTTGTCTAACTATTTCCCAAAAACTTTAACTATAAAGCTAAGGCACGGCCGTCCGTCTAATAGAATTAGCACTTGTAGGTCGTCGCACAGCTTTCTGATTTGGAGATACTTGGTAGAGACGCTTCACTGTGAGTTCATGTCCCCCTTTTCTCTAACTGTTTTCAGTTTTCTTAACTGCGGGGGTGAAATACATGTTACTATGTTTACAAGTACTATTATACACGGTATGTTAACGTAAGGAGGTTTACTACTTAGATCATGTGAATGGGTAGGCTGAACACCGAGGGACTTAAGCGGTAGATCTATCTGGGTGTAGCGAGCCCAACTCTAGGCCCAACAGAACGGACCTCTGTGAGGACCAACAGAACGGACCTTGAGTGACTTGGTTGCCCGACGCATAAATCAGCTAGGTTGAGTCTTCCTACTTGCATTTCACACATGCTAATGGCCTTGCAAACCATTGGTGATCTCTTTTCCTTACACTGCTACATACCAGGGAACTTCTATACTTACAAGTGTTTTACTTACTCACTTGCACATGAACTCGCTCAACATTATTGTTGATTTTTCAACTTACATGTATTTCAGGAAATTAACGAGATCTGGCACGGTATGGCATGTTTTCCGCTGCACTAGTTTCCAAGGTCATCCGGGGTTTAGGGGATGTGTCTCTTTCCTGGACAAGACACACTCCTTAAACCATGTTCATGTTTATGTTATGTTTCAAGTTTGTAATGTCTGTTGAACAAGGTTATGTTGTTAGGGTATGTTCCCGTTAAAACAATGGTACTGTATTGGGTTTTCAAAATTTAATGGATGATCTTGCATGTTTTTAACTCATATAGCTTTGTTATGGTTAAGCTATGGTATTAAGAAGTCACACCAAATTAACCACGCTTCCGCAAAGCCAGGGTGTGACAGCTTGGTATCAGAGCTCTGATCATAGCGAACTAGGATTCTTTCTCGAGTCTAGACTATGATCACTAGGGCTCTCACGAAAACATTTTTCTGCATACCACTTAAGTCCAAATCCAAAACTTTTTACAAACAAATGTTGAGCACATTTTATTATTTATAGGCTCAGCTTGGAGGGCTGAGGCTCGGTTTGGAGGATCGAGGCTCGGTCTAGGTGACCGAGGTAGTTGAGTACGTTAATTTGTTATAGGCTCAGCCTGGAGGGCTGAGGCTCGGTCTGGAGGATCGAGGCTCGGTCTAGGTGACCGAGGTAGTGGGCTAGCAAGGCTAGGAAGAAAAGGCTCAGCCTGGAGGGCTGAGGCTCGGTCTGGAGGATCGAGGCTTGGTCTAGGTGACCAAGGTAGATGGCTAGGAAGAGTAGGCTCAGTCATGACGACTGAGGCTCGGTCAAGGGGACCGAGGCTCGATCTGAGTGGTCGAGGTGGAAGGTAGAGCAGTCTTGAAGACTGGGAGAAATTGGCTAGTGAGACTAGGAAAATTATGTGATACCTTACTTGGTGACTTATGTGATTATTTGATTATATGATTGACTGTTTGTGCATGTTTGTGTATATGTTACAGACACATGGATTCTACAGGCACTGGTGGTTCAGGCACCACAGGCCCTAGGCCTATCGTTTCAGACGACCTTGAGTCATCGGAGCACGAGGTTTACACGTCCGACTTCACTAGCACAGATGAGGACGATTTCCAGCCCTTCGCATTACCTGACGGTGCTGGCGAGCTCGCAGATGGTCCTTTGGCCGGGGATCTACCACTGGCAGTGATCCCTGCTCCTATACCGCTTGCTTCGTACCCTGTTTACGATTTACCCATCGACGACGAGGAGGATGATGTCGATATGTTCGAGGAGGAGCCTAGATTCTTTATAATTCTTGATACTTGATACTTGGACTCTTGATGATTAAACTAGGTACTTGATTCTTGATACTATGGAAGCTAGATTCTTTATAATTCTTGATACTTGATACTTGGACTCTTGATTCTTGATGCTTGAGAAACTATGATTCTTGACTCTTGAGACTTATTTGGTTCTTGACTCCTTAGACTCGTGAAACTTGATTCTTGGTTGAACGAGAGACTAGAGCCATGTCACTTGCGGAATCTATGAAACTTGGAAACTTTTTTGGTTTATAATGTAATCTAGATACTTTACCTAAACTATACGCAACGCAACGCTTAATCTAACTCGCTAAACGAATCAAAGTCTGGAACACGAGAAGAATGGATTGGCTAGAGTGGCCATCCGATCGGATGACCACCCGATCGGATGACCACCCGATCGGGTGACCACTCGATCGATCAGCCACCCTATCCACCTTGTACCACCTCCACTTCACTCTCACACTATAAATAGACCTGTCACATTACCATTTTTCGTGACGTGACAGCCCTGGTCGACTCAGACGCACAAACACCTTTCTCCTCCATTTTCTTGCTGATTTCGGTACGTTTAAGGCTAGATTCTTGTACTTTCTTGATCTACACTTCATCTTCTACGTGATTCTCACTTGAAACCACACATTTCACCGTGAAGTCTCTCAGATCTGAGATCCTAAGGATGACGTCATCATAAGTGGTTTGTACAAACTAACATATGAGGTCATTCTTGGTGAGATCTAGCTAAGATCTAAGGGATTCCATGTACATACCACTAAATCTAACCTAAACCTAAGATAAATCTAAACTTTTCCTATAAAACTTGTGTGTCTTCATCTTTTTTCTCAACCCTCCACCATTAATCGGTGGGACCTGGGTCTAAACGGGCTATGGACTGGATACATAGACTAAAGCCGGCTTGGATCTGAGTTAATACCAGTGAAGACGAGCATAGAACGGATTATGACATTAACTCGTTACGAACAGACGACTGAACGGACAGGGGTGATTCCCACCCGATTAGAACGTCGGGGTACTAATGAGTTTACTGTGTCACGATACGTACCGTACCGTCACCGTTAAGCTAAGAAACTTGGAAATTTTACAAACATGTTAAACAAGAACGAGGGTCGCCCAATCGAGCGGCAACCCGATCGGACAGCCATCCAATCGGACAGCCACCCTATCAGGTGACACTTGCCCTTTTACCTTGAAACTTTGATACTTAGAAACTTTCTCAAAATATTGGAAACCTTGATCAAGTGGTAGCCTGATCGGAAAGCCGTCCAATCGAGCAGCCACCCGATTGAGGAGACCAAGGCAACTAACACTCGGGTCGAGTGGCAACCCGATAGGACAGCAATCCGATCGGACGGCCACCCTATTCCCTCACTTGTGAATCTCACCCGACCGAGTGGCAACCCGATCGGATAGCCAACCGATCGGGCAGCCAATGCCTCCTCACACACATGGGTCGCCCGACCGACTGGCAATCCGATCGGATAGCCATTTGATCGGACAGCCAGCCGATCCAGTGACTGGTTTGACACTTTATTCAATCTCGTTACTCTGCCCGACTCTTATCCTATTGTAATCTAACCAGGCTAATTATAAAAAAGAGCTCCCTTTGATCCAATAGCAGTTTATACTGTTAAGTAATCACTGTGAGTATACTCGATCCCCCTTTTTTTACTCTAAACTTTTGGGGTGTAACATGTATTCTATGAAACTTAAACTTGAATCTTTGAAACTTATGCTCTATCCTATGTGAACATGAAACTTGTGATTCTTGATTCTTGACTCTTTGTGCTATGTGACGTTTAATCCAAAGTGTGTAGTTCCGCCTTAACAATAGTAGCGCTATAGGAGATGCACCTCTCCCATTATACTCGGGGGGTATTGTTAGGAGGATTCTAGTTTACCTTGAGTCTTGGGTAAACAACTAAAGCATCGGGATACTTGGGCTATCACTGCGTGGACTGTGACACTAGCACGGCTAAAACTATTTTATTCCTTACACTATGGATATGAGTTGCTTTTAATATATTTATACTATTAACAAACTTGTATACTCGCCAATACTTTTGTATTGATATTTTAATACATGTTACAGGCTGATAGGATGCTTGGAGTGCATGGAATTCAGCTAGGAGATGCTAGAAACGTCGCCTAGATAATATTAGTCTTTTGAACAATTTGAACAATTTATGATTTGGTCTGTAATGTGATACTTGTGATGACGTTTGTTAGACATTTGCATGAAATCAATTAGTCTTTATTGAAACAATAGTATTATGGAATTCTCATGAGCAATCTGAACGCTTAGTGCTCGCACCCTGATGTTTCCGCCATCGGTTGGGGTGTGACAATATATACATACGTTATACATACAAATACTTAATTTTATGATTTCAATGCCTAATCCATATTATTTTTTTATTAATACTTAGGTATATGGTAATTATACATAAAATACCCGTTTATACGTTCACGATACTTGAATTTACATTTGCAATCCTTAAACTACCCATTCATATTGGATTTAATACCTAATTATATGTTATTATACATAATATACTTTACATTGTGCCAAACAAACAACTTCAGGGACCATTATCGACAAAAGAAACAAGAGTTCTCGGCTGGTCTTGGGCCGAGACATGCGACCCCGGCCCAGATTTCCTGCGCAACCCGCGGGCGAAGCCCATTCCAGGGCAGCTTCAATTCTGGTCGATTATTGGCTCATTTTTGTGACTTCAACCACCACCTAACTTACTTTAAAGCACATTTAACACTAACCTAACCCTCCTCATATAAATACACATCCTCCACACTCCCTTATCCTTTTACACTCTCCCAATTCACTCTCAAACTCCCAAAATTCACTCAATTTTCCAAGTTCTTGGCAGATTCGTACTTTGCTCAAAACAGTGAGTTTTGAGCACTTTTTCTCTACTTTTCTTCATGTTTCTTGTGCCAATCTACTTGGAGGACCTTCAAGGATGTTATCCAAGATTCACCAAGGTGTAATCACTAGATACATCACTTACATAAGGCTCCAAAGTGATATTTGTTTTTTAATTTATACAAACTTGTTGTAACTTCATTTTCTTCAACTTTTCTTGATTTCTTCTTCCACAAGGCTTGGAACACCTCTAGGAATGTTTCCACAGGTCTACCATGGTAAACCAAGGTGGAACAACACCATTTTGAGGTCTAAACTTTCTGTTTTGGAAGAAACTTGAATAACTTTTACAAAACTTAACTTTTATGCTTGAATCTTGTACCTATCAACCCCTTAAACCCATCAATAGTTGTGGAACTTGTTAGAGTCGATTCTTACAAGTTTAGAGGTACAAACAACCTCTAAACTTTCTGATTTGTTAGGGTTCAATACAACCCACAAGTGTTAAAGTCACATAAGTTTGCCATAGTTCATATGGTGAGACTTATGTTAAATGCAAGTGTGAACATTGGATGCTTTGGCAATCCTAACTTGATTCCACACCTCACTTTATGTTTTTAGTTGATAATCCAAACAGATTTCTAGTATCAAAGTAACATAACTCCGTCTAGCCTCCGACACTTAGTTAACTCTTTCCATGTCGTGATGGTTCACCCGGTTTATAGATTTACTTGGTTACTTGACATGTATTAGTTAGTTTCTGTTATTTCTTGTTATTCATGACCCTCCGAATCATACTTGTGATGATTTTATGTAGTGGTGAATCATACAAAGAGGTTAAATCATCCATGCTTGACTTACATGATAATGCGTGACAATCTATGATGAACTTACTTTTAGGATATTAACATAAGTATATAAACTTACACACATTTATATATATATATATATATATATATAGGTAGGTAGGTAGAGGTTCCTGTAAAAAAAGTGTTTTTTGTGAGAAAGGTAAGAAGGAATCTAAACCATTCGATTTTTGATCTAATGGTTGAGATCATAATGGCAAAATTGTAAATAATGTTTACTATTAAACATATTAATTTTCTAAATTAAGGGTATACATGTAAATTTAACATTTTTAAATTAAGATACTAACATCAATGCACATGCAACTTCCTCCCGTCTTTTTTAAACGTCAATAACTTTTTATACGTAATTTTTTTTAAAAAAAAATTACACCATAATAACGAACGTTGTTTTATCTTTAATATGAGTACCATATTGCTATACTTATATAGAGAAAAAAATATGTTTCGATCAGATGTTTAGTCCATGATGTTTTGTCTATGTTCATACAGTGGTATTTTAATTGTACTGTAATTCAAATCATGGTGTTTTAAACACATACTGGAAAACGTGGTGTTTTTTTATCTACTGGAATGTAGGTTTTAAAACACTATGGTGTTTTAACATATGGAATCTGGAACATCTACTAGCATGCAGATGTACAACACTATGAATGCAGGTTTAAAACACCATGTACAATAACCATACTATGAATATTATACTAAGAACACATTCTGAAAATGGAGGTAGTGTCTTTAATAGTGTTATATACTTATTGAATGGTGTTATATAATTATTGAATGGTGTTATATACTTATTTAATGATGCTATATATGTGTTGAATGGTGATTTTGCAGTGTTATTCGTAGTGTTTTTATAGAGATCTTTAAAATGGTGTTATATACTTATTGAATGGTGTTATATAATTATTGAATGGTGCTATATACGTGCTGAATGGTGGTTGCAGTGTTATTTGTAGTGTTTTTATAGAGGTCTTTAAAAAAAATCATGTTCCTATAAATAAGGGTGGCGGTTATGGAAGGTTTTGAATTAATTAAATCAATGATAAAATTACTTGTTTACCCTTTTGAATTAATTTAGATTTAGGGCACATGGCACCTCCACAATATTTCTCACACTTTTAACATTTTTTACAATAACCTTACCCTATATATATATATATATATATATATATATATAGTGCATATCCAAGGGGCAGTTTTGGTCATTTGCCACTTTTTCAACATGTATAAGTCTTGAAAGCATCTTGTACAATTTTCTAAAGCACAAACGAATTTTTACATCTTTCAAACTCCATGAAAGCTTGGGCGGGCACTTGAAAAACTCAAAAAAAAAAAAAAAAAAAAGCCTTCATACTGTACATTCAGATCTCCTCCTCATTTTTCAAACCCTAATTTGTTTGCCTTCGAGGCCGCTTGTTTTCTCTGCTCCAAGAACGATGATTGATTAAGAGAAGCCTTCAAAAGTTCCACCGCTGCTCCTCCTCCCCAGCATTGCCTCCACGCCATCGTTCCTCTGCATCAGCTAATCAATATCAGGTTTTTGATACCTTTTTCACTCTCACCTGCCTGTTAGGGCTTGTAATTTATAAACCACTTGCTTGATTTTTAGGGTTTTCTTTTATGCTCTTGATTCGATTATGAGAAGCCTTCAAAGAAACATGTTCTTCTATGTTTGGAGTCTGATTTGTACTTGTTCATGCAGTTTATGAGTCACCTAGTTACAGACCTGTTCAGTGAAGAATTCTAAAAGGTGAGAAATGAGATGTTAATGTGAATGTAATTTATTGTATGAACCAAAAGGTAACAAATCTATTGGTTTATGTGGATAAATTGTTTTATATTGAATTTTTTTTCATGTATATGTTCAGAACCACAAGACCAAGGGATGGTGGATAAGGCAACAACATCATGAAACGTCGCATCCCTTATGTCCCGTAGAAGATTTTCTTACCAGGTTTTGTCCATGAGATATGGTCTGAGTTAGGTAAACATTTGAATGTTATAATGCTCTCTTAAAATAAAATACTACTTTTGTTAAACAATTTTGAATATGAATCAAATTAGGTTCTAGATCTCTACTTAAAAATCCATGGTATAACTCGGCTTTTGAAGGTTTGGCTTTCGTGAGACTCTTCCTTCCTGCAAATCATGATAACCGAAACTTCTCTTATTTTCCTTATTAATTACTAAAGCATGTAAATCATATTTATTTTTTGTCATGACAGTGAGTGGAAAGACACATGTATATTTCAATGGGATTCTATACCAAATTGCCAGTTCTGGTACAGCCAGTTGACGACTATTATGGCTCGTGTTATTAAGAGGTACAAGTTCAAGAACTCGATTTCTAAACATGTACTTTCAACAAATATGGTTTGGCATTTACCATTTACTACAATTAAAAAAATTGTAATCAGCCTAGAGTTTTGGTGTTGAGCGTACCATTTTCCTATTGATGTCCAAAGAAATACAAGATTTTTGTTTTCTAATAGATCACAAACTCCAGCTAAAGCCAATCCAAAATCAATTGAAAGATCAATATGCAAGTAATAGAAACGTGTTTTTTAATTCATATTTGGTCATTAAAAAACAAAGAAAGTCTCTTTTCTTATTTGCCTCAACAGCACTCTGACAAATTGGTAACCTTTTACATGTGGGCTATAAAGCAAGTCTCTATGACATTTAAAATTTTTAGTATGTGGATATGAAACAAATTATTGCAGCTTATCATAAAAAAATCTTACTCTAGAACTAACTAAGATGCTAAAAGTTTCCTTTCTACAAATTAAGCATAAATCAATCACTAGAGGAGATTTTTTAGTCTTAAAGCGTTCACTGAGAGACGCTATCAGTCTCCAAAAATTGTTATAGAAATGCTCATATGATCAATCTTTTGGTAATTTGATGTTTTTTTTCTAACTTTCTTTGTTGGAATTTTGAAGGGTTGCATCTAGATTCCTCGGGAATGCCTAGAAATAAAAAATGCTGATCAAGTGCCTAGAAATTGAAGGCTTGAATCTAGATCCTAGGATTTTCAGTTAAAGTCAAGCCTGGTCAAATATTTTAGATACATATTTTGATGTTTGCATGTCTGAAATGGTCCGTATTAATATGTTTTTCTATTGACCAGGTTGTTCACTACATGATGTAGAGATTCAAGAGTTGGGTTTTCTAAGTGAAATAATGGTGGGTCTGCAGTTAAATGGAAATAGGGATAAGTGGGATTGGGAACCTGAAGCATCTGGGTCGTTTTCAGTCAGCTCGTGCAGGAAATTGTCATGCGTTGGAGCGGTCCCCTATTATCCTTCTGAGTGGGTAAAATGGGTCCCTAAAAAGATAAATATATTTGGGTGGCGAGCGGAACAAAACGGTTGCCTACGCTAGTGGAACCGCAGAAAAGAAACATATACTGGGGTTCTATTATGTGCAGGTTGTGCAGCGAGTTTGAAGAAACCTCAGAGCAGTTGTTCACTTCCTGTTAATGAATCTATCTTTTTCTAATAATTTTGCTGTATTTGTGGCTAACATTTGATTGGTTTTAGATCTTCGTGGGAGGGCTTGACCCAACAGTTAGTGACGAGGTCCTTAAGCAGCCTTTCTCTCAGTACAATGAAATAGTTTCAGTTAAAATACCCATCGGTAAAGGATGCGGCTTTGTACAATTTGCCAACAGGTACACCTTTTGTTATGAAATTTCGTTAGTTCATTAAATAATCATATCATTGACCACCTGTTTTGTTGCCCTTCTAACATATATTTGTCACACCCGTTCATTAGCGGAAGCGCGCGGTATGAACTTGATTAGTTTTCATCGCATACGATATAAGTAAACAACTACATGATTAAAAACATCCGATGTTCATCCATTGACATAAGTTAGAAGTACACACCATAAATTGTTTAAGATACAGAACGACATAAGTTATAAGTTTTACAAAAGACGAGTTTAACATAAGATTAAAACATAAGGCTTTGCATCCTATATCTCATTGAAGATGAGAGATATGGACCAAACCCTCCAAAAGGGATGACATCGATAACTTGTAATCCAAAAGCTTCATAGTAAATACCAGCACCAAGATTCCATTAGTTTCCTGAAATACATGTAAGTTTGAAAACATCAACAAAAGTTGAGCGAGTTCATGTGTTTTGAGTTCGTATGTATCAAATGAATTTCAAAAACATTTGAAAGTTCAAGTGTTATAAGTAGGTATGTAAGCGTCCATGAATTTAATGATCATTAATGTTTTGCAAGGACATTAATATGTGTGCCGACATAGGAAGCACTCAACCCGGTAGACGATTTAAGTGTCGATTCATTTCGACAGGGACGCAAAAGCACTCTAAGTGGCCGCACAAGGACCTTGAGTAGGGCTCGCCCGTACCCGATAGATCTACCCCCTGTTCCGTGGTCTTTAAAAGGATTAATGGTGCCTAAGTTAGCGCCTATTCGCACGTGATCCAAGAAATTCCATAGCTTAATCATACCCTTATTAACATGTATTTCCCCCCGAGAGTTGTAAGACCGAAAACGTTAAAAGAAAAGGGGGACATGAACTCACTGCTTTGCGTTCCTGAGAGCGATATTCAATCAACGTATTCCGTAAACGCGAGTCAACCTACAAAGGTTCTAACTCATTAGACTCGTCGGTCCTTCCTAGACCTTGTACTCGTTGTTTGGAACGCTTGTGTAATTTACTAATATGTTGGCATTTGTTTCTTGTATACATTGATTCGGGACTTTATATTTGTTACACAAATATAAGTGTATATCTTTAATTGATAAAAGTGTTGAAGATATTTATTTTTAACGTCGAAATACGTTGTCGTATGTATACAACCTTAGTGAGAGAGTAAACTTCCACAAGTGTATGTGAGTGTATCATCATGTACTAGAGTCTTTCATACATATACATATACCGTATGTATACTTGTATTTGTGTGCTTTATACGTGTACGTATACCGTATTTATACGCGTAGGTATACCGTATTATACGCGTAGGTATACCGTATTATACGCGTAGGTATACCGTATTATATGCTAGTATTCCAAAACTTGTATACTCGCCAATACTTTTATATTGAACTATACTTTAAATAATGTTGTAGGATTTGATGATGATGATGATGCACGGAATCTAGTAGGATGCCTAGAAACACACTAAACTTTGATACCTTTTGTATTGTAATTCATTTTATTTTTACTTGTTGTATTCCTTTTTAAAACGATGTAATTTATTCTTTTAGCAATAAAATGAAATTTATTATTAAATACTTGTCACAATTTAGTATTATGAAGTCTCGAGCAATCTATTTCATCTCACTCTGATGTTTCCGCCATCGGTTGGGGTGTGACAAATTCCTCGAGTATTTACCCGGTCTTCCTCCCGCTAGTTCAGTTGACTTTCGAATAGACCTTGTTCCCTGTGCTACACCCATCGCAAAATCTCCCTACCGTCTCGCACCTTCGGAGATGCAAGAACTAGCAAGTCAACTTCAAGAGTTGCTTAATAAAGGCTTCATATACCCTAGCACATCCCCTTGGGGTGTTGCGGTCGTTTTCGTCAAAAAGAAGGACAGTTCCTTTTGTAAGTGCATCGATTATTCTTAGCTCAATAAACTCACTGTAAAAAACCGTTATCCCCTTCCTGACATCGACGACCTCTTTGATCAACTCCAAGGAACGACTTGTTTCTCGAAAATCGACCTTCGTTCCGGTTATCATCAACTTCGAGTCCACGAAGAAGATATCTCAAAAAGTAAGTAGAGCGTGACCTTCCGTACATTTCATTCTTTTCCATTTTTAATTTAATTCATATTTCCTATTAAATCCTTTTTAATTCGAGACTTGAGCATAATGGAAATTGTATTGTATATTATTTTTGCCTAGTTATCCTTGCATGATACGTAAACAATCACAAATACATATTTTAGTTCAAAACCAAGCCATACATCAAGTTTATATTTTCTTTGTAATGTTAAGTCATGAGTATTATTATCAATCACATGCTTCACACATCTTAAATACCTAAAAACATACTTAACCATTTTTTTGACGCCAAATAACCAACCAAAAAACCACAAGGACTAAAATGATTTTTTTTTTTAATTTCTGGGGGGGTCCTTGCAGATCGTATAGACCCCCCAGCGGTCTGCAAGGGATCCATCTAACACAAAGAATACATGAATTTTGTTGTATTTTCAACTCTCCCTCCTTTTAACTCTCATCCACCTTCATTAAAACCCCAACCACTTATCCCACTTATATATAGACACCCCTAATAACTTCTAAACACTTTCACCACCTCCAAATCACTCTCTAATCTTCCACTTTTGCAACATTGGGTAGAAAATTCAAGAATGTTTTTCTTCTTCCATACACTTGGAAAACTTCTAGGAGTATTACCACTTATTTACCAAGTTAAAGAATGATGGTAAACCACCATTTTTGAGGTCCAAGTTGGGATTTTTAGTAAACCTTATACACATGTTTATTCTTTACTTTGTTTCTTGGAACTTTTTCATACCAAACCGACTCGCCAACAACTGCTATTTTGAGGGACTTGTGTTAAGGTTTAATTCCAGAAACTTGAGGTTCATATGCCCCACCTTTATGTTCTCATAAGTCTCTAAGTAACTCACAAACAAAAAAGTGAGTGAAACTAAACCAAGTATCCAGACACGCTATGTTGGAAGTACTCGTGTATGGTATGAATGGTGTTCCCTCGAACCTCCTCACTCGCATTTTGTGGAAATTCTTCACTATCAGTGAGTTCATACTTAACCCTTTTACACTTTAAACACTATTTAGGTTGCAACATGTATCCATACTAAACACACATACATACCTTTTTGTAATAAAATGTATTAGAAACTGAGTTAAAGTTTTTTAAAAAATGCATTTTGAAAAAAGCATGTGATACTTTATACAATGTTATTTTAGTTTTTTGATATTTTAATATATATCAAATGCTATAGCATGTTTGCTACAGTATTTTTATTTTGTACTTTTGCTTGGTATTTCTTTTAATTTGTTGCCTTTTTGTTTTTGTTTTTTTGAATTTTAATCGGGCTTTGATACTTTAAATAACTTAGATTCATTTACTTTATAAATTCTTGGTATTTTACAGGCAACGAAATGAACCGCGTCGATACCGATTGAACAATGTAGGTACCGGTATTTGGTTTATATTATTTTCGATGATGTAAAACACGTGTCGATATCCTTTTGGTCATATCACAAGTTTAGTACCGTTATCGGAATTAATTTTTATTGTTTTCAATAAATGTAAAACATGTGTCTCCTTTTGGTCATATAATGACTTTATTTTTTTGTCTCTCTTTTGGTTGTTACAACGAGTGTTGATACCGTAATAAACCAAACAAATACCAATTGGATTCACACCATTCACGTTATCATTACGTCTATGTATCTAATTAAAATTTGTTAAAAGTCGGGTCGCCTCCTCCACGAAGTGCGGGTGCAAGAAACTAGTTATATTTAATTTTAAATGATTATTACTTTATAAATACATTTTTTAACTTAAAGCTAAACTTAATTAAAATTTTGACTTTCCTCTCAAAACTTTTAGCTTTCCTCCAATTCCCGCTAACCTTTTCCTCAACTCATCTTCAAAATTTTACATCCCAAAACTTATTTTCCATCCCTTATCTAAAATAACCGTAACTGTGCCCCTCCGTACCATTCAACATCTTCTCTCTAGTAGCAGTTTCATCGGCTACTCTGTCTCTGTGTGGCGAAAAGTTCTCTTATATATGTACGAGGGTTTAGAAATTGAGGTATGGTCTCAGCGTTCGTAAGGTTTTTATAGGGGGTTAGATGCCTCTTTACCGTATTGCTGGAGGTAATTGAAGTAAGCTCCGGCTAGGACTTCAACTCTTTGGCGATCCGAACAGCTAACTACAAAATAGAACACCGTTAGGACTCGTTACAGAAATGGGGTTATTCCTGTAACCACCCTCCGGCGTGAGAATAAGTCTCGGTTTGGGAGAAAGAAAGTATGAATATAGAGGGAGAGAAGGTTAAACGAGAACAGATTTGCATGATCATCCCAAAAGATTGGGGATTTGGTTATGTGGTTTATCCATGCAGAGTAGAACATTCTAGAATAAACGTTTGTAATTAAATATTTGTAATAAAATAACAGGTGATGACCGGGTCGGGTTAGCCAATCCGGGTCATACCTCGTCATGTCCCCCCAGTCCGAAGTTATGAAATGAAATTCATAAAATCGGACTAAACAAGGAAAAAGTCAAAATTTCCCCTTTGAGTGTAAGTTTCTCTAGTGGGTTATCATTACATTTTTTGAAAAATGGCGGCGATGGGAAAGGACGCGACAGTTAAGTCATCATTAGGATGACAGTCGTACCTTCCCTGTCTTGACACGCGTTCCCACCTGTTTGCCTTTTTTGAATTCGAAAGGTTGCAATCCCTTATAAATAGGTTTCCCGTTTGTGATTTGGGATTTCCTTTCCTTCCTTGTGCACAACCACTTCCCTTCACCTTCTTGAATCTAAAAATGGCTTCAAAAACCGGCGAATCTTCCTCTTCTGCCCAAGCAAGTTCTGATGCCCTGTATTGCAAATGGGTGGTTATATCCTTCAACAATCTTGTTCAAGAATACGGTATTAGGGCAGAGTGGAATCTGGTGTTGCCGTCAAAGACAGACACGGCATTTCCGTTGAAGGAAGGTAAAATCACTCTATTTAGTGATTTTTTCAAATTTTGCAACTTCTGATTGCCGATCACCAAGTTTTGCAAGTTAGTTTTTGTCAATTATCCCATCCACATTTCCCAACTGCATCCGTTAGGGTTGGTTAAACTTCGACAGTTCAAATTTGCTTGTATAGCCCTAGGTCATATCCCTGAACTTACCGTTTTTAGGGCTTTTTTCGTTCTTGTGTGGAAATCCCCTTTTTTCACCTTCGATAGGCGGGATATCGATGTGTCTTGCTTGAGAGACATTCCTGCTAGTTCCCGGGATAAAGATTGGAAGAAGAAGTTCTTCTATATCGACGTCGGTGTGATCCCTGTTGAACTGCAGAGGAGGGAGATGGGACCTAAGGACAAGGTTAAAGACGACGGTCCCCCAGAAGATGCTTATGTTGGAAACGCTCTTTTTAATAGACTTTGTGAATGCCCCTCCGAGTGTACAATAATTCCAGAGGGAGCCTAGGTGATGGCGGGGATGAGCCTGCTATGGCATGATATCAAGCTGTACCCTTCCTTCCAGAGGGATGATGAAGGTATGTAGTTCTTTGGCTTTTTATATGCGTTGTATATTGTTTGTGAATTAACATGTGTACATGTCACATGTAAATGGAGTTTGTTTGACTTTGTGGATCCTCCGCGGAATGCTGCTTTAAGGGCCACGGACCGCGTGATTGGTGAACAGGAACTCGATGTACTGAATATCCATTTGGAGCAGTTTTTGCTGGCAGCTGTGTCGGCGGACCTGGCTGCTTATATATCCCAGCCTCCCCCCAGTGGAGGAAGTAGTGTTTCTGCCGCCGAGGTGAAGAAACCAATCTGGGTGAGAGTCACCGGGAGGAAGTACATGGCCGCGGGGGCCACCACTTCCGCCGTTACGGTTGGCGTTTCTGTACCTACTAGGAGTGTTGCTATTACTGCTGCTGCGCAGTTGTCAAGTCCGACCCGCGTGTCGAAAAACGCAAGATTGTTCCTGCCCTGACTGCTTTTGAGACTATTCAAGCCGCCTATGCTATGCCTACTAGTAAATAATATTGTTTGTAGATGTTATTGTGGACCTTCTGCTCCCTGTTGCTGAAAGTCTGATTTAACACAGGTTCTACTGCTGGGGTTCAAGTTAAGGGTATGTCCTCTGCCCCTTTGACATCTATGGAGACCATGCCTTCCGCTACAAGCGGACCAAGCCTTTCAGAGCTTATATCTCAGGCAGGTGCTGCCGCTACCGTCAGTTGCTCCATGCCGCCGCCTATGCCCACTGCTGTTGTGGCGGTGACCACTAATCCGGTATCTACGCCTTTTTTCCTTCCAGTGTTATTCCCACAACCTTGTTCGACTCTCTAGTTAGCATTTTTTTTGCATCCGAAAAAGATATGCCTACCGTGTCCGCTGCTCACGAGGCAATCCGAGATACCGCTATGAGCGATGCTGGAGGGTCAAGTAGCGGAATTGCTGATGATGGGGCCCGCTTGGGTGATGATCTTTGTTTGCCTACCATTAACTGGGATCCCAATGTGCTCGATAAGCGCTACCAGCCCAAGTGAAAAATAGCTGAATCTTCAAGGTTGATCTTTCCTCCAGTGATTCAACACTGGATTGAGCAGGCCTACCCCCAGGTTGAGTATGCATATGTTGAGGTCTTAAACAACGAAAACTTGATGAATGCCACTATGGTGGATTCTGTTAGTCAGCCCCGGAGGCTTGTAGAGATCCGACGTAGGTGGATGCATGATAACAACGAGCTCCACCAAGCGCGGGCTGCTATTCAGGAGCTGAAAGACGAGAAGTACCGCTTGGAGAGTCAACTACAAGCCGCTGGTCTGAGGGAGAGCAGGTTTGTTTCGGAGAAAAATAAGGCAGAGGATGATTTGAAGCGTGTGACGGCCCACCTTGCTGAGGAGAGACTACTATGGGATCGTGATATAGTGGAGAAGGACCGGCTCCTTGCTCATGCTAAGAATGTGCAGGAGGAGCTGGAACGTAAAGCTGTTACCGAAGCTCAAAAGGTGAGGTCTGAGATGTCTGCTAAAATGGAAAAATTCCGTATTGACACTGATTTCGTGTCTCAGGTTCAAGAGCGGTACCAAGCTCTAACTGTGGAGTTAGAGTCCTCCAACGCCAAGGTTCAGGCCAAGCAGGTCGAGCTAGAGGAGCGGGAAGCACGGCTTAGGGAGATTCAGCAATAGTGCGATTCCCTTGTCTCTGAGAGAAACAAACTGGTTGAGTCTTCCACCACCCATCAGGCGCGCCTTAAAGAGGCGGAAAATGCCTTGGAACAATCAAACGCCAAGGTGGATAGCCTAAATAGCCAGTTAGCTGAATTACGAGGTGACATGAATTGGCTGATAACCAATGGCCTGGTTGGGGCGTTTGAGTATCTCCGCCAATCGGAGTCTTTTACGGCCTTGTTGGACCGCCTTTCTAACGCAGCCTATCAATCCGGCAATCATGATGGTGTTTACAAAGGCTACTTTGAATGCCAACAATCAGAAAAGATTACTCCCGCGTTCCACACAACAAGGGGCAAACTTCAGGGTGATATGGCGGATGCTCTTGAAGTGGCGTGTAATGAACCGCTGCTCGCATATGCGGTTCTGATGGATAAAGTAAACGAAGATGGTGTTGACTCCTTACGCCTGATGTTGGATGCGGAGGAAGAATCTGGTGAGGAATGAGTGTTTTGCTTTGTTTGTGCTGTACACTATTCCTTAGAGATTTTGTGTAAACACTGTTTTGCTTGGGTTATGTGCAAATATTTTAATTTCTGACAGACATTTAATGCTAATGTCATGATGAGTGACGCCGCCGGTTGCCTAAATGTGCCGATTTGACGTGCAATGATGACTTTTTATTAATTTTGCCATCGTCATCACTATCAAGCCCTTTTAAACTTGTATAAATTAAGTTATTTTTTTCCAAATTTGGTAATTCGAAAAAATGAGCCGGAAGTGCTATATACAGAGACTTTCCGAAATTTTCCGACGCTTGGATGCAGCTGACGATTTAATTCATCTTCAAATTCCGGTGACGGAGGAGATGATTAAAGGAAAGGAGGTGACCTCTGATGATGCTCTACCCCGGGTTAGCCGGTCCTGTAAGAATGTCATATATGAGGGTCCCTCAAAATCTGATGCAAGTGTGGTTTCACTATCAGCTGACCATCTGATGGGGGCCTTTCCTCCTGACCATGTTCAACGACTTAGACTGGTGTACGAACGACGCCGCAGTGGCCTTTCTTGTACAAACGCAGTTGATGATCAGGAGGTGGTGGCTATTTCGGTAGATGAGGAGAATGTCAATGACCTGATCGATGATCCTCATCCATTGGAATATTTTGGTGTGGCATTGTACACCCCTGCAAAGGTGAGAGCAGTGCTTTCCAAGAAGTAAATATTTAGAACATGTTCGTTTTTTGGTTCCCGTATGTTGGTATTTAGCAATAGGGACAAGTACTTGGATTTTTGCAAGATAGTTGCATGTATTTATTACCAAAATACATATCTTTTTGTAGTGGTTAATGTATGTATTACCAAGATACCCACTCTTAGCGCTGTATATTTTTGATCCTTTGACTTATATATGAAAAATATTTTGTGTCCAGGATACTTTTTTACCGTTATGTGCAGTTTAAATGCGATGGTAATTGTTTGTACCGTAAAGTGTAGTATAAATGCGATGGTAAATTTTATTGTTTATGTAAGTAATGAGGGAAAATAACAAAAAGAAATAACTTTTATTAACTCAATACTTAGAAGAAAAAAAAAAGAGACATCGTTAGAGATGGATTACACTTGTTTGTAAAAGGAAAAGCAATCAAACCCGCCGTTAGGGGCAGGGCTTTACATATAACACTTTTTCAATTGAGCCGCGTTCCAGCTACGCGGGACCGCGGTACCATCTAGTCTGGACAGGGGGTAGGCCCCTTTGCCGAGGTCTTCTTGGATGACATAGGGACCTTCCCAATTGGGTCCCAGCTTGCCCAAGGGCTCTGCTCTACTGGCTTTGTTGTCACGCATGACGTACTCGCCTTTCTTAAAAGTATGCTGAGCAACGCACTGGTAGTAGTACTTCTCCAAAGTTTTCTTGTACTTTGCCTCGCTAATGGCGGCAGCCTCACGCCGCTCTTCCTTCAGATCTAGGCCTTCCCTTAGGAGCCTGTCATTGTCATCATTAGTAGTGAGGCGCCGTAGCGAGGGTAATCCAACTTCCGCGGGTATCATTGCTTCCGCGCCATAGGTTAAGCTGAAGGGGGTTTCATTGTTACTTGTTTTAGGCATTGTCCGATGTGCCTAGAGGACATTCGGAAGTTCTTCCACCTAAGAGCTTCCTTCGTAACCTAACCTCCTTTTTATTCCACCCAGCAAACTCCTGTTTGCCCGCTCCACCTGGCCGTTTCCCTGGGGATGTGCTACCGATGTAAAGATTTATTGAATTTGAAGTTCTGCACACCAACCCTGCAAGACATTGTCGGTGAATTGCGTTCCATTGTCACTTAACAAGTACAGTGGCAGTCCAAATAGACACACTGTGTGCTCCCATAGGAACTTTTTAGCGTTTTCAGCAGTTATTTTGGCCAGGAGTTTGGCTTCGACCCACTTGGTGAAATAGTCGATTGCCACAATTAGGTACTTCAGCTTCCCAGGGGCCAGTGGGAATGGTCCCACGATATCGACTGCCCATTTTTGGTAAGGCCAGGCGGCCGTGACGGGATTAAATTGTTCTTGGGGCGGAGTGTATGGGGAGTAAATTTTTGACAACTGCGGCACTTTCTGAGTTCGTCTACCGCGTCTTCATGCATCCCGGGCCAGTAGTACCCGGCATTGTGGACTTTGGCGACAACTGCTCGGGGTCCAACGTAAATGCCACATATGCCAGCGTGTATTTCCTGGATTAAGTATTTTGCTTCCGCTAGGGATACACACCGCAGTAGTGGTCCCAAGTTTGACTTTCTGTACAGGACGTCGTTGTTTACTTCGTATTGCAACGCCTTAGTCTGTATCTTTTGGGCTTCGCCTCTGGCAGAGGGTAATTCCCCCTTCGTGAGGAACTTTAGGATCGGAGTGTACCAACAGGGTTCCTCCGCCGTGATGGCAGATACTTCCCATGGTTCAATGGAAGGTGCTTGTAATGTTTCCACCTTTACTTCTCTTTCCATACCCGAAGTAGCAAGTTTGCTCAACGCGTCTGCTATTTGGTTTTTTCCTCGATGGACGTGATTAAGCGTGACACTATCGATGGAAACTATGAGCTCCTTGGTCTTAGCTAAATACTTTGCCATTGACTCGTCCTTGGCTTCATAAGTTTCATTTACCTGGTTATTGACTAGCAGAGAGTCAACATGTGCATCGACCCTTGTTGCTCCCATAGATTGGGCCATTCTTAAGCCCACGAGTAGCGCCTCATATTCTGCTTCGTTATTGGAGCATTCAAAATTGAAACGCAGGGTATACATCAGCCTTATCTCGTCTGGGCTTATCAATATGAGACCTGCCCCGGAACCTTTTCCACTGGAGGATCCGTCGGTGTACAACTTCCAAGTTTGCCTGGCTGTGCTGGACTCCGGTATGTCCTGGACCCCGGGGTCCTGTACTATTTCTCCATCAGGAATCTCAGCCAAGAAATCGGTGATCACATGTCCCTTAATTGCTGTTCGCTTTCGATATTCGATATCTAGGGCTCCCAACTCAATTGCCCATTTAGCCAATCTTCCTGAGATCTTTGGCTTGTACAAAATTTGCTGTAGCGGGTAATTTGTTAAGACCTGTACGCGATGCCCTTGAAAATATCTTCTGAGACGCCGGGTAGCGTGGACTAACGCCCGTACCAATTTTTCAAGTGTTGGATACCGCGTTTTGGGTCCCGCTAGAACTCGGCTAATATAATATATAGGTGTTTGTTTTCCATCTCTTTCCACCATGAGTACTGTGCTTACCGCGTTATAGGCTGCCGCCAGGTACATTTTTAGTAGTTCTTCTGGGTATGGCGCTGTCAACATGGGTAGTTTTTCGATGAAACGTTTCATGTCTTGCAAAGCCTCTTCTGCTTCGCTGGTCCATTTAAAGTTCTTCTTGTTAAGGCAATCTTTCAACGTCTTTATGAATGGCAAAGATCGCTCAGCGTGTCTTGCCAAGAATCTATTTAACGCCACTAGGCGTCCGTTCAATGCTTGCGACTCTTTTAAAGTTCTGGGGGAGGACATTCGTGTTATAGCGGCTACTTTTTCCGGGTTGGCTTTAAAACCATCCCGGTTAACCACTACCCCCCAAAAACTTACCTTCTTCTACCCCAAATGAACACTTTTTGGGGTTGAGCTTGATGTTGTATTCTCTTAACTTTTGGAAAGTCTCCTCAATGTCCTCGAGCATTTGCTTTTCCTCACTGCTCTTGATCACCAAATCGTCGACGTACATTTCCAAGTTTCTACCGATTTGTTTTTCGAAAGCCTTGTCCATGAGCCGCTGATAAGTGGCTCCGGCGTTTCGCAGACCAAAAGGCATTTTGGTATAACAAAAGATGCCCACATCGGTATGAAATGCCGTTTTTTCTTCGTCTTCTCTGGACATTTTGATCTGGTGGTAACCCTTATAAGCGTCTAAGAAGCACGTGTACCTATAAGGGACCAGAGAGTCAACCTTGAAGTCCATCTCAGGCAGCGGATAAGCATCTTCAGGGCATGCTTTGTTTAAATCTTTAAAATCGATGCACATTTGCCATGCGCCGTCTGGTTTCTTGACCATTACAGGGTTTGATACCCATGTATGATACTTTGTTTCTCTAAGAATTCCAGCCTCAACCAACTTTCGCACTTCTTTGACTACCGCTGCTTTTCGATCAGGAGCCATGCTACGTTTACCCTGTGTGACTTGTTTAATGCTCGGGAGTGTTGCTAACTTGTGCTCTACCTTATCCCAGGGTATTCCAGTCATGTCAGAGTGTTCAAAAGCAAAGATGTCGGTATTCCTTCTCAGTAACTGTTTCAGGTTGTTTTTAACCTTAGGGGAAAGACTATCCCCTATTGTCACTGTTTGCTCTGGATGGCGTGTGCTTAAGACCCACCTTTCCGGACCGATGACGCCGGTAGGCCCTTGACGACATCTTTTGGTATCCAATACTTCTCCCAGCTTGTCTCGGCATACTGTTGCAATACCCCGCGGGGTGGGGAACTTCATGAACCCACGTGCCGTGTGGACTATAGCATCCAGTTTTCCAAGGGTAAACCTTCCAATGATTACATTGTGGTAAGACTCAATCCGCACCACAAGAAACGTGAGGAGTATTGTTCTTTCCCGGGGGTTTGCCCGAATGTAACTGGGAAAGTGATCTGGCCAATTGGATCAACTTTTTCTCCGGTGAAGCCTTTGATAGGGGTGTGCACTGACTCGAGCAATTTTCTGTCTTCTGGTTGCATTCCGGTAAAGCAATGCTCATAGATGATGTCTTTAGAACTCCCGGTGTCTTCCAGGATTCTCCTCATATTGTAATCACCTACCACGACGGATATGATTAGGGGATCAGTGGTGAGGTGTAAATCCTCTATGCGTGGTTCGATTGTCATGGTTGCCAGCATCCAGGGTTCGAGTGTGGAGAAACTCCGTTTTGCTCCCTTTCCCTTGTCGGCGTGCACCATATTCAGCTTCCGCTATCTTTTGGCCGCCCCTTCGTCAGTCTCTTCTTTGTTGGGTGGCGGGCCTTGCTTTATGCCTCGAACCAGGTGAGCCAACTTACCCGCCTTCCCAAAGTACTCAATTTGCTCCTTCAACTGATAGCAATCGTTGGTATCATGGTCACTCCCCTTGTGATACTCACAATATTTGCTGGTGTCTTTGTTAGGAGCCTCCTTCAATGGCTTGGGAGGATTGAATTTTAGGTTTTCGGAGGCCAGGATTTCTGCCGGTGTTTTGCTTAAATTAGGATAATCAGACTGCGGCTTAGAGGAGGATTCGTTTCTCGAATGTGAACTCCGGGATCTATCATACCGCGAGTCTGATCTGTCACTCTTTTGGTACCTGTCTCCTCTACCCTTGCCCTTAGAGCTGTGCTGCTCTATCTCGTCTTGACTTTTCTGGGCTTCCTTTTTCCTATTAGCCGCGTGGCTGGCTGCCACAGTTTTTTCTTGCGTGAAATACACCTTAGCTATCCTCAGGATTTCTTCTATGGTGGAGGGTACTCCATCCCTCTCATAGAGTGTCCTTAATAGGTCATCGTCGTTTATGTTGGTGCATACGTCTATCGACTTCGTCTTGTATCGAGTCTTGTATTAGATAAAATAGATCAGGGCATGGAAAACGAGAATTGTATGTTTATAGGTATTTCGCATGAAATGACACATAGGTCATTTCATACGAAATCAAGGGTATTTCGCACGGAATTGTAATTTCGTGTGAATATGTTTTCGTTTGAGTGATTTCGTGCTAAATCACTATTTCACATGAACCATTTCATGCGAAATTACCTCACCCATAAATACCTGTCGTGCCAATTCATTTGAAACGATTCTGATTCCGGTAGCGAAGCTCTGCCGAAGTGTCTACAGCATTGTAATCGATCTGATATCAATCTAAAGACAGTTTAAAGTGAATTGCAAGCTGAATTACCTTGATACGTTTGTTTCCGCCTCTTGTATTGAGCAAAAACTCTTCTGAACGACTCGTTTGGTCGGTAAAACGATCCTACAAGTGGTATCAGAGCTCAGGAGGAAGAGTTCTTACAATTTCAGCTGCAATTTCTGATTTCTACACCTTCTTTTCAAAATTAAACAAGTTTTTACGGTTAGAATGGCTTGATTTTCAAATATAACGTGTGAAACAAAGTTTTAACAAACCCTAGAAATTTTCAGACTCTAATTCGTATTAAAACTTGATCAAAATGTTCAAAAATTGTCCGAAAGTTTGATTTCGTACGAAATCAGATCTTATTTCGCTTCAGAGGTTATTTCGTTTGAGAGTTCAACACGAAATCAGTTATTTCGCATCAAATTGGAATTTCGTTTGAGTATTTCACACGAAATCACCTATTTCGTTTGAAAGGGTGTTATTTCGCATGAAAACAGTGATTTCGCACTGGATTGGTTATTTCGTTTGAAAAGGATATTTCGTGTGAAAGTTGTTTTCGCTTGAAAGAGGGTTGATTTCGTTTGAAACTTTATTTCGTGTGAACAATTGATTTCGTTTGAAAAGCTGTGTTGTGAGATTTTTGAGAACTAAATCATGGATAACGAGTTTTATAATGCCTTTACTAGTCCAATCCGACCGTTACTCAGAGTACGTTGCTTGAAAATGAAACGGGAACAACACAAAAACCGCCTAAGCTCATGAGTATCGAGGAGTATAGTGGATGGGCTGAACGTTTTGAAAACTGGGTACAAGCATATCATTTAGATGCTTGGGAACATACTGAAGTTCAATATAGTAGACCAGTTGGAGATAATAGAGTGAAACTTGCAATCAGAGAGCTAAGTGTTGAAGAGAAAAAGAAATATAAAGATGAAAAAATGATGGTTAGTCTGTTGCAACAAGCGATTAAAGAAGATATCTTGATTTAACTTCAACACAATGGAAGTGCACATTCGATATGGACAGAATTAGAATCAAAGTTTCTTGGTAGTGATGAGATGATGAAAAACAAAAAAGTCACTTTTGAAGAAAGAATTTGATCTATTCCGTGGGTTGAGAACTGAAAACACTAAGCAGATTATTGAAAGATATTGCAATTTATTGAAGAATATGAATAGATTAAACATCCAAAAAGATAAAGATGAGTTGATTGAAAAATTGGCTGATGCATTGCCACATGATGAGTGGGGCACATATCTTATGATGTTGAAAAATAAACCAGGTTTTAACGAGCTAACGTTGAGCGAGTTCATTAAACAACTTGAAGCTCAAGAGATGGAACAACGAAAGATAGTAAGAATGAAGAATTATGATAGAGAACAAGACATTGGTTTGTATTACAAAGGTGGTGTTAGTGATAAAACCAACATTTCTCCAAAGATTGAAACTGCCTACAATGCAAAAAGTTCTTCTGAAAGTTCATCTCAGGGATCAAGCAGCAAAACAGGATTTACTTCATTTCCATCATTTGATCCACATTTTTCTGCAACAAAAAGTGGCAAAGTTCTTCAATGCAATATTGCATTAAATCTTGAGAATGATCAGAACTACTCGGAAGAAGTTGCAAAAAGTCATATGTCTTTGTTGGTGACTGTGCTAGAATCGTATGGAAGTTTGGTTGCAGGGAAGATCGGAAATCCTATGTTGATAAAGAGGATTACGATCAGGTTGATGCTGAGGAGATGGAACTGATGGATATAAAGTGGTGTTTGGCAAGTGTGTTGAGAAGAGCTGAAAAGTTTAAACAAATTACGGGAAGAGATGATTTTCGTGATGCAAATGTTTCTACTTTAGGATTTGATAAATCTAAAGTTACTTGTTTTCGTTGTAGGGAAAAAGGGCATTTTAAGCGAGAGTGCACAAACCACGAAGCAAATGGAGCTCAAAACCCTTTCGAAAACAATGACTACTATCGAAAGGTGATTTATCATCAAGTTGCTCAACAGCCGTATCAACAAGAACAGCAACAAACTGCACATGCTAGAAAGGTGATCGAAGATTCAACGAAAGCTTGTCTTGGTAATCAAGATAAGTATATTTCAGAAGAAAGTAAAACATGTTTGATGAACAAAATGATAGATCAAGATGATGAAAGACTTCCAGAGGGTTTCAGTTGGAAAGATTTCAGTTGGGATGATTATGATCCTAACAAAATTTCTGGTCATAAAGCTTTTGTTGCTCAAAAAGTTGACAATAATACTGATGATTATTGGGCAGAAAAAATAACAAAATATTTAGCCAGGCAAGGTAAAAAAGTTGAAGAAGAGGTTAGTGTGATAAAGAAGCAAGATAAAGAAATTCCAGTGTTTGAGGTTAAAAAGGAAGCTGTAGCAGATAAGGTGACTGAAAATTGTGAAAACTGTGAGACTATGAAGAAGCAAAACAGTGAATTGATTCACAACTTGAATAGGATGAAAGAGTCATATGATGTCCTTAACAAAGCCATGAATCAATACAACGAGTCGAGCAGTGAACAAGCTATAGCAATGAAGACACTTAAAGGAGCGTACATGAGACAGCTAGATAGTGTTAACTATTACACTGAGATGTGTGCTGAGCTTGAAAAGAAATTGGAAACTCAGAGAATAGAAACCAAGAGAGTAAACAGATTATTAAAAAGTTACTCATGTTCTACTTATGTGGTTGACAGGATTTATCCGATAGTGGAAGGATTGAAGACGTTTGAAGAAGAAAAGACTTCTGAAGAGAAGAAGTCTGAAACAAAAGAAGATGATGAAGTGAAGACATCTGGTAAGAAACCAAGTGTTGTTTATTACAAATGTCCACCCCCAGTTGAAAATGGATATTCTCCTCGAAATCCAAATTCAGAAAGAGTCAAAAAGGCAACAAACTTACAGTGGGAGTCTGAGTCTTCAGATAATTTACCAGAAAATGTTGATGTCACATTCACATCATCTGACACTGATCATGAGTCCGAGTTAATAAAGAAAGTGGTCGATCAGGTGTTGGATAAGGATGAAACGGAGGAGTCCAAATCAGAGTCAAAGTCTGAGTCCAACATGTCAAAGTCAACAGTCAAAAAGGACAAACGGGTTTATAATAAAAAATTTTTGTTATCAAAATCTAATTTGAATGACGAACCGATCAAAGTAGCATATACTTTGAAAGATTCTGACAAATTATATTCTGATGAGGTATTTCCAATAAGAGGTGTTAAAACTGAAATGATTAAAAAGGTTTTCAAACTAACAGAAATTAATATTTCTGAAATAAAAGATGTAAATCTTTCTGAAAAACCCAATCCTTACACCTCAAGAGTTCAACAAAGATTAAATAAGAAAAAGGGTTACAGTTCTGGTTCTGGTTTTCAAAAGAAACCAAACCATAACGGTAATTTCAAAAAGAGAGGTTTAGGTTTTATTCCATCAAAAAATCATAAAAATGAGAAAATTTATAAACCAAAAACTGTTTTTGTTACAGGAAAATCATCTGAAGAAGAAAAAGAGCAAGTGTTCAGAAAGCAATCCAACAAAGATTTTCTTGCCAAGAAGAAATGAAGAAAAGTGTTGCTCAGAAGAAGATAGAGACGAGAACCTGTTTTCAATGTAAAACAGTTGGTCACATTGCCAGGAATTGTCCAAAGGCAATACAAACAAAACAGGGAGTCTCTAGTAAACTGAAAGAAAAGGTTGTTGAGAAAACCAAACCACCAACGAACAGATTTAAAGTTTTTGAAAATTCAATTTTTGAGGTTGGTGAATGTTCGAAAGATGTTTACAAAAGAAAGGAGAAACTTAACAATCAAAAATGGGTTGTTAAGAATTTAAGTGATAGCTCTGGTGATGAATCTGATTCCATAAAATCAGAGGAGCCAAAAGTTGTTATGAAAGAAGAGAAGTCAGTTCCGCCTTTGGATGATGAAAATTTTCCACCATTGCGGGCTGAAAATTTGAAATCTAAAATTGGTAAAGTTGAAATTTCAAATCATTTTTTTCCTGAAAAGAAAGAATTTGATATTGAAAAGGCTTTTAACCCCACAGTGCAAAATATTTTTGGAAAAATGATTGATGGAAAGGTCAAGGGGGTTAAAGAATTTTATGAGAAGAAAACAAAGAAACCGAGTGTTGACAACTCGGAATCTCCCAAGGACTGTCAGGCTTGGGAGAATCTCTCTAACTGAAAAACCTGACTTGCCGGAGCTCCCAAGATGGTAAGTGTGGAGTAGGAATCGGCATCTTGAGATTTCAACCTACAAGTGGTAATTGTTGGTAAGCATACCGACAAGTGGTTGAAAGAGAGGTTTTACCTACAAGTGGTTAATCAAGGTCATTAAGTTGAACTTGATATAACTTTCATTCAAATGTTTGGAGAACAAAGTGATGATCACATCCCCATTTTTACAAGTGGTAAAATCAACAAAACTTATTTTCCAGAAAAACCATGTTGATTAAAACAAACTTAAGTGTTTTGAAATCATAATGGGAAAATAGTTTGTTGTAAGGGGGAGTTCTGATTGTTTATGCCAAGTGGATGGCGATTTGAAGTAATTCACAGCAGTTGTCATTTTATTGTATAGTTTGTTTTCAAATTTTTCTCAGAAAATCAAAATTGAAACAAATTTTGATTTTAGGGGGAGTAAAAATTAAGGAAATTTCGAAAATTTGAAAAATCAAAAAACATGATAAAACCAGAAAAAGCTAAAAACATTAAAAAAATGAATATTTGAGTCTTGTTGTAAAAAGAGGAAATGATAGTACATCAGTGGACGATCAAAGCATGATAAAGAATTGGAAAGTTTAAAAGTGATAAACGGTCTCACTGATGATGTGCCAGTAGGTTTTCGCACGCTTAGTAGATTGTGTTCGAGATATAAACCTAAATTTCAAACTTACTTATCTCTTGGGGAACATCTCTCGGATATATGGGTAACCCCCGAAATCTTGTTTGAAAGGTCCCTCTTTCTGAGATACTAGGTCTTTATGCTTAGTGATATCTGGGGTATTATCTCGGGACTTTTGATTTTGCAGAAGCAATGGCCTAGTCCCAGTATAATACTTTCTGCTTGCTTGAAATATAGCAACCCCTCAGCATAAAAAATGATGAAACATTGCAAAATGCTAATCATGTGATGTTGAAGAAAAGATTCTCTAAAGGGAACACACCTAAAGTCGAAGCCATCATCTCTCTGATTTTGCGGAAGCAATAGCCTGAGCTCTCATGGCCCTCACATTTAACCCTTTACAGATATCATCTAGGTATACTCACCTGTAAGACTGAATATTGGGATCTGGATACGGGAGTATATTCTGAAGTGGGACACGCGAATAAGTTTAAGTGCTTAAAACATTAATCTCGTATCTCGAAACAGTTGAACTTTGAGTGAAACTTTAAGTGGATCAGTATACTGACAATCTAAGTGAATCGTTTAAAACTTAAAATGTTTAAAAAGCTTAACGGTGTTGGTGATTTGTCTCATAAACTGATATGATCCTCTTACACAAACTCGTAAAAATATTGTTTGTATATATTTCTTTACTGCATTTCGTTAAAATCAAAATTTCAAAAAGATTTTAAGTGTGTTTTAGTATAAATTTTTTGAAAAATCCAAAAAGATTTTCGACAACTGATGTTGAAGAGCTAATTTTCAAAATTCCAAGTGCTAAACATGATGAACAAGTTTGGGAGAGTTTTTTTTTTAAATAAAGAATGTTTGCCTACAAGTGATCATCAGAAGCTTTTAAATGATAAATCATTCTGGAAGAATACCTGCAAATGATATAATTTTATAAAAATATTTTAAATGTATAAAACTTATGTTTTGGGTAGAGATTGTGCACGAATGAGGTTTGAGAAAAGCCAGGTTTCGATCATAGAACCTGTGAAAGTGTGAGACAAATCAAGATCTTGGATCAAGAATTCCAGACTGCGATCCCAGCTTATCGAAAGGGGGAGTCTGATGACATCAAGAGGGAGTCTGAAGATGTAAGCTGCTGATGCTGATGATCTTAAGGAATCAAGAGACCTGATCAAGAGGAGTATAGAGCCAGATTGTGATTCTGGGAGAAAGAGAAAGAGAAAGAGATTGATTAAAGATATTTATAATGGAGAAACTTTGGAGAGAGAGTGAAGACTGATAAAGACTGAAGGATTGACAACCGAAGACTCGACACCGAAGACTTCGTCAACATCCGAGGGGGAGTCTGTTGGTGCATACGTCTGTCGACTTCGTCTTGTATCGAGTCTTGTATTAGATAAAATAGATCAGGGCACGGAAAACGAGAATTGTATGTTTATAGGTATTTCGCACGGAATTGTAATTTCGTGTGAATAAGTTTTCGTTTGAGTGATTTCGTGCGAAATCACTATTTCGCATGAACCATTTCATGCGAAATTACCTCACCTATAAATACCTGTCGTGCCAATTCATTTGAAACGATTCTGATTCCGGTAGCGAAGCTCTGCCGAAGTGTCTACAGCATTGTAATCGATCTGATATCAATCTAAAGACAGTTTAAAGTGAATTGCAAGCTGAATTACCTTGATACGTTTGTTTCCGCCTCTCGTATTGAGCAAAACTCTTCTGAACGACTCGTTTGGTCGGTAAAATGATCCTACAGTTTACTCCTTGTAGGAAAGCGCTGCAGGCCAAATCGTTTGTGACACCTGGGATCGCCAGGCTTTCTTTATTAAATCTAACGATAAAATTCTCCACTGTTTCATTGTCTCTCCGACGGATTTGCAGTAATTCGTTTCGATCCTTTGTGTGCCTTCTCTGTTGGCTGAGTTACAACGTGAACTTGGCCTCCAGATCTTCAAAGCTATCAATTTCCCTGATGGGTAGACTATCCCACCAGACTCGTGCTGCTCCTACCAGCGTTTGGACAAACATCTTGCACCAGAGGGGCATGGGCCAACATGCTACTTCCCCAGCGCTCTTAAACAGGTTGAGATGGTCATCAGGGTCACCCAGACCATCGTACTTGCCCACAGTTTGAGGCATCTTGGGCTTTTCCTTGATTGGAGCTTCAGCTATTCTTCTGGTGAACTTGGAATTAAAAGTGGCGTCCACTGGTTTGTATGGTCTGGTGAGATCGTCTTCTTCCACATTAATGGGTTGTACTGGAGGGGTTGCTTCGCTCTGGCTGGTTCCCTGGGTAACAGGAGGTTAAGCCGGGGTGATGTTCAGTATAGAACTGGGACCTGCGCTTGGGGAAAAACGAGGCCTAGATGCGTTTCATCTGTCATACACAGGTTCCGCCGCAGGCGGGGTTTGGCTGTAAGCCGGTTGCGATGTCGGGAAAGTCCACCAAGGTGGCATATAAGCCGCGTAAGGCGACTGTTGAGCATAACCTTGTGCCGCCCCCTGTGGAGTGTATGTTGGAGTATTGTATGGGGGTATATACCCGTATGGGGGTGCATAGTAATACCCTGGGAAGTAAGCTTGATTCACCGGTGTGATTGGGGCGTTCATAACCCCTAGAGGCATGATAACCGGCTGGTGTGGTGGCGTGGACAATGCCGTCGTTAGTGCTTCAGAGTATAACGGCGGCATGGCGTATGTAGCTGAGAGCTGATAGTATTGAGCCATGCTCATCTGTGGTGTTGTAATACTAGGGCTCGCGGACGTGATAACCGGCATAGTGCTATGACGTATAGTCTGTGCACCCATGGTTAATGCCGGGGGCGGAGACGTTGGTGTCTGTTGTGGTTGATACCACTGACTGGAACTACAAGGAAGTGTATGAAAAAGGGTCTGCTACTGTCGTTCCTGAAAAGGCAGCAGAGGTGCGTGCAAACCCTGGTGGTGGTGCTTCTGCTTCACATTCCAGATCGAGAGACCTGGTTATAGCAGGAGAAGTCGGCATAGTAGTAACAGGACTTGTCTCCTGCAATGGGTTGTTGGTTATCATCGCCTGACTTGGTGTTACTGCCGTGTTCTGATCGCTTGCCATTGGGTTTACTCTTGTTGTTGTTACCGAAAGGTCCCACGGATGGCGCCAATGAAGAAACACTGACCTTATAGGTAAGCTCCGGCTAGGACTTCAACTCTTTGGCGATCCGAACAGCTAACTACAAAATAGAACGCCGTTAGGACTCGTTACAGGAAAGGGGTTATTCCTGTAACCAGCCTCCGGCGTGAGAATAAGTCTCGGTTTGGGAGAAAGAAAGTATGAATATAGAGGGAGAGAAGGTAAAACGAGAACAAGATGGATCATACCTTAGACGTTTACCTCTATTTATAGTTTACCATTAGGGTTTCCCCTAACTTAGGATGGACTCCGATAATTAGGGATTTGCATGATCTTCCTAAAAGATTGGGGATTTGGTTATGTGGTTTATCCATACAGAATAGAACATTCTAGAATAAACGTTTGTAATAAATATTTGTAATAAAATAATAGGTGATGACCGGGTCGGGTTAGCCGATCCGGGTCATACCTCGTCAGTAATCATAATGTTATCCACCGTTTAAGCATGCTTTTTTTAAGGCACTCCAGGTGTTTGTTAAAATGACTTTCTTTGTTTTTTGGGTGGGAGATGCACGTTCAACTCCCACTTGGTGCAGAGTGAGGCACTGGTGGGCAATGATAGGAGACCCAGGGAAACCTGGGTTGGATCCTTGAGCCAAACGGGTTTTATCAGAAATTTCACTTTCGTGCCTACGGACGAGTGGGTTACTGGGTTTTCCCTGGAATTGGTGGTGGACTCGGGTTACTCTCGAAGTACTCCGTTTGTCCAATGGATGCCCCGAGAATTAAAAAAATTAATGTACTGATCACATTTGTTTAAAGTGTCTATTGATCACATTTGTTTACAATGTCTTTTTTTGTTAAAAAATCCATGCACACCAGGTGTTTGTTAATATGTCTTTTTGTAGTGGGAAATTGGAATGGAATTTGATCTTATTTTGTGGTTTGGATTATGTGGAGTTTGGTGATGATTATGAAGAATGTTGTTAGTGTAGAGTATTGATCATATTAGTTTAACATCCATTTGATCATTAATTGAAAGAACAAATTTGCTCATTAAAATATAGTAAAAGTGCATATTCGACACCACTTTGTTAAAAAGAAAAGAGGGTCTTGTTTGTCACTAAACAATGCTAAAAGACTTTTTTTTCATTAATCTTTTTGAGTGCCTTTATTTTCAATTATCTTTTAATATATTTTATGTTAATAAAATAGCATCTTGATATGTTTTAGATGGCAAACATGTTCTTTAATGCTATTAACTTCCCACTGAAATATATTACATTGCATATTTGTAAGCACCTTAGCACATTTTAGAGATTAGTTGCGTGAGAAGGTTGGCTCATTTTTGTATAATCTGAACCCAAGGGTTTTGTATGGAAGCTGGTTGTTCACAAAATCGCCACTCAATTTGATCGCATTATGCTTCAACTCATTATCAATTGTGAGCTAAACTATCCTTACTTGTTTTATTTATTTTGCAATATTGCCCTACTTTTTTGTTACTAATTACTGAATTGTAAATGAAGAGGTCAACGCTGGTAGCGGCGGTGATGGAGGAGCAACTCATTATCGATTGTGAGCTAAACTATCCTTAATTGTTTGATTTATTTTGAAAAATTGCCCTCTAACTTTTTTGTTACTAATTACTGAATTGTAAATGAAGAGGTCAACGCTGATAGCGGCGGTGACGGAGGAGCAACTCATTATCGAATGTGAGCTAAACGATCCTTACTTGTTTTATTTATTTTGAAATATTGCCCTCTAACTTTTTTGTTACTAATTACTGAATTGTAAATGAAGAGGTCAACGCTAATAGAAGCGGTGATTGAGAAGCAGTTGATTTGGTATCGATTGTCGCTAAACAAAGGGAATTTGATTATTTCGTGTTGGCTGTCTAGGGCGGAAATATGAGTAAGTAGCCATAGCATGGGCTACGGCTCAACCTTGTATTCGTAGTGTATTATTTTTCAATTTTATACATAGGAGAGAAAAATAAGAAACTTGATATTATTAATTAAGCTCAAAACTTGTTTAATGATTAAGCCCAAATATGCAATGAGTTGTGCGGTTGAAAAAGAAACTTTTGATAAAGTAAAAGACGACGATGCGATGAAACGATTTCAATGAAAATAAGAAGAGGGCAAATCTATTAGGTCTTTGTTTTACTGAAATTTATTATCGTTTTTTTATTATTGTATGATTACACGGTACTAAAATTGGGGATACCCCTGAATTAATTGGCTAGCTCCGCCACTAATGGTTGTTCATTGATGCCACTTTCTATATGTTTATCTTGTTCGTACAACATACTAGCTTGCATTTATCAGTTGAAATTTGATTAGCGGTTGTGTTAGTTTTCTACAGATCTTAGAAGAAACAATGAATGATACAGGTTTTGTTTCTTGTCCATTACCAAAAATCTTCAATTTGTCAAACTTTATATGACCTTGCTGTATCAATCTAGTTCATAGAACAAGTTAAAAGAAGACTGTATTTTTTATTAAAATGTAACCCATTTGAATTGAAAAATTAATACTACCTTTTTTAGAACAAAGATTAAAAGGACCGGGATTTATAAATTAAGATCATCGGGTATAAAGGTCTTTCTCTTATAATTGAAAAGGAATGTACTCAAAATTGAACTGCAAAGAAAATCATTTTTATTGCATATGGTATTGTACTTAAAGTTGAACAAAGCGCTCAAATGATTATTTATGCAGGGGTTGCAAAATCAATAACGCTCCTGGGATAATTCAAAAGTGTTTTCAGTATGACTATCGCAAATGTGTTTAAGGGTGGCCCAACAAGACGATTTGCTTATTTCCTTATCAATATTTCCTTTTGGAAAGACTACAATTTGAGAAATCTCTCTAGGATAACTCAATTCCACTTATCAAAGGTGCTGAAAAAGCACCTAATCTTTGGTTGAAAAGCATAAACTAACATCAGAAGACGTGAGGTTGCCTTTTATTAATTGCTCAAAAATCTTTGATAACTATAGTTACCACTAACAGAGCTTAATCGATTTAACATAAATTGTGAAATTTCAGGTTGAATATACAGCGAATTGGTTGATATGGCAACACTAAGCGCATGAACAATTATGATGTGGGAACATGATTGCATGAGAATTATTATAACCGTATGACGATTGTGAAAGAGGTTCAAGAACGCAATGAAGTTTTAAGTTTTTATTCAAATGTCTTTTAGCTTTATGTTCCATATGTTTAATAATTAGACTTAGTTTGACACTTATTAGATATTTATCTGCAAACATTTGAATATTTAGAAGACGAAGTAACTTTTAATTGAAGGAATGATATTATGATTTTAATATTTTATAGTTTTATTTATTATTTTATATGGTAAATAAATACTAATTTTAATTAGTTTGTATTAATACAATAAATGCCACTAAAAGCCATTTGTAGTGGCATATAAAAATGCCACTAAAAGGCTTAACTTTTGTAGTGGCAGACCAAAAAGTGCCACTAAAAGACGAACCAACATTCAATTAAGTTCCACCATGTTATCAAGCATTATTCCATCACTAGGGATGGATTTTAATGGAAATGTCCATCACTCACAACCACACCCAACAATTTCCCCACAACCAACAATTTCCCTCACCACCCAATACCCCATCACGCGTCAAAAATACCACGCGCTAAAATTGACGCATTGTACATTTGAGTGGCGGTGATGTTTGGGAAACAATCACGCGTTATACACAAACATCACGGGCTAAAAGCCAACCACCCCGGGTGGCCTTATTATATACTTTTTTAATTTTATTGAATTCAAGTTTTTTACTATATTTAAACTTTTTAATTATAAATATATAAGTAGACTCTATTATTATATACGAATATTTCTATATAGTGATATTTTTTATGACGTAATCCGGGTCTTAAATCCGGTCGGACTGGTCCGACCTTTGACCCCGTAAGGCGACCGGGTCAACCTCCGGTCCGGTCCTGAAAACATTGATCGAAACCATAAAGATGAAAACCGATATCAGTTTCGATAACAATGATACAAATACTGATGTTGTTCGTTAAATACCGACTTTGTTCGTCGTTGCACCGTTATTCCGAACACACCTTCATTATTAATAAAAAAAAATATATAGTAATGTTGAGTAAAAAGATTTAAACACAACCGCATATTTGATATGTGCAACCTACACATTGACGGGGATGTTAAGATTTGTAAAACTTAGTTGGAACATTCACATCTCATCCTTCAACCCATCCTTCATCTTTAAATTTTAAAAAATTATTCTAAAAACACACTACGTCCCATCCCCTATTTCTCTTCCCCAAGCCTAAATTTTAAAAAAGTTGCCACAGTAAATTTTTATGTATAAAAAGCTACCATTTATCATCCAAAATTATTGTGTGTGTATAAAAACTAGAAATATAATAAAATAAGTGTTTGTGAATAAAACAGATAAAATGGTGGATGGGATGTAGGAGGTTTCTAAAAAAAGAGAGATAAGTTTTGAAAAGTATGATTTTTAGTTAAACTATAGGGTAAAATTTGATGGAGGGGATGTGAATGCTCTAACGACGACTACGGAAAATAGTTTATGTACAATGGTTTAATTACATAAAAATTGTATGATGTAGCACAAAAAATAATTTCATGTTCTATATCGATGGAAAATTATAAAAACGAATTCTGATACTGGTTTCGCGAACATAGATGTTGTTACCGATGTTCAGACACCGTCTCACACTACAAAAAAACGCCATTTGGTGGCACACGTTTTTTATGGCATTTATGTTTTGTGCCACCAATTTAGGATTTTAGTGGCACTTTACCTTTTCATATTTAGTTACCACATATTTTTAATGGCATTTAATTTTATGCCACCAGTTTAGCTTTTTAGTGGCATTTTACGAATACCATATTTGCTCAACACACATCTTTTAATGGCATTTATTTTTTTATGCCACTAATTTAAGTTTAACTTCTAATTACATTTCCACTAAATATTCCCCCCTTTCCACTAAAAATTTCCCCCTTTTAAATTTTTCGGTTTCCCTCCTGCACCCTTTGTTATTTTCATCCCTGAATTTTTATTTCCCTCCCTATCTAGATTCTAAACCTAATTCCCTCCCTTCCTCACCAATAGACGCCTTCACTCTAGAACCCTCTTCTCGTAAATCAGTTCCTCTCATTCTCTGGACCAGGTTTCCCTGCCTCCGCCGCCCTAGTTTCATGCCTCACTTCCTTCGCAAACCCTAATTAGGGCTCCAGTTGGATAGTTCCACGCCTCACCGCTTCTGCTCAGGTAAGCAGTTTGTGTAATTTTATTTCTTTTGGTGTATCACAATTAGTTTGAACAATTGCTTTCTAAACAATAAGCATGTGATGTCTTTTGACTTGAACAATGAGCACATGGTTTCATTCAGTGTTTCATATTCTTGGTGTTTAATAACGAATAAAGACTTATTGGGTTTGTTTATTTATTTATTTTTATTTTTATAATGACTCGTTTGGATTGTGTATTTTTTTTGCCTTGTTTTAACTAAGGTTGATTGATAAATACTACTCCTTTTCTATGTAGGATATATTAGTTTGGCCAATATTTTAATTAACATTGTGACTGTTGATCAAATATGAAAAGTGTGTTTTTAATTTGGACAAACTAAAAAATGGTTGAGAAATTCAGAATAAATTAAAGACTAGTAGTGTCTTAACTATCTCAGATGGACGGAAAAAAAGGTAACTTTAGATTAAAAATTACAAAAATTGAGTAAAAGTCCAATTCTGGAATGAGGCCTGAGGGTTATTTGCTTGATTTTTATTGGGTTATTAACATATGATCTTTTGTTTGCATCTTTTGAAATTTATTCACTAGTTTATTACTTTTAATGGCATGTTTTAGATCAGTTGTTTAAAGGACATTAAAATTCAAAGGATCATTGGACTATGCACATCCATGGAGAAGGTCACTTTTTGAATCATACCTGAATAACATTGATTATCTGATGAGGTAGCCGTGGCAAAATGAGTGGATAAAGCAGGTTGGGTAACGAGTCAAACCTCATTCGAGTTAAAATGCATAATATTTTGTAAGAGTAGTGTAATTATGTTAAATAAATGATTTAGGAGGTTTTATGTTTTAAAGCTATTTTTTTTACTTATTAGTGATTGAACATAACTTGAATGACTCAATCATTAAGTAAATGGGTTTTAGTTGACACCACCGAATGTTCAATGCATAAAATTAATAAACAATGGCTGCCGCTTCTTGTGTCATTTTGGCTCCATCAGTTGTGTATTTTGAATTTTGAAATAGGGTTTTGAATCAGCTGTAGATCTCACCGCCTAATTTCTTCATTTTCACCCATGCCCTTTCTCTCTCTCTATCCCTCTCATCTTAATCGAGTTCATCTTTAGAGCAGGACAGGCTTCCAAACAGGTAACTATTGTCTCTTTTCCTGTAATTTGGGTTAGTCCCTTTTCTTTATTGTCTCTTTTCCTGTAATTTGGGTTAGTTCCTTGTCTTTACATTCTTAATTGTTGTCAAAAATTTGTTAGAGGTGAGTCTTTAATTGGAGTGTTAGGGAAGTAATCTAGCTGAGTTGACTCTCATTGAATATAATTTCTTGGTATTTCTTCGGTCAAATATTGTTGCAGTGGTTGTGTTTGTTGTTTTACCTGCATGTCACGGGTTTGATCCTATTTACTTCAGTGAGGCTGGTTCATTGGTATACCCATTTGTCCTGCAAGAACATAATGTTATACTGGTTTGATAAGTAACAAAAAAGAACTGAAAGTAATATGCTTCACCTCATATATCTATTTTTAAGTGATTTTTTAATAATTAATTAAGCAGTTAACGTGTGTAGTTTAATTTGCTCAATTGTTTTAATATGTTTTTTCTAGACATATAGGAACAAGCTATAAAAGAAGTTGATGAAGCCATTGCTCAAGGGAAAGGTAAAATACCTATCAAATTTCTCTTTTTATAATGGGTCAAGCATGTCAAATGTGTATCAATTATGTGATACAGTCTGCTATAATAAAACGGACCGTAGAAAAGAAGTTGATGACGCCATTGCTACACATGGGGGAGAGATGAACTTTTGAACTTTTAAAAGTCTGTATATAAAGTAGTCCTTAATTTTTTTGTGTCGAAAGTAGTCCATAATCTTATTTGTGTTGGCTGCCCAGTTAAAAGAAGTGGTTATTTTGGTCAGCATCTTTGTGGTAGGTCAACAATGATACCCCTTTTATAATATACTTCATATGATTAATTGATTATTCCATTTTCAATTTGTAGATAATCAATAAACTATTCGGATAGACTGGAAGTGATTCTGATCATTTGATTAAGCCACATGCTGAGTTTATATGGTAATAATGTCTATAAAATGTTAAGCGCTCTATAACGATTACCTACTTAATTAGGATGTCAAACATTCGTGTACAACTCGATTGACAAAAAAATATTTTCCGCAACGCACGACGTGGATTAAACTAGTTTTTTTCTTAAATAAAGGGATTATAAAGATTGTATGCTAAGCCTTTTTTGTGTTTTGACCATTTTCGCAGCCAAAGCATGTTATGACTTTCTTTCTTGCTGAACTGGGTACAAGTGGATCCCTTGACAGGCAACAAAGACTGGTAGTGAAGGGTAGATTTGCACCGAAAACTTTGAAGGGATTCTCATGCGACATGTCAGTAAGTTACATGTTACTTCTCCATGATTGATATCCACACTTAGAAGCAAAGTTTGCCCAAAATTTAGTTTTTTACTTATTGATATCATTTTAATTTTTATCATGTTATGTTTTGAAAATGGCTATTGGAGTATGATGATATGGTTTAATATGCGGTAAACATTCTTGCTATTCTTGTTCATATGTTTCCATTCACAGATGAGTATGTTATCTGCAATGGTTGCAAGAGCCTGGATACAATTCTTTTAAAGGAGAGTCGTCTTTTCTTCCTCAGGTAATATGTTGGTTTTTTGTCTATCTGTTAGGTGTTCGGGCTGATTATAAATGGCTGCATTTTTTTGAATCATTACTAATGCTTGTTTATGTGGTTGATGATGGCAAGACAGATATCATGAGATGCTTTGGAGCTAAGTTTAAAGATAGTGAAATTCTAGCCCAAAAGAACGTTTAGGCTCTCCGTGTAAACATTTAGAAGTTGGAATATCTTACTTATTACATAATATCTTGCTAACTTTCGGAATATGTTTTGGATCCAACTTATTATTGAAGTTATAATATTATGATTTCTACATTTACAATTTTATCGAATTTTTATTTTATATTTTATATTGTAGATAATGCGTTTTGTGGAATAATTATGTTCACTAAAATAGTACATATGTTTAATTAGAAATAGTTTCTACTAACACAAATTTTGCCACAAAAGGTTTTTTTTACATAAAAAGTGCCACTAAAACTATTACTTTTTAATGGCACAAAAATTGTGCCACCAAAGTGTTTTTTTATATCGTGGCCAAAACAAAAGTGCCACTAAAGGCTTAAAAACATTGTGCGGCAGATTGAAAAAGTGACACTAAAAGGCTTTAGCGTCAGCGCTTCTAGTGGCACTTTTTTTGTGTGCCACCCATTCCTACAAAGATCTTTAGTGGCACTTATTTGTTATTTTGTGGCACTTTTTGTGTGTCACTATATGGCATTTTTTTTGTAGTGTCAGTTCGTAACTGCACCACTATTTCGAATACAACTCTGTTTTTAATAAAATTTATATTAGAATGTCGAGAGGAAAAAAAGTTAACGCACCCACGTATTTCGTTTTTATAATGAACATAAGTTGAAAGAGAAATGTAAAACTATTGGGTTAAAGATATATATTATTTATAGTATAAGTAATGAAATTAAGACTTAGAAAAAAAAATAGAATTACCGTATATTATTTATAATAGGGTTATTGGATTTTATCACCCAAACTATTGGCTATTGGTCGTTGCCACCCCCAACTATCACTTTGACGACTGTCACCCCCAACTTAACACTTAGTGTGTTCTGTCACCATACCGTTAACTGATTACTAAATTTTGATCATGTTACTATTCTTTTAGGGGTGTCCTAAGTTCCCTAAAACCTTCCTAAGATCCCTATGACACCCCAAAAGTATAGTAACATGATTAAAAGTTATTGATCAGTTAACGACATGGTAACAGAGCATACTAAGTGTTAAGTTGAGGGTGACGGGAGTCAAAGTGATAGTTGGAGGTGGCAGTGGCCAATGGCTAACAGTTGGGAGTGATACAATCCAATAACCCTTTATAATATAAGGAGTAAAATTTAAACTTAAAAAAAATTAAAATGAAGTAATGTGTAAATTTAGAAATGTTAGTTTACTAATTTCTCTTAACCACTAATTATGAGTTATATCTTTTTGGTTCAAAATTCGCATACACTAAAGGTTGCCACGTAAAGATGTTGCATCAATTGCCATCCAAATTAAGCAGACGGTTCACACTTACATGTGTGTGGTTATTAGATTCTTCATGTGAAGATAGCTAGCCATTTTCTGGTGAAGGTTGTTATGCCTATTTTTAGCTTTAGAAGAAAATACAATAATTATACTTTTGTTGGCCCTTCAAAAAAAAAACAAAGAAAATACAATAAGACTTTTGACCTAATAAATGAACATGAGAGTCCTGATAAAAAAAAAAAAAAAAAAAAAAAAAAAAAAAAAACCTTTTTCTGTTGTAAGCTAGATCAAATTTAAAGTTTATGTAACAAAAGTTAGATAATTATTTAGCAAGACAAATGCATTTACAAAAAAAAAAAAAAAAAGACTACATAAAAGATAACAAAAACATGCACTTCCATCTTCTTTATCAACTTGGTGAATAAATCTAAACTTAAATATAACATTTTGCTTTATTATTTAATTATTTTATTTAAAAATAATTTAACATGTAACTTCAAGTGTAATGGATATATCCATAACAAATTACAATAACAACAATCACGACAATCAAATCTGATAAGCGACATAATAATAAAGAAACTATAGACACAATGAGATTCAAGCCCTGAAGAACGAATTTAAGAAACGGTGGCGATACCTAGTTCAACCCATGGTCGTGTGGAACCGGTCAACCTGTGGGTCCACACAAAACAATATCAGACAAAGCAGGTAACAAGCAGATACATGTATATGAAACAATAGACGCTAGAAATAATAGAAATATGAGTATGTAACACGTAGCGACATATTGATTTTGCTTGTTAATGATTTAAATAGTAACAATAGAAATAAAATACATGATACACCCAAAAAATATTTAGTGACAAAAAAGGGATAGGAAAAAGATCTACTCCACAGTTTTCGAAGAATTGATCCACGAGAATTACCGCACGAAGAGAAATCAATAAAATCTAATGAATAACAATCACCCTGTAATATAAATAAGCAAAGTACTAAATGAACGGAAACGATATATTAATTCTAGGATATTGGGTTCTCCTATTTAAAGCCTTAAAATCATTATTAAAAATAATATCCAAATCAATATTTTTATTTCTAGAATAATTACACACGATTAATTCTTAGAAGTACCAATTTAATAGGTTATATATTTTGTAAATGCCAAAAATTAGACAAATTCATTAAATTCATCTAATAATTTTATAAATCAAATTTAATGATTATCACATATTTTAATTTAAAAAATAAAGTTTATAAAGGAGTTTATTTGTTTAACAAATTCATTAATCCTATAATAATAAAATAATCATAAAAAATATAGAAAAAATCTATTACATTTATATAATCAATAAAAATATATATAGAATTTATTTGTGATAATTTTGTATTTTTAATTGATTTTCTAAATGATATAAACATGTATAAATCATAATAATTCCAAATTATATTAAAAATTCCCCAAAAAAAAAAAAAATACACAAGTCATCCTAACATAATCTATAACAGTAACATACAAAAAATAAGTTCATCAAATAACTAGTCTAGGATCAAAAGCCCAAATATTATAGGCTAAAGAACACTAATTTCAACTATAATTAAATTCAAATTCATTTGCTCTTCTATCACAGAAATGGATTGTAGGGTTTTGTAGAGCATGAAAATTAAGCAAGAATGATACAAGAATCTCATGAAGTGTTAAAAAAGAAAATGTCATTTGAAGTTACGAGCCCTAGAAAAAGGGATATGTTAGTGCGTTTTGTGTGGAATTATTAGGAAAATCGGATGATGTGAGTTTTGTAACTTAATTTTTAAGAATTGGAATAAGCCCATTAATGTTCTTACGTTCAACAATGGAGTTTTAATTGTGAACTTGTTAGAATAAATTGAATATTAATGGTGTCCATTTGAGGTTTGAAACGGATGGGAATCAAAGAGGTGAGTTGCATGATACCGAATATGGATCGAATGTTGGAGAAACTTGCAAGAATGGAGCGAGTCGAGTCGTTTGGGTTCGGTCGTGGCTGAAAAGGGAAGGGAAGAAGAAGGGTGTTCGGGTTTGGGTTAGGCATTAATATCAGACGGGTTGGGTTATAATCACAAAGTGGAAGGTGGTGGGGTGGTTGGTGTGTTGCGCTGTTGTGTTTCTCGGGTGGAGACCCTCGTTCGAATCCCGGCTCCACCCGTTTCTCATCCTTCCATTTTCTAACAAATTTGAAAAATTACACCACAACCCCTATTATTTATAACTGTTGCTAACTGGGTTTAATTATATAACATAACCTAGTTATTTTGTCACTTGTATTTTAAAGTTTCATTTATTATAAAAACACCCCTTTAACTTACAATTCTATTTAACTGCATAGATGTACAATACTTATTTTTCAATTTTAAACATGTATATATACATATATATAATTAAAAGATTAACAACATATACATGTGTATAATTCAAAATATTAATAATAAACCTCGCAGAAAAAGGGGTAATTTAGTTTAAAAAAAAAGAAAAGCAATTAGAATCACAATCTACTTTACTAGCAGAAGATTCCATACAAAGGGCAACATATCACACGAAAAAGGAACATTTATATTAAGTTTAAACATACGACTAGATAGATAACCAAACCCAACAAAATTTCCAGGTTTAGATAAGATAAAGTTATCCAACCCAATAACTTGTTTGAACCCATAATTATTCAACGTAATATCAGATAGAAGTTCTTTTGAATCCATGGTACAAACAACACACTGTCTAGTTGTAACACATTTCCAGAAGTAAACACAAGTCTAACATTCCCTATTCCTTTTATAGGCTCAGTTACCACATTTCCCATCCTAAGCATAAATCCATCTTCAAGTGGTTTGAAATCCCCAAACCATTTGATCTTTACACACATGTAATAATACTGACTACCGAGAAGATTAACATGTACATTGTGGCACCCTAGGCAAATTCCACATCGTCCGTGGCCAGTAGAGATTCATGGTTCATAAACAATGCCTTGTCTCTTAAAGCACCAACTCGTTTTAGGCTTAGTTGGTTGTGGAACACATGAAAACTCCACAAGGCGCGCTCAGGTGGGAGTAGTACCATGATGGGTAACCCATAGGGGGTAAAGCAGATAATATTGGTGGTACAAGAGGCCGAATGTTACAAATGGTATCAGAGTCACTCCTGTTCCATTGGGAATGGTGCAAACCGTAGTATCCAGCACATAGAATTGACAACCGAATTAAATTCGTTAATAGGAAACAAACTTGGTTGCCCGTTTGGGTCCTTAAACCCACTCGAACCAACTACACCATGCATCTTGTTTCCTCCCGAGCTCTTTCACTCGACAATCTTTCTTAAAGCTTCCCAGTTTAGCACATTTCCAGCAAACCACTTTTGCTTTCTTGTTGGAATTTTGATTGTTACAGCTAAAATTTCATTTGTTGCTCTTGAATTTGTTAGACTTTTTGGAATGATCCCCTCTTTCAACCATATTCACCAAAGATTAACCCACTTCGTTTTTACCATTTGTTTTGTCAATCTCTTGAAACCAAGAGATTCCTCAATCCAAATATGGCTTTCCAATTGAACCAATGTCAATTTCTTTTTTTGATGTTTAAGAGTGTGTTTAAAATCCTTCCAAAGTGGTGGAAGCTTATCAATTTGCTAGACACTGGTATATAGATTCATCGATATGCATATTGTGTTTTTTAAATTGACCCAAGATATATGTTAGCTCATTGTATTTTTCTATAACAAGCCTAATGTCTACCATCTTGTAAGAATTAAAGAAATTTCTTACTTGATGTGTCCCCTACCATGTATTTTGACTCTAGTGAATCCCAAAGTGCCTTAGCAGATGCCGCCTCCTGGATCACATCAAACAAATAATTTGTCATTCCATTCAGAATATATCCTCTGCATATGTAATCATCATTTTCCCATTTTCGCCTCCTACTTCGTTGATCTAGTGTTTCGTTTTCCACTTCTTTAGGTATAGGAGCAGACAGAACGCAAACCACTTTCAAGGTTGTTAACAGAAAACGCATCTTTTTCATCCAGCACGCCTGATATCCTAACCATCAAACTTCTCAAATTTTGCAAACATCGACGTGTTTCGCACCAATTCTCCAGTAGCCTGTGACAACCCTCACTAAACCAGGTATCCGTACGACTTAATTAATGATTAATTACTGCTAAATTACTGTGCTTGTTTGAACTAGCTGATGAACTGCTACTTGAATACTGATACATGAACTTACTTGCATCATACTTGCTTGCTGTCACTACATTATTTACATACTGAACCTTAGTGACAAACATGATGCACAAAAAGCACAATAGCACGATACACGGATAACCTATTAAACATGCTGATAAAGCCAGCATCAGGCAAACACTGCCTCTAAGGCCTGTAAGAGCCTGAAATGTTTTGCTACACTAGCAGTGAGTGTAGGGATATAAGGGTTGTGGAACTGCGTCTCTAGGAATAAGATACACTGATCGGATGTGCCTAAAACGTACTTTAAGTACAAAACACAGCACTTTAACAAATAATCCAGCTTCTAGCTGACTAGTAAAGTGCCAAAACATGGGGGAAAATAACACTAGACACTTTCTAAAGTGTCAGGAAAACAAATTGTGTCACTAAAAATAACAATAACGACACTCTAAAGCTTTTGTAACGCTTTAACGGATTACTATCCAACCGAACAACCGGACTTTACCCGGAACATGAAAATATTATTATTTTCACTATTTATATTTTTCTGAGCCAGTTAGGGTCCCTGATTACCCTAACACCCGCCATAACACGTGACACACAAGTAACTAAGTTTAACACTTAACTTACTTAACTTAACTAATCACTCCCTAACCACCTAGTTAAAATCGAACCAAGGGACCCCCCCCCCCCCCAACCGAATCGGTCACCTAGGGGACACCCTCATGTACTTGTTGATTGAGCAAATCTCTTGTGTCAAAGATCTAGACTACACATGGACCATTGGTTAAAACTCTCACAAATTGCCTATAAGTTCTTGTCTAAACATAACATAATCATCACCACTTAACACAACACACTCCAACCCTCTCTCTTGCTCCCTTTGGCTCTCGGCCGAACCCACCCCCACACCTACAACCATCTTCGACCTCCATCATCATCATTCCAAGATCATTCAAGCATCAAGGGTTGCGTATTAGGAAGCTTGGAGCAAGCGGAACACGAAGGACCTCTTTCTTTGGCTTTTATCCACCCGTTTTTCATCAAAAATCTTCCCTAGCCTTGAGCTAGAGGTATAACACTTAAATCTCATATTTGAACTTATCTAAAGTGGTTAAAAGGATTTTTGTCGGTTAAAACTCGGAATCTCATATGATGAAGCATTAAAGTCTACTAAAAGTATGAAAAATGGTGGTTAATAGCATTTGTGTTGTGTAAAAGTTGTAGTATTTGAAATATGTGGTTATTTAGACCCGATCTATGTTGTGGTAGCTCGGATCACCATTTAACCCGGTTTGGTAAGATCATGGATCTTAACATAAGCTTGCTTTGAATGATACAAGGGTTAAAAGGTGAAACTCTACCACACATGAAACATGAACTTGTGTAAAAGTGTTTTAACATGTACAAAAGTGTTTAAAACTAGTAGATCTACGTATCTACAACCGGTATTTTTCAAAGGACCACGCGTCAAAGAAGTCATGTTTCTAAAAGACGGATTTTATACTAACAAACATGATTTTTATAAACCACAAGTGTATAAACACTTGTGAAATGAAAAGATCCGACAAAGAACTAGTTTTTGTCAAATGTTGCTAGAAGTTGTAAAGACGGATTTCTCTAATCACAAGGTTTTTACGAGATCAAAGTTACTTTATGTAAAGATCTATAAATATAAAGGGGATTTACACTATAGTTGCGGAAAAACTACAAGTTCATGCGATTATGCGATTTACATACTTGTCGACTAGTTTGATGTGTCAGAAATTGTTTGATTGAATAAAGAAGTTGTTGATTTGATTTGTTAAAAGAAAATGATACGCTTGAAAGCGTGGCCACCTCCAGTTACAGAGGAAACTCTGGCGAAATTTTTTCTAAAAACCTAACACTTAGAATTATCTACACCACAAGTGTTAGAATTATTTTTACATATTTTCGAAATATAAATTTCGCCATGACTTTATTTACTAATATTCGGAGGTGGGATTTTCACAAAGTTTAACGTGATAAATATATATTGTCCCAACACTGTTTATGATTATTTTGTGAAAATACATAAATATTATTTTTAGAGTAAAAATAATATTTACAAATGTTAACGATTCCGAAATAATACGAACGCTTTCACCATAAATATATAAGTTACACCGGTAATTATATTACCACTCGATTATTAAAATGTAACTTACGCACATGTATTGTATCCCCCACCCTTGGGAAGGAAAATAGCTACCAAGTATATACAGAACATAAACACGAAATAGTTGTCTAACTATTTCCCAAAAACTTTAACTATAAAGCTAAGGCACGGCCGTCCGTCTAATAGAATTAGCACTTGTAGGTCGTCGCACAGCTTTCTGATTTGGAGATACTTGGTAGAGACGCTTCACTGTGAGTTCATGTCCCCCTTTTCTCTAACTGTTTTCAGTTTTCTTAACTGCGGGGGTGAAATACATGTTACTATGTTTACAAGTACTATTATACACGGTATGTTAACGTAAGGAGGTTTACTACTTAGATCATGTGAATGGGTAGGCTGAACACCGAGGGACTTAAGCGGTAGATCTATCTGGGTGTAGCGAGCCCAACTCTAGGCCCAACAGAACGGACCTCTGTGAGGACCAACAGAACGGACCTTGAGTGACTTGGTTGCCCGACGCATAAATCAGCTAGGTTGAGTCTTCCTACTTGCATTTCACACATGCTAATGGCCTTGCAAACCATTGGTGATCTCTTTTCCTTACACTGCTACATACCAGGGAACTTCTATACTTACAAGTGTTTTACTTACTCACTTGCACATGAACTCGCTCAACATTATTGTTGATTTTTCAACTTACATGTATTTCAGGAAATTAACGAGATCTGGCACGGTATGGCATGTTTTCCGCTGCACTAGTTTCCAAGGTCATCCGGGGTTTAGGGGATGTGTCTCTTTCCTGGACAAGACACACTCCTTAAACCATGTTCATGTTTATGTTATGTTTCAAGTTTGTAATGTCTGTTGAACAAGGTTATGTTGTTAGGGTATGTTCCCGTTAAAACAATGGTACTGTATTGGGTTTTCAAAATTTAATGGATGATCTTGCATGTTTTTAACTCATATAGCTTTGTTATGGTTAAGCTATGGTATTAAGAAGTCACACCAAATTAACCACGCTTCCGCAAAGCCAGGGTGTGACAGCTTGGTATCAGAGCTCTGATAATAGCGAACTAGGATTCTTTCTCGAGTCTAGACTATGATCACTAGGGCTCTCACGAAAACATTTTTCTGCATACCACTTAAGTCCAAATCCAAAACTTTTTACAAACAAATGTTGAGCACATTTTATTATTTATAGGCTCAGCTTGGAGGGCTGAGGCTCGGTTTGGAGGATCGAGGCTCGGTCTAGGTGACCGAGGTAGTTGAGTACGTTAATTTGTTATAGGCTCAGCCTGGAGGGCTGAGGCTCGGTCTGGAGGATCGAGGCTCGGTCTAGGTGACCGAGGTAGTGGGCTAGCAAGGCTAGGAAGAAAAGGCTCAGCCTGGAGGGCTGAGGCTCGGTCTGGAGGATCGAGGCTTGGTCTAGGTGACCAAGGTAGATGGCTAGGAAGAGTAGGCTCAGTCATGACGACTGAGGCTCGGTCAAGGGGACCGAGGCTCGATCTGAGTGGTCGAGGTGGAAGGTAGAGCAGTCTTGAAGACTGGGAGAAATTGGCTAGTGAGACTAGGAAAATTATGTGATACCTTACTTGGTGACTTATGTGATTATTTGATTATATGATTGACTGTTTGTGCATGTTTGTGTATATGTTACAGACACATGGATTCTACAGGCACTGGTGGTTCAGGCACCACAGGCCCTAGGCCTATCGTTTCAGACGACCTTGAGTCATCGGAGCACGAGGTTTACACGTCCGACTTCACTAGCACAGATGAGGACGATTTCCAGCCCTTCGCATTACCTGACGGTGCTGGCGAGCTCGCAGATGGTCCTTTGGCCGGGGATCTACCACTGGCAGTGATCCCTGCTCCTATACCGCTTGCTTCGTACCCTGTTTACGATTTACCCATCGACGACGAGGAGGATGATGTCGATATGTTCGAGGAGGAGCCTTTCGAGGAGGATGCTCAGGGCGAGGCCCTTCCTGCTGCTGATGGTCCCTTGTTGATCGCAGATGCTCCCGCCGCGGAGTCACCTGCTCACTCCCCAGTCCCAGACTCCTTTGAGTCTGTGGCCTCTGTACCCTCACACGTCCAGAGTGCACAGCATTTCTCTTATGGATCAGATCCTGATCAGGCATCTTCTGTTGCCCCTATCCCCAGTTTTGTTTCCGACCATGATGACGAGGGGGATTCCGATCCTATGTTTCCCCCGGGATTCGACCCTGATCGTGACTTAGAGTTTATTCCGATGGATCAGTTTATGGAGGATCCAGTAGACGCTGTTGACCCATTTGATCCTATTGACCCAGATTTTGATTTTGAGATGGCTTTTGATGACCTCGAGCCTGCCATTGCTCCTGAGCAGGCAGCCGCTCTAGACCCTATACCTGAGCATGACCCAGTACATGCTGACATCCCTTTTGAGCCTGTTGCTGATGATCTCCCCGTGGACGTTCCTTTGTTAGAGGGCGATCATGTTGCTGTTGATCTTGTTGATCCTTTACCCGTTATACCTGTTGACCCTCCCGTTGAGCACCTTGCACCTGTTTATCCATTTGTTGCACCTGATCCCATCCCACTAGAGCCCGAGCACGCACTGTTCGCGGCACGCATGGACCCACCAGACGAGCATGCACAGCACGGTTGGATACCTGCTGATGAGGATGTTCAACCTTTTCCTCCTCAGATCCCTGTTACACGACATGTTGACTTCCCTTTTCAGGTTCCACAGTTTGTACCTCCAGCGAGGACTGGAGAGGGTTCTTCAGCCCATCCTTTTGGGCATGTACCGATGCCTATCCCTTTCATGCCCCAGATGTCATCTGTTCCACCCTCTGTTGCCCCATCTCATGTGGCACCTTTCGACCCTACTAGTGAGCCGTTTCTTTGGGCACCAGACTCTGGTATGCCACCTACTGACCCCTACCATTCTTTTCACAGGGGGTACACTATCGAGGATGTCTTGATGTCTTTTGTAGCTCAGCATGAGTCACATACGCAGCGCATCCAGGAGCTCGAGAGAGCTCAGCTGCCACCGTGTCCATGCCATGGTCAGACACACTCTCCTCTGCAGCCGTTTCGACCTTTGCCTCCAGATTATGCTGCCCGTCTCTTTACACTGGAGCAGCAGGTTGCCTCTATCATTCGTACTCAGCGAGCCCAGGAGGAGGACTGGCTCCAGTTACGTCGTTTGTTTTACACCCACTTTCCCCCTCCTCCACCACCATCTGTATAGAGCTCATCAGTACTGTTTGGGTAGACGAGGATGAGAAGACGGCGATTGTTGGATTGCACAGTATTTTTGGAGACCACAGTTGATTCTGACTTTTGTTGACTTGTATTTGATGTATTGACACTGATTGATGTAGTTTTTGGACAGGGGTGATGTAGCCCCTAGTGATGGATGATTGTATGACACTATGATGTACTGATACACTTACTATGTGGTCTCGATATATGACAATCGCAGTATTCTCATCATATTTGATTCACTTGGTTGCTTATTTGTATTATTATGACATGGGATGATATGTGTTTGGTATTTGTGATGTATTGATAACATGAGATGTGATGTGCTATTACTATTACTATATACGTACGTCTTACTATGACCTGACCAACGTAAACCATCTTTTAGAAGATGCCAAGACGTGAGACACGCATACCAACCAATGAGGCAGAACTCCAGCAGATTATTGCTGCTGCCATAGCACAGTATGCAGCATCTCAGCCCGGAACGAGCGGAAGTATTAACCAAGGCAATAACAATCCACCTCACGGTAATACTAAGTCATTAAGACATACCGTGACCTAATTGGATATCTCTAGCAATGATGCTAACGCCAAACGTATGTTATAACGTGTGTGCAGGATGCACGTACAAGCAGTTTCTAGACTGCAAACCGGTCAACTTCGATGGCACTGGAGGTGCTGTCGCCTTTGTTCGTTGGGCTGAGAAAACCGAGTCTGTTATTCGCATGAGCAAATGCGCGCTGGATCAGCAGGTCACCTATATCTCAGGGCTGTTTCTAGAGGGAGCCCTATCCTGGTGGAATCTACAAGTGCAGACACTAGGCGAAGCTGCTGCCTACGCATTGACCAGGACCGAACTTATGCGCAAAAAGTACTGTTCCCGCGCAGATATCCAGAGGTTGGAGACCGAGTTCTGGCACTTGAAAATGGACGGTCCAAAGGTAGCGGAGTACGTTCAAAGATTCCATGACTTATCTCAAGTGGTTCCCTACATGGTCACTCCCGAGTTCAAGAGAATTGAACGCTTCATTTGGGGATTAGCTCCTCAAATCATAAGTATGGTAACCTCCTCCAAACCAGCAACTATCACTGAAGCCATCGATTTGAGCGTGGCTCTCACCGAGGAGGCAATTCGTTTGAACAAGTTTGATGAGATCAAGACGAAGAAGGCAGAGACTCATGTCGAGTCATCAGGAGGTAACAAACGGAAGTTCTCGAACTTCAAGCAGGGCGCCAGTGTGGCGGTTAAGAAAGGAGGATCAGACACGCCAGCTCAGGTTGCAGCTGGTAGAGGAGAGAAAGGAAGAGGATACATGGGCACCCATCCCAAATGCAATACCTGCCAACGCCACCATTCTGGTCAATGTGGGCTAAAAGTATGCGAAGTATGTGGGAAACGTGGTCACTTGAAGGACACTTGTTGGGCCCCTGCCGGTCGGGGAGGCCAGGGAGGATATGGAAACAGAAACAATAATCGTGGTGGTATTGGGGATCGCCCACAAGGAAACTATGGAGGAAACAGGAATCGAGGAAACAATGCTAACCAAGCGGGCGCTGTGAATCGTAATCCGAGGAATGATCAAGCTGGTGGAAACGGGCAAAGACTTGGATGCTATAACTGCGGTGATATCGGGCATTTTAAGAAGAACTGCCCAGACCTAAACCAAGCCCGTGGAAGAGTGTTTCAAATCGGAGCAAGGGAAGCGCGCCAGGACCCCAATGTTGTTACTGGTACGTTCCCTGTCAATCAACGCTATGCATCTGTTTAATTTGATACTGGTGCCGATTATAGCTTCGTGTCGTTAGAATTTAAGAATATGCTTGGGTTAGCCGCTAATAAGTTAGATATTCCCTACTCGATCGAATTAGCTAATGGAAAGTTAGTGGAAGCCAATGAAGTTATCAAAGGTTGTGTGATCGAATTAGGAGAACGAGAGTTTGCTCTGGATCTGCTACCAGTCCAGTTGGGAAGCTTCGACGTGGTAGTAGGAATGGATTGGTTATCAGGCAACAAGGCTGAGATAGTATGTCACGAGAAAGTTGTTTGGATCCCAACCAATGATGGTGAGACAATTGTGGTTCACGGAGAGAAGCGTGATACGCCACTAAGAATTATCAGCTGCTTGAAAGCAAGGAAGTGTTTGCAGAAAGGATGTGTTGCCTTCCTGGCACACATTGTGGATAAGGAGGCTGCTGAGCCAAGAATCGAAGACATCCCTGTCGTGAGGGAATATCCAGAAGTCTTCCCAGAAGACTTACCTGGACTGCCACCTCAGAGGCAAGTAGAGTTTCACATTGACTTAGTTCCAGGCGCCGCGCCTGTGGCTAAGGCACCGTATAGACTTGCTCCGTCTGAGATGCAGGAACTGTCAACACAACTTCAAGAGTTGTTAGACAAGGGTTTTATCCGACCAAGCTTCTCGCCTTGGGGAGCTCCGGTCCTGTTTGTCAAGAAGAAGGACGGTAGTTTTCGAATGTGCATTGACTACCGGGAGCTGAACAAGCTGACGATCACGAATAGATATCCCCTGCCAAGAATCGACGATCTGTTTGACCAACTGCAAGGCTCAAGCTTTTATTCTAAGATCGACCTACGATCTGGATATCACCAGTTAAGGATACAAGAGGAAAGTATCCCAAAGACAGCCTTCAGGACTCGTTATGGGCACTACGAGTTCCTAGTTATGCCATTTGGTTTGACAAACGCACCGGCGGTATTCATGGATCTGATGAATAGAGTTTGCAAACCATACTTGGATAAGTTCGTGATTGTGTTCATCGACGACATTTTAATTTATTCAAAGACGAAGGCTGAACATGAGCAACATCTTAGAGCCATTCTAGAGCTACTGAAGAAGGAACAGCTGTATGCCAAATTCTCCAAGTGCGAATTTTGGCTACGTGAAGTCCAGTTTCTTGGACATGTGGTTAATGGAAATGGAATCCATGTTGATCCCACAAAGATCGAGGCGATCAAAGATTGGGAAACGCCAAAGACGCCAACCGAGATCCGGCAATTCTTAGGATTGGCTGGCTACTATCGAAGATTCATTGAGAATTTTTCAAAGATCGCTCAACCATTGACACTCCTCACGCAGAAGGAAAGGAAGTTTGATTGGGGAATCAAACAGGATGAAGCATTTCAGATATTGAAAGATAAGTTCTGCAACGCGCCAATCTTAGCTCTACCAGAAGGTACTGATGATTTTGTGGTATACTGCGACGCATCGCGACAAGGATTGGGTTGTGTGTTGATGCAACGCCAAAAGGTTATTGCTTACGCATCTCGTCAACTGAAAGTGCACGAAAAGAACTATACCACACACGATTTGGAGCTCGGCGCAGTGGTATTTGCACTAAAGATCTGGAGACACTACCTTTATGGTACGAAGTGTACAATCTTCACAGATCACAAGAGCCTACAGCATATATTTAACCAGAAGGAGTTGAATATGAGGCAAAGACGATGGGTTGAGTTGCTGAACGATTACGACTGCGAGATAAAGTATCATCCAGGGAAGGCGAACGTGGTCGCCGATGCCCTAAGTCGTAAAGAAAGAATCAAGCCCATAAGGGTTAGAGCTTTGGAAATGATTATACGAACCGATCTTTCCTTGCGCATTCGTGCCGCACAAAAGGAAGCTCTCAAGGAAGGGAACCTTGAAGAGGAATATCTCCGTGGAATGGAGAAGCTCTTGGTACCAAACGAGGAAGGAACGTTATGCTTCGAGAAAAGGATTTGGGTTCCTCTGTTTGGTGATTTAAGGAAGGTTATTTTCGATGAAGCTCACAAGTCGCGGTACTCTATCCATCCGGGAGCGGATAAGATGTACCAGGATCTCAAAGGTTATTATTGGTGGCCTGGAATGAAAGGCGACGTTGCTGTTTACGTGAGCAAGTGTTTAACGTGCGCTAAGGTTAAAGCGGAATACCAGAAGCCTTCAGGGCTGCTGCAACAACCTGAGATTCCCAAGTGGAAATGGGAACAAATCTCTATGGATTTTATTACGAAATTGCCAAGAACGCCAAGAGGCCATGATATGATTTGGGTGATAGTTGACCGCCTAACAAAGTCCGCACACTTTCTGCCAATCAGAGAGAAAGACAGTACTAGTAAACTTGCGGAAATTTACATGAGAGAAATCATCGCACGTCATGGAGTGCCTCTCTCGATCATCTCTGATAGAGACGGAAGGTTTGTGTCAAGGATTTGGCAATCCTTCCAAGAAGCCTTTGGCTCACAATTGAACCTGAGCACTGCGTTTCATCCGCAAACTGACGGCCAGAGCGAGCGAACGATACAGACTTTAGAAGACATGCTGAGGGCATGTGTTATGGATTTGGGCGGTAGCTGGGATAAACATTTACCTTTGGTCGAATTTTCGTACAACAACAGCTACCACACCAGTATTGGTGTCGCGCCATTTGAAGCCCTATACGGACGCAAGTGCCGATCACCCCTATGTTGGTCTGACGCAGGTGATAGGCAGCTTGCCGGTCCCGAAATCGTCCAAGAGACGACAGACAAGATTGCGCAAATTCTTAAACGCATCGAAGCAGCTCGCCACAGACAAAAGGCCTATGTGGATCCAAACCGGAAACATGTGGATTTTCAAGTTGGAGAAATGGTGTTATTGAAAGTTTCACCCTGGAAGGGGGTGGCACGCTTTGGAAAGCGTGGAAAGTTAAATCCACGCTACATTGGTCCTTTCAGAATTCTGGAAAGAATTGGAACAGTAGCATACAAGTTGGACCTACCTGCTGAACTGAATGGTGTTCACGATACATTTCATGTATCCAACCTAAAGAAAAGTCCAACTCAAGTTGACGTTGCCATTCCCATCGACGAGATTCATATTGACGACACGCTCCACTTCGTTGAAGAACCTGTTGAGGTCACGGATTGGAAAGTGAACAAGACCCGCCGGAGCAGTGTCAAACTCGTCAAAGTTCGTTGGAATGCCAGACATGGTCCTGAATTCACCTGGGAACGTGAGGACCGGATGAAAGAAAAATACCCCCACCTATTTCCCAAGAACCCTGCATCTACAAGCAGAACTTAAATTTCGGGACGAAATTTATTTAACGGGGGGAGAATGTGACAACCCTCACTAAACCAGGTATCCGTACGACTTAATTAATGATTAATTACTGCTAAATTACTGTGCTTGTTTGAACTAGCTGATGAACTGCTACTTGAATACTGATACATGAACTTACTTGCATCATACTTGCTTGCTGTCACTACATTATTTACATACTGAACCTTAGTGACAAACATGATGCACAAAAAGCACAGTAGCACGATACACGGATAACCTATTAAACATGCTGATAAAGCCAGCATCAGGCAAACACTGCCTCTAAGGCCTGTAAGAGCCTGAAATGTTTTGCTACACTAGCAGTGAGTGTAGGGATATAAGGGTTGTGGAACTGCGTCTCTAGGAATAAGATACACTGATCGGATGTGCCTAAAACGTACTTTAAGTACAAAACACAGCACTTTAACAAATAATCCAGCTTCTAGCTGACTAGTAAAGTGCCAAAACATGGGGGAAAATAACACTAGACACTTTCTAAAGTGTCAGGAAAACAAATTGTGTCACTAAAAATAACAATAACGACACTCTAAAGCTTTTGTAACGCTTTAACGGATTACTATCCAACCGAACAACCGGACTTTACCCGGAACATGAAAATATTATTATTTTCACTATTTATATTTTTCTGAGCCAGTTAGGGTCCCTGATTACCCTAACACCCGCCATAACACGTGACACACAAGTAACTAAGTTTAACACTTAACTTACTTAACTTAACTAATCACTCCCTAACCACCTAGTTAAAATCGAACCAAGGGACCCCCCCCAACCGAATCGGTCACCTAGGGGACACCCCCATGTACTTGTTGATTGAGCAAATCTCTTGTGTCAAATATCTAGACTACACATGGACCATTGGTTAAAACTCTCACAAATTGCCTATAAGTTCTTGTCTAAACATAACATAATCATCACCACTTAACACAACACACTCCAACTCTCTCTCTCTTGCTCCCTTTGGCTCTCGGCCGAACCCACCCCCACACCTACAACCATCTTCGACCTCCATCATCATCATTCCAAGATCATTCAAGCATCAAGGGTTGCGTATTAGGAAGCTTGGAGCAAGCGGAACACGAAGGACCTCTTTCTTTGGCTTTTATCCACCCGTTTTTCATCAAAAATCTTCCCTAGCCTTGAGCTAGAGGTATAACACTTAAATCTCATATTTGAACTTATCTAAAGTGGTTAAAAGGATTTTTGTCGGTTAAAACTCGGAATCTCATATGATGAAGCATTAAAGTCTACTAAAAGTATGAAAAATGGTGGTTAATAGCATTTGTGTTGTGTAAAAGTTGTAGTATTTGAAATATGTGGTTATTTAGACCCGATCTATGTTGTGGTAGCTCGGATCACCATTTAACCCGGTTTGGTAAGATCATGGATCTTAACATAAGCTTGCTTTGAATGATACAAGGGTTAAAAGGTGAAACTCTACCACACATGAAACATGAACTTGTGTAAAAGTGTTTTAACATGTACAAAAGTGTTTAAAACTAGTAGATCTACGTATCTACAACCGGTATTTTTCAAAGGACCACGCGTCAAAGAAGTCATGTTTCTAAAAGACGGATTTTATACTAACAAACATGATTTTTATAAACCACAAGTGTATAAACACTTGTGAAATGAAAAGATCCGACAAAGAACTAGTTTTTGTCAAATGTTGCTAGAAGTTGTAAAGACGGATTTCTCTAATCACAAGGTTTTTACGAGATCAAAGTTACTTTATGTAAAGATCTATAAATATAAAGGGGATTTACACTATAGTTGCGGAAAAACTACAAGTTCATGCGATTATGCGATTTACATACTTGTCGACTAGTTTGATGTGTCGGAAATTGTTTGATTGAATAAAGAAGTTGTTGATTTGATTTGTTAAAAGAAAATGATACGCTTGAAAGCGTGGCCACCTCCAGTTACAGAGGAAACTCTGGCGAAATTTTTTCTAAAAACCTAACACTTAGAATTATCTACACCACAAGTGTTAGAATTATTTTTACATATTTTCGAAATATAAATTTCGCCATGACTTTATTTACTAATATTCGGAGGTGGGATTTTCACAAAGTTTAACGTGATAAATATATATTGTCCCAACACTGTTTATGATTATTTTGTGAAAATACATAAATATTATTTTTAGAGTAAAAATAATATTTACAAATGTTAACGATTCCGAAATAATACGAACGCTTTCACCATAAATATATAAGTTACACCGGTAATTATATTACCACTCGATTATTAAAATGTAACTTACGCACATGTATTGTATCCCCCACCCTTGGGAAGGAAAATAGCTACCAAGTATATACAGAACATAAACACGAAATAGTTGTCTAACTATTTCCCAAAAACTTTAACTATAAAGCTAAGGCACGGCCGTCCGTCTAATAGAATTAGCACTTGTAGGTCGTCGCACAGCTTTCTGATTTGGAGATACTTGGTAGAGACGCTTCACTGTGAGTTCATGTCCCCCTTTTCTCTAACTGTTTTCAGTTTTCTTAACTGCGGGGGTGAAATACATGTTACTATGTTTACAAGTACTATTATACACGGTATGTTAACGTAAGGAGGTTTACTACTTAGATCATGTGAATGGGTAGGCTGAACACCGAGGGACTTAAGCGGTAGATCTATCTGGGTGTAGCGAGCCCAACTCTAGGCCCAACAGAACGGACCTCTGTGAGGACCAACAGAACGGACCTTGAGTGACTTGGTTGCCCGACGCATAAATCAGCTAGGTTGAGTCTTCCTACTTGCATTTCACACATGCTAATGGCCTTGCAAACCATTGGTGATCTCTTTTCCTTACACTGCTACATACCAGGGAACTTCTATACTTACAAGTGTTTTACTTACTCACTTGCACATGAACTCGCTCAACATTATTGTTGATTTTTCAACTTACATGTATTTCAGGAAATTAACGAGATCTGGCACGGTATGGCATGTTTTCCGCTGCACTAGTTTCCAAGGTCATCCGGGGTTTAGGGGATGTGTCTCTTTCCTGGACAAGACACACTCCTTAAACCATGTTCATGTTTATGTTATGTTTCAAGTTTGTAATGTCTGTTGAACAAGGTTATGTTGTTAGGGTATGTTCCCGTTAAAACAATGGTACTGTATTGGGTTTTCAAAATTTAATGGATGATCTTGCATGTTTTTAACTCATATAGCTTTGTTATGGTTAAGCTATGGTATTAAGAAGTCACACCAAATTAACCACGCTTCCGCAAAGCCAGGGTGTGACATAGCCATCACTGATTATAACTAAATACCAAGAAATTGTGAATATAGCATACGTAAACAACAAAATCCCAGTTGGATTAGACACAACAAACTTGAAATTCGAACATAACCCAATTTGAAGAATCGAACGACTTGGGATACTGAACGAAACAATGGTGTAGAATTGCGCAAACAATAACCCTTTTGTTTCAATTATCGGATGCAATTAGATTCAGTATATAGTCAAACAATAACCTCTTGGAATCGTAATACAGTATCTGATCAAACTATTTGTTGGTATAAATCAAATGTTTGATTGGATTCGACCAAGAGGTTTTTCAAGAATAAATTTGTGAGAAATTGAGAAGATGTAACCGTACACTTTTGTCGACGAGTTTTAGTTTCCGTATATCTCAATTCCAACGGGTTTTAGGTTTAGGCCATCCGTAGTCATAAAGCCCCTTTGTGGGCATTATGCGACACGTGTCGTGCCACGTCACACAGAGGCTTTATGGGGCGTTATATCACTAGAGCCCGTAGTCATAAAACCCCTACCTCATCATTACTCAATTAATTAATTTTCATTTTTTTAATTAATTTCTACTTTTTTAAATTAAAAACCATTACATTAAATAAAAAAACATTAAGTTTCTTAAAGTTATTTTACAAGTACTAAAACTGCCATATTTTTAAACTTATAAATAAGAGAAAAACAAGTTTTAAAAACCAATTTTAGATATTTGAGAAAATGCAGGGACCAAATGTGTATAAACCAAAAACTTTCAAAATCAAATACTGCCTCCTGTCTTCTTCTCTGATTTTCCGGCAAAAAAAAACCAAAAACTTTCTTGTCGATTTTCCTCCTGTCTTCTACTCCGATTTGCAGGGACCAAAAACCAAAAAGCTTCACGCTGTTATGTATATCGCGCGACCAGCAAAAAACCAACCCATAGCGCCGCCCGTCGTGGTGTTGGGGGCGCTATGGGGCGCGATCGGAGAAAAAAATCCAAACATAACGCCCCACTACGGAGGGTCTTAGAAAACAATCATATCATTTTCCAAGTAACCGTTGTGTTTAATGAAAACCCAATTAATCAATAGGCCCCGCTAGTGTAAACCATTGTGATCATTAACGAAAACCCAATGAATTAATTGGCTCAAAATACAAAACTAATGAATATACCATATCGTATTAGAATAAAAGGAGCCTACACTCCCGCATGTTAATCCAATACCACTAAAGTATGTGGATAACACTAAAATTAGGAACATATCAATATGTAACTTATGATGATAGTATGTAACTTATGATGATAGCTCGATCCTTTATAAAAGGGTGTGATGAGTAGTTTATATACTTGGGTTGAATGTAAATTCCAAACTTAAGCTTGTCAATATCATATTTTATAAATTGCTTTAACATGGATGGGCCTCAAAAAATTTAAAAACAAAAAAAGTTACAAGGGAAGAAGAGCATAACATCTAACATGCAATGCATTCTTTATTCAGTATATTCTTTTAAATAAAAGGAATGACTAAGCATAGTTTATATTTTTCTTTTCAAAATACTAGGCAGAAGTTAGGCCTACAAAGTAAATACCTAGTTGATGAGATTACATACTATCTAAGCAACAACTTGGAGACTCAACTTGATAACAATCATATATTTAGATATTTATTTATAGATAGTTATTGAAAAAGCACTCAAAATTTTATGTAACTGAATTTTAAACAACTAGTTTATACATCACTGGATGTATTCCAAACACCACAAAAGTTGTTATTTTGTTGTGTTCCGCCACTATGTTGTTTCTGCATATAGTTCTCGTATTTAATTTGTTTATATGGTATTAGAAAAACTTTTGGTTAAGAAAAACCGAGGTTTCCTTAAAGTAACATTGGTAAACAATTTGAGGAACATTAAAACAGACATCAAAGGTTTTTTTCCTCATGATCAATTGATAACATGCGTGAGTTTAAACAATCATGATTCGATTAACTTGTCTTTGTATCACGATTTGAATACTTAGCAAATAATATAATTTTTTTTAATTATGTTATAATTCGCTGTGTGATAAATATCAATCGTAGTGCATTCACATTCAATCATCCATGTTTACGTGAGCGGGTTCTCTATATTGTATGGACTGGTTGTAATTCTTGGAGAGAGAAAATGCTACTCTTCATCACTAAATTTGGTAACATATTGTTCACCTTTTATAACCTTTTAATGTTTTAGAAAATGACTGTGAATGGAGGGGAACGAAAAATATTAATAAAATTATAAAAAAGTATTATTTAATGTTCTTAGTTTCGCCTCATATTTGTTGATTATCCCAGTTCCGAAGCAAAAGAACTCAGATTTTAATTTCATTTTAGGCTACTCGGTGTGGGAGAGAGTACTTCTTAAAGGATGTTCCGCCACGTATGATGGGTGTGAGGATGGGCCTAAAGGGGATGAACCTAGGGAAATGGAGGATGAGGCTAAATATATATATATATATATATATATATATATATATATATATATATATATATAGGGTAAGGATATATAGAAAACCACTTTTATTGAGAAAACCCGGGAAACTCAAAGCTCCCGACTTTTTTTTTTGAAAAAAATAACACATGTAATATACATGTTTTTAAGAGTTTTGGGCAAAAAAAAAAAAAAAACAAAAAAGCGCCGAAGGAATGTTTTTAAAAAAAATAAACAAGTTTCAGCATTTTTTGTCTAACACGTGTTAGTCACGAAAGTTGCTGAAATTTGTTTATTTTTTTTTTAAATAATCCTTCGGCGCTTTTTTTTTTTTTTTTGGCCCAAAACTCTTAAAAACATGTATATTACATGTGGTAATTTTTTCAAAAAAATAAAAATAAAAATTCGGGAGGTTAGAGTTTCCCGGGTTTTCTCAATAAAAGTGGTTTTCTCCATATACTTACACTATATATATATATATAGGATTAGGTTAAAGAGTGAACACTAGTGTATTTCCGAACTGAGGGAACTAATACAAGCCATACACGTGTATAAATCAATGTCCAGCATCCTAGCCATACACGTGTGTAAATCAATGACCAGGATTTGTTCACTCAGTTCGCAAATACACCAGTGCTCACTCTAGAACCCCACCCTATATATATATATATATATATATATATATATATATACACATATATAGGGAAGGTACATTGGGGAACACTAAAAAAGTGGGGAATAGCAGGAACCGACTCAAACGAACTCCGATTGGACTCATTAAAAGCGGCGTTGAAACCGGTTCGTCGAACCCCAACTAGGATCTCTTAACCATAAACCCTAAATCCTAACTCCTAAATTCTAAACCATAAAGCTAAAAAATAAAGCTAAAACTTAAGCTAAACAGTAAAATCTAAACTATAAACCCTAAAGGCTAAACCTAAAGCTAAAGCTAAACCCTAAAGCTAAACCCTGAACCCTAAAGCTAAACCTTAAAGTTAAACCCTAAAAGCCAAACCCTAATATTTAGGGGTTATGATTTAGGGTTTAGGGTTAAGAGATCCTAGTTAGGGTTCGACGAACCGGTTCCATTGCTGCTGGAATGAGTCCAATCGGAGTTCGTTTGAGTCGGTTCCCCACTGTTCCCCACTTTTTTAGTGTTCCTAAATAAACCTCACACCATATATATATGTGTGTGTGTGTGTGTTGTATGTATATGTGTATAAGAGAAGGGAGAGGCCCGGCTTCAACGTCCGCAGGAGGACGCCGACGGGTGTGCGAAAATGGTGTACAGGTGCGACGCCGGGGCAAGACGTGGCGGAGTCGGTACCCATAACAGTCTAGCCTTAGCTCTGATTCAATAAAAATATTTTGCAAACTCACATATTGAAACCTGAAAGTTGGGGACCATTGAACATTGTGTAATTGATTTCATAAATACAATGTACTTATAATAAATGTTGCTCACGAAATTTAAGAGAATCGTGCAATAAAAAGTATAAACATTGTATTTCTTTTGTAAGTTGCTTTAGAATAGGAGATTAACCTTATCCTATTTTAGTTATTAAATAAGTTTAGTTTTTTTTTTTTTTTTAACGGATTAAATAAGTTTAGTTACACCTATAAATAAGTGACAAACCTTCAATGTCTAAAACTTCCATGTACATAAAATAATAAATTAAGCAGGATAGCTTGTGCTTCATCCATGGCCTTCAAGCAAAATATATCACAAAAATTATTCAAAATATTCAGTAACAAATTCTCGAATCAAACAATAAAGAGTTGCCGCATTTCTTCATCTTCATCCGCAGTTCAATCCATGATTCCACAAAATGTTGACGCAGTAGCGCCTGATCCAAGAGGGAACTCGATCTTCCGGAGGCCACTTTACTTGTCTTCTACGATGACCATGCCTAAGATCCTTCGTCCCAGCGGTGAGAAGCTAATGGAGACGCTCAAGGAGATGGACATTGCAAGAAACCAAGTCCGACTCCAGACTGAGGGACGATTGACTACAACCGATGCTGTGAAGATCCTTAGGGCTTCGCAAATGGAGGCGTTGAAGTTGAAGCTGAGAAGTAATCAGAAAAGTCATGTAGCTTATGATGAGTTCATTCAGATATGTGTGGATGAATGTTCTAATCGCGATCAAGGGGTAGATCTAGCCAGAGTTCTTGAAAATTCCGGTTCTGTCATCGTGCTAGGGAACATCGTTTTTCTGAAGCCTGAACAGGTCATTAGTTCTAGCATAGTAACTTATTATTTGATTTATTATTCAACAAGTTCTTTATTTTTAGTTAAAACGGTGAATGTTACTCTACTTCTACTCATTCATTATACTAACTTTTAATTTCTCTAATGACCTTTTGTTACCGTAGATAGTGAAAGCGATCAACAAGTTGATGACTGGAGACGATCTTCCAACGAAGGAATTGAACGAAATGGAGCATTGGAAGTCAGACATCGACGACAAGGCAGCTAAGATGGTCAGGCGGGAGCTTTGGGGTGGACTAGGGTACCTGGTATTGCAAACAGCCGCGTTCATGAGGTTAACATTTTGGGAACTATCATGGGATGTCATGGAACCGATATGCTTCTATGTGACATCACTATATTTCATGATAGGATATGCATATTTCATAAGAACATCAAGAGAACCTTCTTTCGAATCGGTTTTTCAGAGCAGGTTTCGTGCAAAGCAGATGAAGATGATGAAAATGGAAGGGTTTGATGTTAAAAAATATACTGAGTTGATGAAAGCTTGTGGGTCTCATGATAAGTCATGGCGGATGGAAGGTTATAGTGGGAGGGTTGATTAATGGATCTTTAAATTGATTATGAATGAACTTCTTTTATGTTTTTAGGTGAATGGTTTTGTGGAAACATAAAAAGGATTAAGGTAAATCGAAAGAAAGAATATCTATACAAACTCTAAACTACAAAGTTTGTTCAACAAATATTACTAGTTAAACACGTGGTTCGACCCTCTTACATGCAAAAAGTCAAAAGGCTTATCTTTTAGGTTTGTGGATTTAGATCATTAATTGTGGAACCATTTCCTATGAGTTGAGTTTTGTAAAGTTATCCTTTTTCTTTTTTGAAAAATAAACTTTATTAACACATCCCTAACTCAAACGTATACAAACCTCTGATCTAAACAGGTAAGAGGCCAAAATTACAATATATACAGAGACGATTTATACAAATCCTTCCATGTAATGTTTTTAAAGGAGGATCTATTCTTAAGCCAAACATAACCACTAGACTTGACTTCACCTAACACATCTTGCGGGCTACATTTTTTTATTTTAAAACATAGCCTCATTTCTTCCTTAACCAAATACACCAAGTAATGATTCAAGTTAAACCATGAATAATTTTCTTCGCTTTCTTTCCTATCTGTAAGGCTAGAGGGTGTGGGAGGCGCCATCCCTCCACTTCAGCCATCTATAGCCCCACCCCTCCGCCATCATCCATACCATCAAATTCAAAGGGGGGCGCCATGGTTGAAGCGCTACCATGGTAACGAGGCAGATGAATGTGTTTAGGTGAAGCCCACAACATGTCATCCAATAAATTTTTTTTAATTATGTTTAATAGAGGGCTCCATCCCACACCGTGCAAGTTAATGGGGGGGGGGGGGGGCGTTATAAAGCCCCGTGGCTGACGTGAATCCTACGTGTCGCTGATGTGTCTTGATAAAGCCCCTAGGGGCTCCATCCCACACTCTCCAGCCTAAATAATCGTGCATTTCCATTAAATCTTTTACTTTGAACATGAACATAGGAGGGATTTTACACCAAGAGCTAAAACTCAACCAATCTCTATTTGAGAAGATGCATGTCATGATTAAAGGTCCCGCTGTTTTCTCAAGCTCTTCGCACATCAAGCACAGGACCAATGGGATGTTCATGTTTCTCCTCCTCAAATTCACTCGGGTGGCTAATCTATCTAAGTTAGCCCTCCAAGCCATAATGTTACATTTTAGCGGCACCCGCTTGCACCACTTAAAATCTATGCTAGTTCTGCCTCCTTTATCGACTTCCATCACTTTTTTGACTGATTTAACCAAAAACGTTCTAGTGTCGTCTCCCGTGCATTTCCATTCATCCATACCATTAGACAACTGCACCTCCGCTAAAGAATCCTAACACTCCTACCATTCTAGCCACTCTATCTCTGTCTTTGGGTCTTTTTGCCACTGCCATGCACCTTCGAACATCTTCTCATCCCTATAGATCCTATCCACCATTTTACACGTCTTATCCAACTCCAGATTAAAAAGATGGGGCTTCTATCTTTGATTCGAAGATCTCCCAACTAAATATCAATCCAAAATCTAATATCCCTCCCATTCCCTATGATGAAACATTGTAAGCTCTTCCCATTTAATTTCAATTTCATTTTAGCAATATTATTCTAGCAACCAGCAATGGATTCATTATAGGGCAAAACACTCCATCCTCTTATTTTATAATGACATGCCTCCACCATTTTACTCCGAAGGCTTTGGTTCTTCACACTGACTCTCCACACCTACTTAGCAAACAAAGCTTCATTCACATTTTAAAGGCAGTTTATACCCAACCCCATTGTTTTATGAAGGGTTACCCAATCCCAAGTCATCTAATGGATTTTGTACAAATTGTTGTTTCATGCCCACAAAAAATTCTCATTTTTGCTTTTAATGTGTCAATAATACCATTGGAACTTTATAAATAGAAAAATAGTATATCGAGGACTTTCCAAACCGCCTTAATCAAAGTAAGTCTCGCACTAATCTAAAGAGTTTTAGCTTACCAAGAGGATAATCGTTTATCAAAAGTTTCAATAATTGGTTTCCACTTGTTAAGCCTATTCATATTAGCACCTACTATAATCCCCAAATAAATGAAAGGAATTTCTTCTCTGTTACACCCCAAAACGTCCGACATAGATGTTGACTCTGAAGATCCCACCCAATCCCGTATAGGTTTGACTTGAAAAGATTAATTTGATTTCCCATCCCACTGCCCAGAACTCTGGAATACCTTATATCTCTCTCTCTTTGACCGGACCCTTGACATCCGATGAAGCACTCGCCGCCTTCGGAGGTATCCTTTTGCCTTTTTGGGCGGCAAGGGGATATGTCATTAGCCTAGTTTGTGGTACGCTCCGATTTATACACAGAGCTAGAGACAGTCATGTCGTTATACACAGCGGCACTTACAATGGTCCTGGACGAGGAGTTGAGGGCTTGAGGGGCCACAATTGGTGGTGGTCCCTTGAAGAAAAAGGTCACGTCTCATCTATACGAGAGCCATTATACTGGCACATCCACCATTTCATTGCCATGTCCATCGCTGCACGTGGCAAGAGCAACGAGTGGTGCACGCTGTTTGACCTGTTGTGTATGTATTTTCTATTCACATGCAGGTCGTGCGCCCCCGCATTGCTGCTTTACGGAGAATTTCGCCACATACTATCGCAGTCAGCGACGGGGCCATCTTTTTGGTGGGGGTGGGGTACATTACTATCATCGCCCGGTCTTTGGGCTTTCATCATCGATATGTTTTAGATTTACTAGGGCTAATTGAGGCACGCCTTATGGATTGGAGGACGTTGCAGGTAATGAAGCTGGGTAGGTTTGACAGCATCAGACAACAATTTATCAGCCTGGGAGGCAATATTTTAATACCTTGACCATTGGTACATGAGCCATCGTTACAACAAAACCACTGGACATGGCTGATCTTGTTGAACCCCTACTCTAGATCCACCACAGCCGCCACAACTTCCTTTGCGTGTTTATCGAGCAGTGAGGATGCCTACTGGCACAACGACCCTCCTTGACAGGCTTGTGGAGGGCCGGGAATGGCAGATTCAGCTGTTGATTTAGCATGGTCGGTGGATCGACTAGGTGGAGGACTGCTTGGTATGAATGATGGAGTGCGAAGAAGAAAGGTCTCGTATCTAGGTCTCGAGGCGCGAGTCTCCACTACCGCCACGATGGTATCTGGAGGCAGGCATGTTAGGCATGCATGCGGGCACATCAGGTCATGCTGATAACACTTACAATTCCGATACCAACATGGGTTAGTTGCCCTTTTTTGTATTTACATTTTCGGTTGTATCTTTTGGTTATTATTGTATAAACTCATGTTATATATTACGTTTTCGGTTGTGTATTTGTAATGTTTGAGTAAATTGTTCGTCATGTATTACATGTTTAGTTTGATTGGCTGATTGTTATATATATATATATATATATATATATATCTAAAATTTGTTAACATAAAACAACATTATATAAATATGTTTGAAAATATTTTTAAAAATAAAAATAAATCAATTACATAACAATGATATTATTTAAAAAAAAACCCTTAAAATTTGATCAAAATGTTTATAAATTATCTTATAAAAATAAAATTTAAAAAACGTTAAAAATATTTAAAAAAATAAATAAATTTCTATATGTGTCGTATATTGCTATATATATATATATATATATATATATATCCTATATATATATATATAGGATTAGGTTCAAAAGTGAACACTAGTGTAGTTTGCGAACTGAGTGAACTAATCCCGGCCATACATGTGTGTAGATCAATGGCCGGGATTTGATGATAAAATACACTAGTGTATTTTACGATTTGATGATGAAATCATAGCCATTCTCATGTGTAAATCAATGGCCAAGATTTGTTCACTCAGTTCGCAAATTCACTAGTGTTCACTCTAGAACCCCACCCTATATATATATATAGGGTGGGGATCAAGAGTGAACAATGTTATGTAGTGAACAAAAACGAACAGATCCTGGCCATTGGATGAGGAGATCAAGATCTTTGAATTTAAATGATTTTCTAATTAATAAAAAACAAAAACTGAATTATAATAACTGCAGAAGGGCATAATAGTAATTGCCATAATCTCTAGCTTCAACCAAAACCACTTGTGAACAACAAGATTCTCTTTCCTCATAATCCAAAAAACCCAAATCGCTGCACCTCCTTTGATTTCTCTCAGACCTGCGATTTCTACAAACGAGTTTCAACTAGTAGAATCCAAAAAAACCAAATCGCTGCATCTCCTTCGATTCATAGTCAAGTTAACATTTGTAGTAATACACATGTGTAAGTGACAGCATACACCTGTGTATTATTGATGAACAATCTGATATGTACACATATGTATGTTACGCAAAATATTGTTTTTTTTGCATACTAATGTTTATTACATTCTCCTGTAATTAATGCTGAAACATCTTCGATTCTAATACATTCTGCATTGGTTAACATCTGTAATAATACACATGTGTAATTAATGCTGAACCATCGGGACTTGACAAATTGGGTGAAACAACATGCTGCTCGTTCTTGTTCGTGTCTGTGAAAATTCATAAATCCTTAGTATAACAACAAAGAATGATACGACTGCTGACTTCTCTATTAAAAATGCAATGAAATTGTTATGTTATGCATATTTCTAGAGTAGATGAACTAAATAGATCTCTGAAATTGTTATGTTGTGTATATGTTCTGTAAGAAAAAAATCACATCCTCCCTTGCCCATTCTAGAGTAGGCTGCTCATAATATTGGAATTAGCCATAAAATTTACGTGAATAACAAAGTATTATGTTATAACTTTGGAGAACAATCAAGATATCCAGATAAATAGACGAAGAACAAAACTGATGAAATTAAATATGAATCTCAAGTTGCGTGGAAAGCAACTTGAAGAATAAACGAAGAATAATCAAGATATCCTGGACATTTTTTTGGTTGGATGTTGGAGTCGAAAATTTTGAATGGAAGTTGATAAATTTAAAATCACTAAAAAATAGGAGTCAGTTACCTAACATGGTAACTGCTTTTGATTGATCTCATCTAAATTTGGATTACAATTTAAAAAAAAGATGAAATTAAATGTATATAGTTAAAGACAATCCTACCCTTATTAATCCTAAATTAAATCAATGGCTAGGATAGGTTCATTAAGTTTACATATAAGGGGGGGTTCACAAATGAACCTAACCCTATATATATATATATATATAAACTAGGTTTAATGCCCACGCGCATTGCGGCGTGGGTTCATCGCAAACAACGAATGGATTAGTTCAAACGTTATGTGATGCGTTAACCGCATGAAAACGCGCATTGCGATTGGATTAAAACGTAAAGTAAACCGAATTTATGCTGTACTATTATAATGTATTACATGTGACCCGACATATACATAGAAAACATCACGGGTATAAAGGAAAAACAAACATGTGTAATCAATATGGATTGATTAGAGTTTTTAAAAATGAAGGAAAAAAAAAAAGAAATCACAATATAACTTCACTCGGTTGAGAACAAAATTTACGAAACGTACATAAAATAAGCATAAGAACGTATTATATTTGATCTGGCTCGTTTTACAAAAATATTTACGTTGGAATGTAGACCAACTTGAATTTATACCATCACGTACATAATAATATGCACATAAAATGTTTTATTTAACGAAAACGTATTATATTTGACCTAACTTGATTCCTGTTAAAATGTTTACGTCGAAACGTAAACCAACTCGAATTTATACTGAAACATGTATAAAATAGTTGTTTAAAGTAAAGAAACGAAAGCTAAAAAATATAAGAAAATTATAAAAAAAGAAAAACTTTACTTGCAAACTACATGGATCGAACGTAGCTCCTTTTAATACTCAACCAAAGCAATCAACCAATTGTACTAGGAAATGCATTTGAATTTGTGGCAGAATATAAGATATATAACTTTAATGTTGCTCGGTGGCTTTTGTCACCGACATTTGTATTAAGATGTTACAAGTATTTTTGCACGTCACACGTTGCGGCGGCACGAGGCGGGGGAACATACAGTAAGGCAACACAGGATTTGTAAAATGTAATATGTAAAAGACAATTAAGACTAAGACATTTCGTAAAACAAAGTGCATTGGTATTTGCAAAGTAGGAGTAGTAGTTTAGGGGTTAAAATGAAGTAAATTAAAAGGGAAAAAAACGCAAAGTCTAAAATTTGAGGAAAAATAATAATAGGGAAAAAATGGGAAGTATAAAAATAGAGGGCTGGTGGCGGAAAAGCGTTGACGGGGTGGTGGCAGAAAAGGCAAAGTGTAAAATAGAGGGACGGTGGAAGAAATGTGTAAATGATTGTAGTATAAATGAAAAAGTAAAGGATTGGTGGCGTAAATACGTAAAAGTTGAGGGGTGGCGGAAAAACAAAGTAGAGGAGTGATGATAGCAAAGTTTGAAAGACAAGGGTTAGATTATGAAAATTCAGAGTAAAAAGGCGATCGTGGCAAAGTATTAAAGTGGGGTGTCAGTGGTGCAAAAGCCACCGACTTTATGCTTTAAGAGTTAAAAAATGGGTGGATGGATTTCCAAATAAATGAGCGGTATCCTAGTAACCAAAGCCCCCTCATCTCAATTTTTATAATAAATATTAATATAGACCTAAGATATAATAAATATTAATATAGACCTAAGATGTTAATCTATATCCGATAACATTCTAAAATTAAAAGCATTTGACAATTTTCATTTCAAACCTATCTTTCTTTAATATAAACCTAACAACATTTCACAATTTTCATGTAAAAGCTATCCTAACATTTACATGTAAAAACGTTTTAAACAATTTTTTTTTCTGAATATCATCTATTTAACTTGTACTTACAGAAATATAAACCCACACCCCATATATAAAACATAATCGTTAGCGCTACTAGGCCATAAAGCCATAGGCATAAAACACCGCTAAACAATAAACAGAAACTAATACATGAAAACAGATATCGTGTTCTTTTTACAGGAATATAAAGTCACAACACATATAAAAGATAATCATTAGTGCTACTAGACCGTAAAGTCATAGATATAAAACACCACTAAATAATAATACTTGAAAACAGATATCCTGTTCTTTTTTCTAAGATAACTCCTTGTCACAATCTATGCATGAGACTATCTCAAACCCATATTATATGCAATCAAACGGATTGACCTCAAACGGTGAGTTGGAAGTGTTGACACTAGAAACGAAAGATGAATTTTATGATAGAGATGCCACTCAATTTGTCGATGGGTCTCCATGACTCACCACCATCTCACCATATTCATATTTATTGACAATTATATATTAAAATATTAGTTAATAACAAAATAGATTACGATCTACATTGGTGTGGCCTTTTCTCTTTCCATTTTTTCTGTTGAAAATGCTTAATGGTTTAGTGAAAAGAATAAAATTAAATGATTTCCGCAACAAGTATAGAGTTTCTGACCCATTAAAATCTCTATGGTGAACATTATAAGAGGATTCACATCGGAACATTATTATACATATTAAAATGAACTTGTGATGAACAGTACAAAATTATTTTTAAGTATTTATTTTATTTTTAAGTATTTATTTTATGGTTTTCGATTTTGATAGTATCTTATTTATAAAATCATGTCTGCGACAACGATGAACAAAATTATTTTTAAGTATTTATTTTATTTTTAAGTATTTATTTTATGGTTTTCGATTTTGATAGTATCTTATTTATACAATCATGTCTGCGACAACGATGAATAGTAGATAAATTTTGTTAAATATTTATTTTATCTTTTAATAATGTCCGTATCAGTGCCTGTATTCATTTTTATGGGTTTTGATATTATCTTATTTATACAACCCTGTCTGCGACAATATATGAATACCAGTATTAGTGTTCGTTTTTATGGTTTTCGATTGATGTAAAATACGTGTTGATCATTATACATGTACCCATATCGATATTGATACCATGACGAAATGAACCAGTAGTGCCCGAACAACATCGGTACCAGTGTGGGTTTTTATGGTTTTCGTTGATGTAAAACACGTCTTGATAGTATTCCGAGTGTCTGTATCATACCGACGGTGTAACAAACCGAACCGACACGATTGAAAACCCGCCGCGATAGTGCGGGAAATCCCCACTAGTTCATATTAATGTAAATGGAATCTCTATATTATATAAAGTGGTTATGAGCGGTCGTGAGTGGATGAGATGAGAGATAAAATGTTACTCTTCACAAGTAAATTTGGAAAAAATATTGTTCACCCTCTATAATTTTTTAATATTTTTCAAAGTGGTTGTAAGTGAAGAAAAGAGAAAATGTAATGATAAAAAATATATAAAACTATTATTTAATTGAAAATAAGAGAGAAAATGTAGTGATTTTTAGTATCATTATAGAAACCAGGGCCGGCTCTTGGGCCGGTTAACATGTGCCGTCGAACGATACCCAAATTTTCATAGGGCCCGAAGGGTTTTATAAGCTTTTATATGTATTTATTAAATTATATATGTAGTATATGTATCCATTTGTTATACAAAAAAATGTTGTTGGTGGAGTGGAAAAAAACCATCCTAAAACAATTTAGAGATCTCAAAATTTTTGTTTTTTTTAATTCATTTCCTTTTAACACAAAAACCCTTTTAAGTAGTGACTTTAAGAATCGTATAATATACTTTTATGTAATGTTTTGCTGATTTAATGAGAGAGAAAGAGAATTGAGAATGAAGTTACCTATGTAGCTTGCCTTACGCCTTGAATTAAATTACAAAAGTATATACGTTATGCGATTTTCTACTTATGATTACAAATGTGCTTTCTAACATATATTCATATTTTTATACTAAAAGAGCTTGTTGACGTATTATATTATGCAAAATGATGCTATTTTAAGAAAATATGTTTTAGAAGAATTATCTCAAAGAGGATAATACATGGTTTGAATTGCGTTGACACATCACTTTCTAGTTTAAACTATTGTTAGGCAAAATTAAACGTGTTAAACGGGTGGTTGGGTGAGGTTTTATAACGTGTTAAATTCAAACACTATAAAAGTTTCATAATAATTGCGTGTCACTATTATTGAATTGAATATTAATATGTTTTTTTATAACTATGCTTAAACTTGTTATAATTGTTTGCAAAGTAAATACCATCAATTTTGATGTTTTTATTTGTTAATGAAAAAACTAGAAGTAAAACGGGTCATCTACGTTATTCCTACTGATTTTGGGCTGGATATGAATGAATATATGATAGATCAAAGTATCAAACTGTCATATCAATCTGCTTTGAACAAAGTTGTATACTTAAGCTACTTGGCTTTCATCAAATGACATATTTGAGTTCTAGCACTTCTGTTATAGAGATTGTGTAAACTAACAATTTTAACCATTTAACTTAAAAACAGAACACAAATTCACAACCTCTAAATCCCCATGATAGTCACCTTTCTTCCCATGACTACCGTCAGGTGCGATGGTCATAAGTGATCGTCCTTATCCACAAGTGCTATCGTTGTTCCTTGCGATCATTGGAACATTTACTGGCGTAGATTGCTAAAATTTCAAAAGGATGCATAAGAGAAATTGAACATTATCAATAACAAGGATGATTTTAGTGGCAATCTCTCTTGCTTTTGCCTTCTTTCCCAATATTGATCATCTTTTGGTGCTTGAAGTTGCAAAGATGACCATGATACCATAAATTGGTTGCTTAAAAGCATCATTGTTGTTACACCTCTATCACAAATCATCCTTAACTTAGGCTGACAGACGCAAATAAATTGACCGATTTCATTACAATAATAACTTAAAGTTTACGTAAACCGCATCCATCACATGTAATAGCAATCTAGTTATCATGATATTTCAAAATGCCTTATATTAAGTGTTGGCGGTACAACATAATAAACTATGAAACTGAATCACATCTAATTGCTTTCAAAGATTGAATTTTGGATGGATACATACTCAAAATATACCCATGGGTGTTTCATTTCCTCAACTTGGATCCTAGTTCACAACAGGAATTGCAAGGATTGCACTTCTTGTTGGTAATTTTAGTGTTATCGACAAATTTTAGGGGTATTGGATTAACTTGTCGACTAAATTAAAATTATTGATTATTATAACGAGTTAGGAGATGCGGAAGTGCATGCTTGTATGATATTAATAATATTTAGGTTATCTATCGGTTTCAGTTTTATAAAATATATAAATTAAATACATAATTTATATGATTTTGGGCTTATTTGCTATACATTTAATCGGGCTTATCATTAATTGAGATGGTTTAGTTATGATTGGGCTAATATCAAATGGATCACCCAATTGCTATGAGTTGATGTTAATCGATTAGAAGATAAGGATCCAATTGAATTATCCAAATGGAAGATGGATCACCCAAAATAAAATTCCAAGAAACAATTAGGCATGCTATGTGATGCATAGTATCACAAAAAGAAAGAAAAAAAACAAGAGAACTGGCAGTTTTTTTTTTTTTTTGGTCGACATCAAGTCTGGTCGGAAAGATCAGGGGGTATGGCTATATTCTCATTAAAAAATCAAGTTGGTTCTTGTAAAACCTTTTGGTCTTATTTGATTAAACATTTGTGTGTACCGACAAATAGTTTGATCTAAAAGTGATTCGTACACGATTCCAAGAGAAATCCAAGTTAGTTTTCTGAAATTTCATCTCATGTTTATCAGTAAATCGGGTAAATTTCCAACACTGCTCTGAGAACATGGTCCATGATAGGAGTTGGTAGAGGTGTAGTATTAAGGTTAAGTATTTCTAGGGGAGGGTACAATTGTGTTTTAGGTGTGGTGTATGGTCGTAGATATGTCAACATGTTAGGCGGAACTTATATGCGTTTCTCATCTTATATCTATGTGCATAGGTTTTTTGTGATGTTATATTTGTCTTGTTTTCCATGTACTCTTTCACCACTAATGTTATAATGGCATCTTCATACACGCACACACCTCATGTTCTATATATATATTTCTTGTGTGATTTGGAGCCGAGGGTCTCACTGCAAGTAGTCTCTTCTTGGGTGATTTGGAGCCGAGGGTCTCACTGCAAGTAGCCTCTCTATCTCTAAGGGTAGAGGTAGGGTGTACCTACATCACACCCTCCTAGACCCTACCAATAGCTTCTATAATTGTGGGATTTCGCTGGGCATGATTGTTTAATTGATTGAAATCAAACATGTAGATTGGACAGATTGAGGATCGATTGGATGATGTTGCAAGTGAAATATATAAGATTGTGAGAAATCAGAGATGGTCACCGGATAAGTGACTTTTTCAATGACCGAAGATGGGGGTGGGCTTTGATATTTTATTTCTTTCTATTTGTTTTTGTTTTAATATTCTTTAAAAACTTTTTTATTAATACGATTTGGAGAGCTTGAGGCTCTAATAGTATGTTAAAAATAGAGTGAATTGCAAATTTTGACATTTATCTTTATACCCAATTGTAGGCGATGTTCTTTATCTTTAAAATTGACGATTTGTGTACTTAATGTTTCAAAATACTACAAGTTTTGTCCTTTAGCACTAACCCAGTTGAAATTTTCTGTTAAATTTGATCATGTTCAAGGCACATGAGCGCATAATTGTCTTTTACCCTCTATAAAAAAGAAAAATAAAATGAAATGTTATATATCACTCATCTCTTTCTTTCTCTGAAGAAACAACTCACTCTCTACTCCTTCGATCTCTCTCTTTATAACCAATCCACCACCACAGCCTCCTTCCGCCACAACTATTCCTCTCTCTGCCTTTCTCTCTCCACACTACACGACCTCCACCACCCCACCCCACCATCACCACCAGATTGTACCACTGACGTGTCGGCGCGTGTAGAAATTTTTAATGTATTTTTAGTACTTTTTTACTCTTAAATCAAGCTTTAAATTTATAAAACACGATATACAACTATCTCTCTCTATAACACGTTAGGGCAAGTGCACCCATCGTTGCGTAGTATAGTGATTGTAAGATACCGAGGTCGTCCAAAGACAAAAGAGCTTTTAATACCGGAATATCGTCGACGTCTAATTTAACCAAATATTGAGAGAAAATTTTCATTTTTGTTTTTAATAAATAAAATAAAAAAACATATTAAATAAATAAAACAGATAGACAAGATAAAATCACTTGGATCCGACACGTCATTTATGTATCCCATGATAATTTACTCGTTTTGGGTTTTTAAGAGATTATTTTAGTTATTTTGGCATGTCCCTCTTTTAGAGGCAACGCTACCCTCAGTCATATTGGTCTAAGTCAGCAGGGATACAGTCCCGCAAGGACGGACTATTGAAAGATAATTAAGTGAGTTATTAATGCAAAAAGTGGCACGTCCCTCTTTTGGAGGCAACGCTACCCTCGGCCATATTGGTCTGAGTCAGTAGGGATATAGTCTTGCAAGGCCGGTTTAAAGTTTTAATTGTAGTTTGTTTATAAGGGATTACAAGCCGTTCTTACTTCCCCCGATTTGATGCTATCTGTCTCAAGGGAAGTCCTAATAAAGCGTGAACCAGGTCCTCGCAGGATCTATACACTGAACGAGGCAAGAACTTTACCCAACCACCATTCTAACCCCCTTCCAGACAGTTAACGCGCTTTATATAGACCGTAAAGACACGAATGAGTGAATCAACAAAACATGAAGAAATGATTAAGTAAAGTTCACCTTCAATATAAAAAACTAGTTATTAAAGTCATTAATACAAACTCAAATAAAAAGTTACCAAAGCTGGGAAATCAAAAGTAATACATAAATGATTTTGTCTTCACCAAGTGATGTAAGAGATTAGCCAAACATGCCCTTTGTTTGACAAAAACTCTTACTATCAATCTTGGATCCCGAGACTACACACACACTCTAAGGATGGATGATGGATGAAAGTGGTGGATGATGATGGTATTGTGATGGTGAAGTGGTGGCAGGTGTGAGAGAGGTGGCGGCAGGTGTGAGAGAAGTAGCTTGCCAAGGGATCGTTTGCAAATGAGCCAAGCATCTTCTTTTATAGCTGAAAACAGTAGCTTCACACGGCCCTGTGCCCACCAGGCACAACCCCGTGTCCTTCCCTTCTCTGTCTTCATTTAATGTTGTTGTCAGCCCATCTACACACACGACCCTGTGTGTTAATGGCACGACCTTGTGTCTTCTTTACTTGTTGTACGAACCCAGATTTGCAAATCTAAGAGTTGACCACAACCCATGCTTCGTGGACACAGCCCCGTGTCCCTTGTTTTTTTCTGTTTGTTTTTATTCTCTAGGAATCTTGAATGGGGCATGATCCCGTGCTTGGGTTTTGGTCTTGTTATTTTTCTCTTTGGGGTGAAAGGATGAATACTGGGGCACTATTGCAAAAGCCTATGTGTGGAAGTTCCATGATCATGAAGTCTCATCATTATTATGCTTTTATTAATGAGGTCAGCGACCTGGGTAATTTGCTGAATATTCTCAACTTGTTTCCCTTTTCTGATCGGCCGATAGTGTTAAGTGAGATCTCCAAGAGTCGGGTATTTTTTCTGTCGGGAGCTTTAAAAGTTGCGTTCGCGGGAATAATAGAATGATGTCAAAGTATAATTTTATTTGGAATAAATGGGTGCCAAAGAAGGTCGGGTTCGTAGCATGGAGAGCGGCGAAAGAAAGGCTTCCACCTAGAGCGGCATTGGCGGCGAGGAATATCCAGGTCAGTTCTTTAAACTGTGCTTTATGTGGGGATTACGCTGAAATAAACGACCACTTGTTTGTTTCATGCCAATTTGCTCAAAAAAATTGGTTACTTGTGATGCAATGGTGCAAGATTCCTTTGTATTTCGCTTTTGGCCTTAAGGATATCCTCGACATGAATGGTGACATTATGGGGTCTAGGGCAAAGAAAACAGTTTTTCATGCCGTAGTCCATGTTGCCATCTGGAGTATTTGGAGTAGGCGGAACAAGGTCGTTTTTAAGGGCGCCTTTTCAACAGTTGCTAAAGTCATTGAGGAGATCAGATAATGGGGTTTTTGTGAGTTAAAGACCATTCGACAGACCCGTAACTTTCCAGGGAAAGTAGGAGTAGGTTTGAAGGCTTTTAGTTTGGATTAGATTGTCCTTGTTCCCGTGCTTTCTGTTTCTATTTGGTGTGCCTTAGCTGGGCATTGTACTTGTGGTGTAGCTTGCTTATATTAATAAATTTTCTGTTGGCCTTTTAAAAAAGCTACATTCCAAGCGTTCACTTTTAGATGTTTCGGGGCGAGGAGCGAAAGACGTTCGACAAGATCGCGCTTTTTGAGATTTACCTAACGCTCTAAGTTGTTTTTTTTTTTTTTTTTTTTTTGTAATCGTTTTTAGGTTGTTTTTTTTTTTTGTAATTTTTAGGAATTATGTAATTTTTAAGAATTTAATAAAATTTTAGGCTTTTTTTTTTTTTAATGTTGTGTGTATTTTTTTAATAACCTGCCAAGCCACGCAGTGCACCCACGCCCCGCCATACCCTACGGACACGTCACTCACCGGGGGGGGGGGGGGGGGGCTCGAACTCCACGTGTCAACTCATGCCCCCAACCCAAGCCCCACCATACGTAGGCGTCACATCACCATGGGTGGAGGACCATCCTCTTGGGGACTACCCAAGGGTGTGGAGGATAGTCTTCCCCCCTTTTTTATTATTATTTTTATTTAGTTAAATAATTAAAACAAAGTAAATAAAAATAAAAAGTTACATTTAAATAAAAACCTAAAGTTACATTTAAATAAAAATAAACATTAAAAAAAATACAAGACACTTAAAATAAACCTAAAGTTGAGTTGGGATTATTTTGTTTGTATGGATCCATATTTTTTTTAAGGTTAAGGGAGATTGTTTTATAAAAAAATGGAGAGAAAGTTGAGGTTGTGTGTAAAAAAGGGTGGCTAAATATATAGTGGTATTGGATATATATATATATATATATATTTTTTTAAAAAGCAACTTATCGTTTTTTTTTGGGGGGGGGGGGGGCACAGTTTCAAAACCTTCACTCGTCGGCAACGTCCGGATTCCACCGTTTGAGACGCGACAAGCCCCAAGGGGGTGGTGTGCGACGAAGGGGACGAGCAGAGAAGGGGAGACTCACACCCCTTGGTCTTAGATCATAATAACCAAAAGTAAATTTTAACAGCACATACAAAAATTATAAATTAAGAAAAAAACAAATCTGCATGCTATAAAGTTTTTAGTTTATTATTGTCAGTTGAGTAAACTGCCATTTTGGTCCCTGTGGTTTGGCCAGTTTTGCCACTTTAGTCCAAATCTCAAACTTATTACATCTGGGTCCCTGTGGTTTGCATTTTGTTGCCATTTTAGTCCAAAACTCAAAAACCCCATTTATTTGACTGTTGCAACCTCCTATTTTGTCCTGCAGTGCAGGGGCATTTTGGTCATTTTGCTTTTCATTTTACATTTTCTTAATTAACTTCATCCCCAAATAAATCATCATCATCATCATCATAAAATCCTAACAGACTCTCTCTTCTCTCTCTTTTCTCTCTCTAAATCGATCAGTTAAGTTGAGACCTAAATCGATCAACATAATCCCCAAATAAATCATCATCATCGTCCCACCTGAGCACCACTCCGGCGTCGTCCCTACCGAAACTCAGATCCACCATCGTCATCGTCATCTCTGCGTTCCTCTATCTCTCTCTCATGTTTCTCTCTCATTCGTGTGTATTGGAGAGAAAAGCTTTGAGTTTCAGATCTGAATCGAAATCAGAAATATTTTGATCTGATTGTTTGTGGGGGTTAGAGATCAGAGAGATTGGTGGTGGCGGTGGTTATGGTGGTGGCGGTGAAAGAATGAAGCAGAAGCTCCGGCGGCTGTGCGTCTTTTTTGGATGGTTTTAGCGAGAGGGCAGGTGGTGGGGCGGTGGCGGGTGGAGTGACGGTGGTGGCACTGCAGATCTGGATCGAGATGATGGATGATGATATGTGATTTTGTTAATGTTTTAGGTGGTTGAGGGTGATTTTGTAACAAACAGGATGATCAAAACTTGAACCCAGTCCTTTTATTCACTACGAGGCTGTGATGATTTCACCTAATCCGAGTCAAAATTGGGTCAACATTTGAGATTTTCCGCAGCTTGGCGTGGCAAAATCGGAGGAGGGCAAGTGCTCTTGCAACCTCTGTTTGCAGCCATGGCGGTTTTGATTTGTTGTTGGAGCCTCGTTTCTTTTTACAAATCGGTTTTTGATTTTCTTGAAGATGATGTTCTTGATTTTCTGGGTTTTGATGATGATGTTTGATGATGTTCTTGAAGATACAGATCTGAGCCTCGTTTCTTTTTACAAATCGATTTTGTTTTTGTGATGGTTTCTGGTTTTGTTCTGGGTTCTTGATTTTCTTGAAGATGATGTTCTTGATTTTCTGGGTTTTGATGATGAAGTTTGATGATGTTCTTGATTTTCTGGGTTTTGATGATGAAGTTTGATGATTATCTTGAAGATAGATGTTATTAATTACTGAAATGTTATAATAAATTAACATGGACCAAAATGCCCCTGCACTACAGGACAAAATATGAGGTTGCAATAGTAAAAAAATAGGGTTTTTGGATTTTGGACTAAAATGGCAACAAAATGCAAACCACAGGGACCCAGATGTAATAAGTTAGAGATTTGAACTAAAGTGGCAAAACTGGCCAAACCACAGGGATCAAAATGGCAGTTTACTCAAGATGTCCTGGTAAAGAGGAAGAGACGAAGGGTAAATTATAAAAAAATTCAGAAAAGGCCAATTTTAAGTTTGACTTTTAACCTCCAAAAATACCAAGTCGTCCCTATTAATTAGTGTATTTAATATCTACCCTAACATCATATATAATTTGGGAGAAATAAACATTAAGTTTCATTTGGTTTATTGAATTGACTGAAATATAAATCCAAAATTATTCCATTAAAGTTTGATTCGTGTTGGATGGATTTTAAATTGAGAGTAAATTTCTATTTTGTTTTCTGTGGTTTGATCGTTTTAACTCTTTTGTCTCAATCCTTTAAAAATAGTCATTTTACTCCCTAATCTATGAAGTTCTTTATGATTTCACTCCTGTCCTAAACGACATCCATTTTAAACGTTAAAACCTGTCACATGCAAAACACCTGATGGGCAATTATGTCGGAGTACTCGGGTTACTCTTGGAATTGGTGGTGGACGACTCGGGTTACTCTCGGAGTACTTGGTGTGCATTGAGGGGATATGATTTTTTTTAATATTTTTAGTTCGTTTTACGCATTAGTCAAGTTTTAAATTTATAAAAACACGATATTGTACTAACACTAAACACACACAAGGACAGGTGCAACCATCGCGAGAGTATTATAGTGTTGGTAAGATACCGAGGTCGTCAAAGGACACAAGAGCTTTTAATACCGGTTTATTGTCAACGTCTAATAGATCTAAATTTTTGAAAAGTTTTTAAACATGAAAATAAATCTAAAAATTAAAAGATAAATAAAATGAAAAACAAATAGACAAGATAAAATCACTTGAATCCAACTCATCTTTAATGTACCCTTTGATGATTTTCGCACTTTCGGACTTTTTAAGAGATTATCTTAGTTATAGTAGTAGGCCCCTCTTTTGATGGTGACGTTACCCACAACCCAGTGATTTGAGTCAGCAGAGATACAATCCCAAAGGGTCGGAATATTGAAAGATAATTAAATAAGTTATTAATGCGAAAAGTGGTAGGCCCCTCTTTTGAACGTGACGTTACCCTCAGCTAAGTGGTTTGAGTCAGCAAGGATACAATCCCAAGAAGCTGGTTTAATGTTTTAATAGTAGTTTACATATGAGGCGTTCAAGCTATTCGCACCCCCGTCATCCAATACCTTTAGGGCATTGAAGGAGGTCCTAGTAAGCTTGAACCAAATACTCGCAGAATCTATACACTGAACGAGACAAGAACTGTAACATCCGTTATTTTTTTCAAGCGGAATATTGGTCCCATTTGTTTTATTTATCTTTTTTTATTTTCACATGACATGTCGACCTCCGAATGACTTGGCTTGATTAACTACAAGGTGCATTTATAAGCCTTTTCAAATTTAGTATATAAGACTCTAATGGTACTGGATAAAGGTTTAGAACATTTCTCAAAAGACCCACCATATTCAAAATTGGTGTTCGATCCTTGACATCACATTTCTTGATCACATACCCGTGAGCTCTTGTTCTATACATGAAAATACATGCACATACTATTTAGAAAAAGGCTAATAAGTGAGTGTTTATGAACTGAGCCATCACACCTCGATCACTAATGTAAAACATGAGAAAAAGAGACAATGGATATGTTGGCTTTAGCATTTCCAGCGTATCGTCCTAGCGTAGGAAATAATGATCGGTATATAATCTTGTAAGCTGGCACATACTACACTGGTGGGTGTACCATACACCCTTGTAGGTCATTTGGTGACTTTCCATCCTTTTCACTTACGTGTGTCTTTATGGGTGGAATCCATACAATAGTACTTAGTATTTTCACCCGGAATGCTTCATATTTGAAGTTATAAATCCTCATTAATAACCATTAATTATGTTAAATAAAAGCATACTTTAATCTATTTAAGAATTTTAGTTTCTACCAACGAGTCATATGCCTTATAAATCCTATTATCGTGTGTATTGCCACAAATCATATGACTACTTTATTCAACACTCGTGGATCACAAGACACGTGATTCCCACCTCATTAATACTGACGAGTCACGGTTCTTATGATTACGACGTTTTAATGCATATACCTAAGACAATTTCCATCCATTAACTGGTTCATGATAACCATTTATCAACAGGTAATCTCAATAGACCTGCAATTTCAACACATGTGTATATATAACAAAAGCATTATTCATTTATAAGTCTCGTACACTCACCTTTGCTCGTGGGGTTACTCGATTACTGAATTTCCATACTTGAATGTTGACTTCCTAAATTCAAAGGAGTCACATTAATCATAATAAGCCCATAGAATAACATATATTTTCTTTCACATATGGGGCAATCAGGTATCCACCATGATTTACACTTCATTGACATGATTATTTAGAATGATGGTTTCTCCTTTATTCCAAGTTATACAATCTAACATTATTACATCCCATTACAAACATCAATAGTCTGATGACCAGTTAAAAACTATTTTACCATATCTTAACTTCAAGATTTTAGTTAATTCTTTTGTTCATAACTTAATTACAAACAAAATTAAGAGTCTATCATACTCTTTTAATAGTCTAAACAACCAGTTAACCAGAACCCTCAATCTGAGCCATCTAGGTCAATTTCTCAAATTTTCTTCATATCCAAATCTGATATCATGTTATATGAAAGAGTTTATTCATAGCCAACAATGTATAAATATTAAATAGAGTATAATCAACTCAATAGCATCGTTATTTATTCATGCAATACAAATACAAATTCAACGTCAAACCCACTTGACTACCATATTTCCTTGAACATGCATCAATAAATAACCTTGATTATGGAGCTTTAAAAGTATTTTTTCTCTACAAACTAATCAAACGAGTTGATTCCAGCATGAATCGTACACAATCAGAAGATACTAATCATATCCCTCATTTATTCACGAAACCCCTAAAACAAATTTAGGGTTCTAAACTTAAAATTAACTTACCAGGGATCACCTCCTTGACTTCATAGCTCTAAATCCTGGAGAATGTTTTGGCTCCAATCTAGTTTTTTTTCTATGTCTCATTGTTGTTTTTCTTTGATGCTAATTCTCCTGGAGTTTTAATATTTTTTTTAGACAAAGGGAAGATATGTGGCCTACCATCAAGAAGTCCAGATTTTAATATTAACTCATCTCATTTTACAACCTTAGTCCTTGTGGTTTCAAAATAAGAAACCTAGCTTGTCTCAACCTTTAAAGAAATCCATGGACACCCCTAGTCTCAACTTAACTCCCATGTAACATAACTAAATACCGAACTTTAATAAGGACATATATATAATTTCACATGTCTTTATTATTATTATTATTATTATTATTATTATTATTATTACTACTTATAAAATACTAATTTTTGGGATGTTACAAATCTACCCTTCTTAGTTAAGGTTTCGTCCTCGAAACCGTGTATACGCTAGACTTGGAACAATAGCTTAAGAATTCATTTTGCAACTAACAAAAAGCATTAGATCCCTCAAAGATTTATCACTAGAATAACCAGCTTGCTATGAGACTTCTTAATCTTACGATTAATAACTTAAATATCTGTCTCTGTTCACTTTTTGTTAGGATCAACATCATTGACCAAATTACTCAAAAGCATAACTTGAGGTTCTTTCTCTAAATATTCCATAAACGTCTATTCATTATGCTATCTCTCCCCCTTGAGCTTGAATGTTAAAATAGTCTAGTAAAGAGTGTCTCTTAACTTGCGTCGTTTTCAAAGAACATGTATCCCACTCAAAATAGAGAGTTTTTAATAGCTTCAAAACAACTCTAATGATAGTACTCTATATGTTGAGCACAACGTGATTATATTTAACTCAACATTCTCATATAACTGCTACAGTATTAATACTCCACTAGTCTCACATATTAATTTTATCAAATTGTCAATAAATATCCATATTGTTCTTTATATGTTAGTCATGCTGGATAATTTATTAATATACATTTTTATGTCCTACAGAACTTATGTTGATTCTTGCTATAAACCCCTTTTCAAAGTCACATGTCATGAATCAAATTAGGCACCAAGGTATCAGTTCCCCTTTTTAACTAACCCAAGTTAACTAATTTAATATAGCCGCATCGCTATATCAAGAACTTAGATAAGGGTTTACATGTTTGTTTGGTATCTTCATTAAACATTCACTTTTGAGTTAAATCTATCTTCCATCCCACAATCAGCGTACTATTAATGTTATTGGCTATTCTTAATTGGTACACGAACATAGTCAATTACTATCGATAGTACTTCCAATAATACCTTTACCGCTAAATTAGTATTGATCAACTTCCACATTCTCCGATGCATGGTAAAAACTCCAACAATCACAAGGTAGTAATATAAATCTCCAAATAAAATTAATAAATTCATGAACTTCTACCCACATTTAGATTCCAAATTTGATTTTTTTCCACATTTGTTCATTAACGACATCTGAGGGTAAGCCAGCAACCCTAACATCCCATTCCTCATACTGATTTTTTTTCTAATCGTAACAAAAAGGGGAAAGACCATATTTAATAACACCACCAGTTAATTATATATAATTCTTCATACACAATTGTTGGTTGCCCAATAATGAAAATTTTGTATTTAGGTAAAAAGTTGTCATCTTATTCATTTTGTCAAATTGACTATTAACATAGTCATTGGTTACTGATTATCACTTTATTTGAATTCAACAATAGCAATAACTTCATCTAAAAAAATATATTCTGAACTAATCTCAATCACATCCATCCTACATCATTTTAGTCTACTCATCATTCGTATGACTGCTATCTTAGAGCTATTTATAATACACCAGTTATACTCGACTATTTCCACATAAAGTTCTAAATTTGTATAGTATCTTGACAATCATCATCTCGTCATAGTCTCCACTATAGTGACTCAAATTATTTCTTTTCATACTGATCACCTAAACTAAAGATTAGATTTCCTCTCAAGGCTCCAATAGTTATTGATGATTACATTAATGTTTAAAGAATATTTATAATGAGCAAATCGTCGATCTCGAATTTTACACATACTCCTCATGTGATATTTTAAGGTACAATACTTACTTCACAATTATAACAACATAAATCACAACTTACAATAGTATTCCGTAAATCATGCTATAGAGTAGTTCAAGCTGATTCATTGAGGCAAAAACCTTAAACGTTCTTCATAGTATCCAAATTACTGGTCATAGAACGCCATTATGACACCATGTAATCAATCACTCATGCTAGTGATATTACCAAGTCAACATGTCGTTACATATACATGTCTCTCTGTGCTTATATATATTACTAGATCTCAATGGTACATTGAACTGTATCCACCATTTCATTCCCTTATTCAAATACACTCACTTATTCCCTTTCACATTGCATTCATAACTTCAAATAAGCTTCCTTCGTACCATCAATGCCCCTTTTCTAGTTCAACCTATTGTGTGTCCCTACGTATACTGAACTGAGATCTTGCATCTATAACTATAGGTTTACCCCACGAACAAGTACCCACAATACCACTCAATGAATTAACATGGCCCTCCTCAATCTTTCAGTGTATAATTGTAGCTTCTACAAACGGTACTTGGGACTTAGGAGTTAGGCTTCTTGTATTGAGTGCCTTTATTTTGTAACAATGTAGCCAGCTAAAAGAAATTAAATATCCTATATAAATCTTGCTACTTGTCATTAGAAGCAAGTGATCTTTCGTCTTGCCTTTGGTAACCATTGATACGGAAGTCGAAAGGCATGGAACAACTTGGTCAAAAGCACAAGTTATGCCAAGAAGAGGTTCGACTTATTGGATTGCATAAGGAATAGTGCGTGTTGTGCCAGTCTATCAAATTATTGGAAGGCATTCACAGCTATCAGAACATTTTCCATGCTAATATCCATTTTCCATGCTAATATCTGAGTCTTTCCATAATGTCTTGTTCAGATGAACATGACCAACAAATCCAACAACGATTTGAAGTTTCAACATTATTTAATGTTACTTGAACCTTCTACATGTTAGAAGAAATTTCACAGTCACGTCCTTGAGGTTGACTTTTCGTAATGATTTTTTTTTTAATCTTCATGTTGCACTCCTAAGGCAAGGCAGTTTCTTCCCACCATCACAATCACTCAAGTAGAATACCACTGGGTGACCATTAAGATTTTTTTTACCAACTCATTCCATATTGCAGAGTCTCCTTCATCATATTTCATGATTTGTTACTACTTGGGGAAATAAAGTACTATCTTCTACGTAATGTTTGGTATGTCAGCTATAGCTAATACTCCCACCGACTTGCTAATAACCAACAAAATTTTATAATTGCCCCATACTCAGATTTATGGTCACATAACTAAATCCTTTGAATATCTTAATCACTACACATTTGTGACCTTCTTCAAATCTTTACACTCTCATCACCTATGATTTAACCTAATTACTACATACTTATGTATTTTTTTAAAGTCAACCTTGATGTCCACACTACCTATGGTTTCAATCTGATCACTACACATTCCTGATCTTATTTCTACTCATACAATCACAATAAATCCATGTGACTAGTTCTAATTATCGAAATCATACGTCTACCCACATTATCCATTTTATTCTGCCAGATCACCAACTCTCGTGTGATTCACTTAATCACATTAATATTGATTCATTTCAATCCGGTTGTTACACAACCTTGTAATTCCTTTTAATCTAGTTAATCATTAAACTTGTGATCATTTCAATCTAAGTGATCCCACAACCTTGTGATTCCTTTCAATCCAGTTGATCACATCATTTGTAATTCCTTTCAATCCTATTGATCACATAACCTTTCATACTAAGTTTATCCATGGTTGCAAAAGTCGCTAGGCGCTCCCTAGTCGGATTCGGGAGTACTCGGGAAGTACTCGGCTTAGGCGGAGATTACTCGGGGAGTAATTGGCCTGGGAGAAGAGTACTCGTGCCTCGGTAGCCTACCTTGTAGCGAGTACTCGGGGAGTACTCAGAGCCTAGGCGGGACTTTTACAACCATGAGTTTATCACACAACCTGTGATCCTTTCAATCCAACTGATCACATAACGTGTGATTCCTTTCATTCAAGTTTATCTCACAACTTGTGATTCCTTTCAATCCAAATGATCAAATAACTTGTGATTTATTTCATTCCAGTTGATCACATGACTTGTGATTTATTTCATTCTAGTTGATCACATAACTTATGATTTATTTCATTCTAGTTGATCACATAACTTATGATTTCTTCTTAAATTATCAGCAAGATACTTATATTAATTAATACAAACCCCGCATCTAAAATAAATAAAAAAAATCATAATCCACGCAACCCCTCGTATGGAGTTATGATGTTACCGTCTTTAATATACTAACGGTTTTATCATGTATGCTACCATGTTCTTTTACTTTTTACGTCTCTTAGTGATATGATATGATGACTATAAGAACACCTAAGTATGGTCATATTGGCCAAGTATGATAGTCCATACACCATACACACGTATTCTTATCATTACCATATCACACTTTGAGCAATGAATTTCAGTTCACATAACTCATTATCATCAATATACCAACACACTTTAATGACTTCCATAAAAATGCTTCTAAAAAATATTTATGTAAATCTAAGACAAATCTCGTACCTTGGGTGTCGTGATCAAGCTTCGGATACACGGTCCCCATATCAAGAGCATTAAGGTTCAGGTCCAAGTATTCACCCATACTTAGATCCCTTGAACCATTAGCTCTGATACCAACTTGTAACAACCATCTTTTTTTTTCAAGCGGAATACTGGTCCCATTTGTTTTTTTTTTTTTCACATGACGTGTTTACATCCGAATGACTTGGCTTGATTAACTACAAGGTGCAGTCATAAGCCTTTTCAAATTTAGTATATAAGACTCTAATGGTACTGGATAAAGGTTTAGAACATTTCTCAAGACACCCATCATATTCAAAATTGGTGTTTGATCCTTGACATCACATTTCTTGATCACATACCCGCGAACTCTTGTTCTATACCTGAAAATACATGCACATACTAGTTAGAAAAAGGCTAATAAGTGAGTGTATATGAACTGAGCCATCACACCTCGATCACTAATGTAAAACATGAGAAAAAGAGACAATGGCATATGCTGGCTTTAGCATTTCTAGCGTATCGTCCTAGCGTAGGAAATAATGATCGGTGTATAATCTTGTAAGCTGGCACATACTACACTGGTGGGTGTACCATACACCCTTGTAGGTCATTTGGTGACTTTCCATCCTTTTCACTTATGCGTGTCTTTATGGGTGGAATCCATACAATAGTACTTAGTATTTTTCACCTGGAATGCTTCATATTTGAAGTTATAAATCCTCATTAATAACCATTAATTATGTTAAATAAAAGCATACTTTAATTTATTTAAGAATTTTAGTTTCTACCAACGGGTCATATGCCTTATAAATCCTATTATTGTGTGTATTTCCACAAATCATGTGACTACTTTATTCAACACTCGTGGATCACAAGACACGTGCTTCCCACCTCATTAATACTGACGGGTCACGGTTCTTATGATTACGATGTTTTAATGCATATAACTTAGACAATTTCCATCCATTAACTGGTTCATGATAACCATTTATCAACAGGTAATCTCAGCGGACCTGCAATTTCAATACATGTGTATATATGTCACACCCCAACCGTTGACAGAAACATCGGGGCGCGACACTAGGCGAACCAGATTGCTCAAGAGATCCATAACAACTAATTGTTACCAATATTTTTAAAGGCCAATTGTCCCATACCAATCAACAACTATTCAACAGGTAATTATTACAGATAATGAGTTTCTCTCGAACAAAACAAGTTCGACAACCAAGATTTCTATTGGTGAGATTCCTAGACTGCCTATCTTGATTCCGTAAAAGATTAGCATAGCACCCTATCAACCTGTCAGATAGTTAAAATAAAGTCAATACATAAAATGTAAAGGTGAGTACACAAGTTTGCTTAACATATAGTAGAGAAAGCGTTTTACGCGTAACCAGCATATAACATGTAACGGGCGAAGCATGTAACTATCAAACAATGTCTATAACTTAACCACGAGACCGGGTTTTGAGTATGCGCGACACACGTTCAGCGAACATGTGAAGTAAAGTAAAGTGATCCCTAGCAACCCCCGTCCATGACAGGTGCTGAGTCCAAACTATAGTACTATCGTTGCTAGAGGCGGTATAGTGTAACACTGTATAGCATAGCACAAGCATTCAAAGTACACGTATAGCATGCGGGGACGGTTAGCGTTGTAAAGTGTTTGCGTTGTGTGTTGTTGTGTTTTGATAGAGAACTTATGTAACACCCAAAAGTTCGTTAAAAGAAAATGGGTTTGAGTATACTCACAGTATGTGTTTAACAAGTAAACACAGTCTTGGATTGAAGGGAGCGCGTTGGAGTTAGCCTGAGCATAGAACAATAGCGTAAACGTTGAACAGCGTGAAAACAGAATGTCGAATGATTATCCGGTTGAATGAGCACAACCCACCCGGGTGGATGGTCATCCGAGTGGATGACCATTCGAACGGATGGCCATTCGAATGAGATGTGGGTGTTTGTAAATCGTTTGAAAATTTGAAGTTTTCGTTGAAGCATTTAACAAGGTAAAGTATGGATGCCAAGTCATCCGGTCGGATGGTCATCCGGTCGGATGGCCATCGATCGGATGGCTATTCGATCGAGAAATTTGTAGTTTGAGTTTTTTGTAAAATTTTCTAAGTAAAAATTTGAAGTGTTAACAGAGACGACGTGATGACGTGTCAAACGCCGGAAACACACCAAGGTCCAGCTCGTTCGATCGGATGGGAACTACCCCATTCAATCGTACTCACTGTTCTTTTGATGAAGTTTCATGTTCAAACCGTGAGTCGGTCATCTCTCCGGTGGAAATCCATTTTCAGGTCAGCTCTAGACTAAGGAATGAGTCTAATGTCAGATTGAGTCCAGATTCCATCGGCTTTGCATAGAAAGATGAAGAAAAGATGTAATCAGTTGAAAAGTGCTGAAATCTTATAAAACTTAGTTGAATCATGGTGGAAATCTCGTAGATCTGAACAAATATTGATGAGTTGGTGCTCCACAACAGGTTGCATAAGCAAAGTGAGTGAAGAACACCTTCAAGAGGTCCAAATCAGGCGATTTCGAGAAGAAAAAGTGTGATTTTGATGGAGAAGATGATGTAGAAGTGTGTAGTGATGATGATTGTACAAGATTTGAGGAGAAATACTTACGAAATAGCCTTGAATGTTGAGAAAAAGTGTCTGAGTGCGTCTAGAGTGCAGGTGGTCGAATGGAGATGTCACATCAGTGAACAGTAGTGTACGGCAGGTATTTATAGGCGTGAGAGAGAGAGAGAGTGAGGCAGTGGAGTAGTGCGAGGTTTCGGATGGGTTGCCGGTCGAATGGTCATCCGATCGGATGGATGGCCATCCGGACGGTAGTCCATTCGATCTGTTGATCAGCCGAGTTGCGTTTTGTTAGTTTTTCCAACTTTTATTTCGTGCGTCATGCGTTGCGTTGCGTTTAAGAGAGTTGCGAGTAAGCGTTTGAGCGTATAAGAGTTGCGTTGATAACCACAATACATGTAAACTAAAAATCACATAATCTAACACATAAAACTAGTATGCATAAAAATAAATCCGCGTTTCAAGTCTGCGTTTAGTGTGCGTTGTGATAGAGTTGTGATTGCATTTGCGAATACCATCCAAAACATATATGAAGCACACACAGGTAAGGCACATAAGATCACACACACATATAACATTACTAATACCAATAACTGCGTTACGAGTTTGTGTTGCGTTGGCGTTGAGATAGCGTTTAGTCTAAGCAAGTAAAGTAACTGTGCGATAAAGTGCATTTAAATAGTGTGCGTTGTAAAATAGCGTTTAAATGCGATAACTACGTTTGAATAAGTGTTGCAATAAGCGTTTAAAATGCGTTTGAAAACATAGTTTAAAATAGTTAACCCATAGCGATAATCGAAATCTCGGGAGTATAAGTAATTTAAGAAAGAAATGTGTCATCTGTCATTTCTTATTATAATGACCCGAAAGGTCGGGTTGTTACTGCCTCCTCTACTTTAGGGAATTTCGTCCCGAAATTAAGGCACACGCATAACGAAGAAATGTGGATATTTAGCTTTCATATCACTTTCGAGTTCCCAAGTGAACTTGGCGCCGCGTTTGCCTTCCCAGCAAACTTTCACTATAGGAATGCGAGAGCGTCAGAGTTTCTTGGTCTCTCGGTCCATGATTTCTACTGGCTTTTCCACGAAGTGTAGAGTTTCGTTCACTTGCAAATCCTTGAGAGCAACATGCAGGTTTTCTTCGGCTAGGCATTTCTTGAGGTTCGAGACGTGGAAAGTCGGATGCACGTTGCTGAGTTCTTCCGGTAATTCGAGTCGGTAGGCCACTTTGCTAATTCTTTCCAGAATCTTAACGGGTCCCACGTATCGTGGCGCTAGCTTTCCTTTCTTACCGAATCGGATCACCCCTTCCAAGGTGAAACCTTTATGAGTACGTGATCACCAACTTCGAACTCAAGGGGCTTATGGCGTTTTTCAGCGTAACTCTTTTGATGACTCTGAGCTTTTAGGAGATTGTCTCGGATCTGGAAGATCTTGTCAGTCGTTTCTTGTAATAACTCAGGAACGGTAATTTGCGATTCTCCGATCTCGTGCCATACAATAGGCGATCGACATTTTTATCCATATAATGCCTCAAAGGGTGCCATTTGAATACTAGCGTGATAACTATTGTTGTACGAGAATTCTACTAAAGGTAAATGTGAATCCTAATTACCACCAAAATCTATAACACATGAACGAAGCATGTCTTTAAGGGTGCGGATCGTGCGATCAGTCTGACCGTCGGTCTGGGGATGGAATGCAGTACTGAGATTAAGAGTAGTACCGAGAGTGGATTCGAATGTCTCCCAGAGACGAGAGGTAAAGTGACCATCGCGGTCAGAGATGATGTCACGAGGTGTCCTATGTCTACAAGTGACTTCGTTGGTATAGATTCATGCTAATCGTTCAACCTTATTGTCTTCTCGTATCGGCAAAAAGTGAGTTGATTTCGTAAGACGATCAACGATAACCCAAATGCTATCATGACCTGATAGCGTGCGAGGGAGTTTCGTAATGAAGTCCATAGCTATACTCTCCCATTTCCACATCGGGATCTCGGGTTGCTCGAGTAAGCCAGAGGGTCGTTTGAGTAAGTTATGCATTTCAAAACATAAAGAGCGATATCCTTCTTCATTCCTGGCCACCAATACCTGGAGCGAAGGTCCTGGTACATTTTGTCGGCACGGGGATGAATGGAATATCGGGATTTGTGGGCTTCAGTCATCAATATCTCTCGGAGATTATGACGATTGAGAATCTAAATTCGGTCTAGATAGCGAAAAATACCATTCGGTTTATTCACTAGTTGATCTTCGGTTCCAAGTATCCTTTCTTCCTTCAATGTGTTCTCGAGAAAACAAGCGTGTTGGGCATCGCGAATGAGAGCTTTGAGGTCGTGTTGGGCTTGAGCATTACAAACACTATGTAAATAGCTTCGTCGGCTAAGAGCATCGGCAACGACATTTGCTTTGCCTGGGTGGTAGCGTATCTCACAGTCGTAGTCATTGAGAAGTTCGACCCATCTACGTTGGCGCATATTGAGCTCTTTTTGGTTCAAGATGTGTTGTAGGCTCTTAAGGTCGGTGAAGACCGTACAGTTAGTACCATAAAGGTAGTGTCACCAAATCTTTAATGTAGAAACAACTGCACCGAGTTCGAGGTCGTGGGTCGTGTAGTTCTTCTCGTGGACTTTGAGCTGACGAGATACGTACGCGATAACCTTGTCTCGTTGCATAAGAACACAACCAAGACCTAGAGTGGAGGCATCACAATAAAAAACAAAGTCGTCGTTTCCATCAGGTAGTGCGAGCACGGGAGCGTTGCAAAGCATACGCTTGAGTGTTTGAAAGGCATCCTCTTGTTTGGTTCCCCAAACGAAAGGCTTGTCTTTGTGCGTTAGAGAAGTGAGAGGAACGACGATTTTTGAGAAATCAGCGATAAATCGGCGATAATAACCCACCAATCTGAGAAAAGAACGAACTTTGGACGGAGTTTTCGGCGTAATCTAACTCTTAACGGCTTCAATCTTTGCGGGATTGACATGAATACCTTGACTATTGATGAGGTGACCGAGGTATTGAACCTCCTCGAGCCAAAATTCACACTTGGAGAACTTGGCGTAGAGACGATTTCCTTGGAGGAGTTCTAGAACTAAACAAATATGTTGCGCGTGTTCAGTTTTTGACTTGGAATAGATAAGGATATCATCGATAAACACGATGACGAAGCAATCAAGAAAGGGTTTACACACACGATTCATTAAATCCATGAAGACTGCGGGTGCGTTCGTAAGACCAAAAGGCATTACGACGAATTCATAATGGTCGTATCGGGTATGAAAGGCGGTTTTAGGAATATTGTTGGGATTAAACCCTACCAGAGGAACAGATAATTAAAGCCAAAACTGGATTAGAGCAGTGGATCCAGAATAAGCAGATGTTACATACAAGTCTCTCCCCTTGAAAGTGGTTTCAACATCTGCTGACCTCCTATCTACTGATCATACAAGCTACTGACCGTCAAACTGCTACTCAAGCGAAGACCTGATGAAAGACTAAAGCTCTGCTGTTCAATCAACTGCCTTGAGTCAAGCACTGCTAATCCGGACAAGTACTGCTGGGTTCACAGCAGTGGAGAGATGCAGCAGTTGTTTATTCTGTCTTTATGTAATGTAATGTAATAAGCAGTAGTTAGTATAGCAGTGTTTGTATAGATCAGAGGTTAGAGTTTGTTAGGAGGTTAGATGTCACTTTCATGGTGACGTCAGCTTAGATGCTCAGTGGTTTGCTAGTGCCTATAAATAGAACAGTGCTCTGTACTGTTCTATTAGCTCTTTGCAACACCGTCTTCTTTGCACGAACAAACACTGAGCTCTGGCTGAGGGGGAGTTTGTATTCAATCATTGCAATTGTAATCGTAATTGAAATAAATTCAATCTTTCGGTTCATTGTGAAAAATGTTTGATCAAAGCAATACTCGCGTTTGATTGTATGCAAAGTTTGTTTTCATCTTAATTCCGCTGCACAACTCTTTCATTTCCATCTTAATTTCAAACGAAAAATACAGTCAAAACCAAACTCAGATCCAACAATTGGTATCAGAGTTTGGACAGTCAAATTTGATTTAACAATCATTTTGGCATAAATAGTTCAGCTCAAAATCGTTGATATCGATAGTTTGTTCGGTTTGTTGAAAAACAGAGTAAGGTTTAATCACCATTAAAGTTGATTAATCAGTGCCTGTAAAACAACCAGGATGACGTCACAATCACAAGATGATAAGAATAATGTTGGCTCGCTTTTTAAACCACCCATGCTTAAACGTAATGAATACTACATCTGGGAGAGAAGGATGGGTCACATCCTTGCTCAACAGAACACTGGATGTTGGAGGTCTGTTGTTTTTGGTCCCCATGTTCCTACGGTGCCAAGTGCTGAGGATCCAAAGAAGTTCATGCCAAAATCTTATGAAAACTATACTGAAACTGATTTTCAAAAGTTCGAACTCGATGCCAAAGCATTTAGCATCATAGCATCTGCATTACCAAATGAGATCTATGCTGGACTGTTACATTGTAACAGTGCCAAAGAGCTATGGGATGCATTGAAGGAACAGTTTAGGGGTACCGAAGAAGTTATTGAAAACAATAGGGAAATTCTGAATCAGCAGTATGAAACCTTCTGTCACATTAAGGGTGAAACATTGACCCAACAGTTTGAACGTTTTAGTTGTCTCATCAGTGAGCTAAGGCTTGTTAAGGTTGAATTTACAAAATCAACACAAAATAGCAGGTTTCTTAGATTGCTACCTGATAAATGGGACACAATTGCATTTGTGACTAGAAACTTTGATGAGTTCAAAGATCTAACCCTGACCCAACTCCATGTTACCTATGAAAGGGAGTTAAACCAGAAAAGGAAGTTGCAAGAGTCTGGAAAAGCTACTGATGATTACTCATTCGGTAGCACAGCTCTTTTTGGTCAGGAAGAATCTGGTAGCAGTAGTAAGGAATAGGGTTATGATCATTTCATTGATATAACAGCTGGTGGTAACTTTACCAACCCTGATCCTCACTCTGCAAATTATGCTTTTACTGCAAACACTGAAAACCAGATGTCAGATAATTTGTGCTTTGAACTTAATGACTTGCAACATTTTGATCCCACTGACTTAGAGGAGATGGACATTTTGCATCAGTTGGCTTTGCTTAGTGTGAGAACAAGCAAATTCTACAAAAGAACAGGGAGAAAGTTCCCAGGGTTACATGGGAATCTAAGGGTTGGGTTGGATAAATCGAAAATCAAGTGTTACAAGTGCAATAGGCTAGGTCATTTCGCTAGGGAATGCAGGAGTCAAACTACTGGTCCTATAATCACTCATCCTAGCTCAAACCCTAGACCTCAAAATCAAAGCACTGTGCACTATACCCAATATACCCCTGCAGCACATGTTAACACTGCTCATTATGCTGCTGCCCCTGTGCCTGTGCATTATGTCCAAACCACTGTTCCACATATTCAATATGTTCAAACCCCTATCCCCCAGGCACAAGTGCAATCTGTTGCACCTCAAACAGCTGCTCCAGCAGTGGTACAACCAGATCAGCAAAGCTTTTTCACTCAGGGCTTTGTTGACTGGAGCAGCATGCCTGATGAGCTTGGTGATGAAAATTTTGCACTATATGCTTCTAATGAACCTTCTAATGATGAATTTTCTTTGATGGAATTAGAGTCAATACCAGAGGGGATTGAAACTGAAGGTGAACAGCTAAGTGATGAAACAGTGGATGAGGTGACTGAAGCAGTTGTTAATGCAGTTGCTGGTGAATTGCTACTGGGAGAAAGTTCAGGAACCCTGATTGAGCCAATGACAGACCCATGGTCCGAAGAGGACAAAGAAGAAGAGAAAAATGAGAAAGCAGGTGAGAAAGAAGAAAGAGCTGATGATGAAGAAAATCATCAATGTGATTGTGCAATGATGGCTGCTGCCAAGGTATCTCCTCAAGTTCTTGAAAAACTGTGTTCTGACAATTGCATTATTGCTTTTGCTAACATCAAAGAGGTAAATGAAAACCTTCGGAATAAAATCTTAACTGATGAAGTCCAATTTGAAAGGTCTTTAAAAGAACTTAAAAACAAATTGACTGAAAAGGAAAAAGAGATCAGCAGTCTGTAAGAAGAACAAAGCATAACCAAAACCCAACTCCAAACTATGGTAGAAAAATACCAAGTTTGCAAAAAGGAGTTGGAGTCCACCCAGATCACCTGTGAAAGATGGGTGGAATCATGCAAAGGGTATGAGGTTATGCTTGAAAAACAGATAAAAAGCAATGTGAAATTTGGTGTTGGTTATAGAAAACATGATGATGAAAACACTGCTTTTGGAAAATCTGTTCAAACCACTGATGTAACCACTGAGTTCATCCCCACAAACAAGAATGGCCAAGAAGTGAAAATCACTGATAAACTTGGTAACAAAATCACACTTGACAGACCAATGGAACCTTCTACTTTTGAGGAGCTTGAAAATTATCAGTTTAAACCAAAGTGGTCTGATGAGTGTGATATTCTTGAAAATTTCAAGCCCATGGACTTTACATCAACTGATGGTGTTAAAGCTCCAAAAGCTAAAGTCATTCCTCTCAAGGACATCTCAACAGAGGTTAAAACCTCTGCTGCAAAGGAGTCCGAAAAGAGAAAGAAGAAAGAAAAGATCAATAACCTGTTTTGTGAATTCTGTGAGAAAAGGAATCATCTAACAAAAGATTGTTTCCATTTAAAGGCTTATGATTTGAACAAAACAAGTGTCATTGTTCCAGCTGAAAGCTGCATTGTTTGTGGTAAAACAAACCACAAAACTCAAGCATGTGTGTATCTCAAAACCTTTGACGTAAAAAAGAATGAGTACATTGCTAAAACATCCTTGAGTCCATCAACATCATCTGTCAAATTCACCAAGAACTAACCACTGTTTGTGCCAATTCAAACAACTGTCACAAAACAGCTGAACCAAACATCTGTCAAAAGAGATGTTCAGGTTACTGATGCACCCCCTGCCAATCAGTTTAGAAAAGGCAAGGAAAAACAGTCTTACCAAAGGATTCCACACGTTTATGAGGCCTACAAAAGGCCCTCTAAACCTAAAGTGAACAGGCATCCTTTTGGGTACCAACAGGTGATTGGTCAAGACCCCCAACAGTGGTTAGCAAGAAACAGTACTAAAACTGTCCAAACCCCTGATCTAACCACTGTCCATCAATGTGTATCCATCCCAAACACTGTTGAGACCCCATCCAAAGCCTTATTGGCTTTGGAAACCCTAATGAACTAATCCTTTTACTTCATGTGCAGGGAGCTTCTGCCTGCTTAGATAGTCTGTGGTATGTTGATAGTGGAGGCTCCAGGCACATGACTGGATGTAAAGCCCTACTCAAGGATTTCAAAATTCATGGAGGGGGTGATATATTCTTTATGAATAACAGTAAAGGGAAAGTTCTGGGGTCTGGTACAGTACAATCTGGAAATGTAAAATTTGAAAATGTCAATCTGATAGACAGTCTGAAATTCAACCTTCTGAGTGTTTCACAAATGAGTGACAAGGGGTATGGGTCATTCTTCACAAAGCAGTGTTGTAGGATTGTTGGACCAGAAATGGTCAAAAAGATTGAAGCAATAATCAAAACTGGTCAAACTAAACTTGTTGCTCAAAGAAGTGGCAATGTTTATGTTGTTGATATGTCTAAAGAGTGTCCCAGAGCTGATGCCTGTCTGTTCTCAGCTGCCTCTAACAAAGAGATAGAACTTTGGCACAGAAGGCTGGGGCACACAAATCTTAAGACAATCACTGAAATTTCAAAAAATGGTTTGGTAAGAGGCCTACCACAAAAATTGTTTTCATGTCCTGAGCATTGTGTTTCCTGTTTAAAAGGAAAACAACATAAAAGCTCTTTCAAGTCCATTGAAGAGTCCAAAACAACCCAGTGTTTGCAAATGCTGCACATGGATTTGTTTGGCCCAGTTCAAGTCATGAGTCTCAAAAAGAAAAGATATTGTTTGGTTATTGTTGATGACTTTTCTAGGTTTACATGGACTTTCTTTTTACACTCAAAAGATGAGACTGCAGGCATTTTGCAAGACTTTGTGACCCAGGTTGAAAAGCAATTTGACCTTCCAGTGAAAAGCTTCAGGAGTGACAATGGCACAGAATTTAAAAATAAGGAGTTGGATGCCTTCTGTGTGAAGAAAAGGGATTGTAAGGCAGTACAGCATCCCTAGAACACCAGAGCAAAATGGGGTAGTTGAAAGAAAGAACAGAACTTTGATTGAGGCTGCCAGAACCATGCTTGCTGATTCAGGTTTGCCATTAACTTTCTGGGCAGAGGCAGTAAACACTGCTTGTTATGTCCAGAACATAGTTTTAATAAACCCCAGGCACAAAAAGACTGCTTATGAAATTCTGTATAAAATCAAACCACTGATCTCATACTTCAAAGTGTTTGGCTGCCCATGCTTTATTTTGAACTTAAAAGATTCCATTTCAAAATTTGCAGCCAAAATTGATTGTGGTTATCATCTGGGATACTCAACCACTGCCAAGGCCTACAAAGTGTTTAATACACGGACCAAGGCAGTGGAGGAGACTTTGAATGTAAAGTTCAATGAACTTTCATAAATGAAAATTCCAGCAAATCCTGCAGATCTGTTTGATCTTGATAAATTCACTTTTGAAAATACTGCTGTCAAGACTAACAGTGCAGGTCCATCAGAGGATTCAACACCAGACTATGGGTATGAAATCATCATTCCTCAAAAGTCTGTCACAATGGGAAAAGCATCAGTTGTTCAAAACAGCTGTCAAAGCTCAACCACTGCTACCTCAACTGTTGTTGACCAAAGTAGCCCATCAACCACTGCTTCAACATCAACAAACACTGCTGACAAAAGTCCCCAAACAGTGGATAAAAGTCAGCATGTGTCCTCTTCATTACCACCAATTCCACCACCTTTTGAAGCCACTGCTGAGTCATCAAAGTCACCAGCAGTGGTTAGCTCAGATGATACACATCTGCAGCCTTCACCAACAAATGCCATCATACCATACCAAGGAGATTTAATCTTCTTGAGATCTCATCCACCTGATCAAATCATTGGCAACATCAATGAAGGGGTGCTCACAAGAAGCCAAACCCAAAACATTTGTCTTTTTGCTGGTTTTCTATCACTCCATCAGCCAGTCAAGTACCAAGAGGCACTGAAAGACAACAACTGGGTAGAAGCCATGCAAGAAGAGCTCCAACAGTTCAAAAGACAACAAGTATGGGAGCTTGTACCACTGCCAAAAGATGTCAGTCCCATCGGCACAAAGTGGGTCTTTAAAAACAAAACTGATGAAAGGGGCATTGTTGTCAAGAATAAAGCCAGGCTTGTGGTTCAAGGTTACAGACAGGAAGAGGGGATTGATTATGATGAAACATTCGCCCCTGTTGCTAGATTGGAAGCCATTAGACTGTTCCTGGCCTTTGCTGTCAACCACAACATGAAGGTGTTTCAAATGGATATCAAAAGTGCTTTCCTCTATGGTACAATTCAAGAAGAGGTGTATGTCTGTCAACCTCCAGGTTTTGAGGATCCATTTTATCCAGATCATCTCTACAGGCTGAACAAAGCCCTGTATGGCCTGAAACAAGCACCAAGGGCTTGGTATGAAACTCTTTCCACCTTTCTACTCTCAAATGGTTTCAAAAGAGGTACCATTGATAAAACACTGTTTCTTAAATGGAGAGGAAAGGATTTAATGATTGTCCAAATTTATGTGGATGACATTATTTTTGGAAGCACATGTAACAAAATGTGTGAAGAGTTTAGGGAACTCATGACAGCTGAGTTTGAAATGAGTGCAATGGGTGAGCTGCAATGCTTTCTTGGTCTCCAAGTTCAGCAAATGCAAAATGGTACTTTCATTCATCAAAGCAAATATGCAAAAGAACTTTTAAACAAATTTGATATGAATGATTGTAAACCATGCAGCACACCCATGGTAACAAATAAGCTTGTCATGTCTGATGAAAAGGATGAGCTGATTGACCAAACACTATATAGAAGCATGATTGGGTCTTTGTTGTACCTAACTGCATCTAGGCCAGACATCATGTTTGCAACATGTGTTTGTGCTAGAAGTCAATCAGCCCCTAGAAAATCCAACCTTATTGCTGTAAAAAGGATATTCAGATACATAAAAAGTGCTCCCACACTTGGTATCTGGTATCCAGCTAATGGGAATATCAAGCTTTCAGGATTTTCAGACAGTGACTTTTCTGGTTGTAACACCACAAGGAAGTCCACATCTGGAGGGTGCCAGTTTCTAGGTGATTGCTTAGTTTCATGGCAAAGCAAAAAGCAAGCAGCTGTTTCAACATCCACTGCTGAAGCTGAATACATTGCTGCTGCAAGCTGTACAGCCCAACTCCTGTGGCTTCAAAATCAGTTGCTGGATTTTGGTATCACTGCCTTAAAGACACCACTCATGTTAGATAGCCAGGCAGCAGAAAATATCATAAAAAATCCAGTTTCCCATTCAACCACCAAACACATCGACATCAGACATCACTTTGTGAGGGATTGCTATGAAAAAGGTTTGATTTCTCTGCATCATGTCCCAACTAAAGACCAGTTGGCAGATGTGCTCACAAAAGCACTTGATACAGCCACCTTTGAAAGCTTGGTCTATAGAATTGGGATGCTGAACATGGAATAACAAGCAAAATCTTGTTTTTCTATGAATAAAAGCATCAAAATGTTTTCAGAAAATCAAAAATCCATCCTTAAAAATAGCCAAAAATGAAATTTTCATTAAAATCCTTAAAAGTCTGCCATATCCACTGCTTATTCAAAAGTCTGCTTTGCTTTAAAGTTTGTCCACTGCTGAAAGTCAACCCCTGTTTCCTCATTTCTCTGATAAACACTGTTGTTCAAAAGCAGTGTCTTATCCACTGATATGCTATCAACTGATAGTGAAAATCATCCACTGCTCCCATAACCACTGCCTTCACCAGTAACTTTCATAAAAGTACTGTCCTTTATTTCATCAGGGGTTGTCACGTGGGCAGTACATTTTGGTCAGACCTTTTGTAACCGCTGCCACGTCAGCATTCACTTTTTCCTCTATAAAACCCCCACTCACCGTCAAAAACAGGGTTTTACTGTCGAATTGAATTCTCAAAAATTCTCTTCTCAAAGCAGTTTTTCATCTCATTTCTTCACAAATTTCTTCGATCATCATCCCCAAAATGAAAAAATCGAAGTCATCTGCAAAACCCACCTCCAAATCATCGTCGAAAGCGACCTCTCAAAAGGCAAATCCCACCGAAATTCCATACAAACCATCTCACAATCTTCTGGGTCTTCTCACAAAACCCAGCACCACAGATGCTTTCGACTCCATCATTGACAAAATGGCCAAATCAAAGTACAAAACTTTGCTAACAGCCGATGCACAAATTTACTTAGCAACCCAACGAGAGTTTTGGAAAAACGCAACCCTTGACAAACAAGGTGAAAATGTGGTAGCCATTAACTCCTCTTTAAAGGGTAAAGCTGTTCAAATCACGCCACAATCAATATCAGAAGTCTTTTAACTCGAGGATCAGCAAGGTAACACTTCTTTCCCTAAAAACGAGTTAAAAATTGACTTCATTGAGAGAGGGTATGCAGACACAATGATGAAGAAAGTTACCTTACAAAAAGGCTTCTTTCCTTCTGCAACAAGATTTTTATTCCATACCCTCCTCTTGTGTGTTTCAAACAAAACCACTACTTTTAATGAAATACCATTAAAGATTCAAAATCTGGGATATGCTATTCTTCAAGAAGAAAATTTTAATTATTCTCGGGAAATCTTTAATGATTTGGTTAACAATGTTGAAACAAAATCATTCTTACTATTTCCAAGGTTTTTAAGTTATTATTTTGAAAGGAAATTCAGTAAGGATGATATTGCTGTAATAAACCAAGGTTATTATTTTCAAATAAACAGCTTAACTGTTGAAACTTTTACAAGAATGTTAACACCTTGACAAACACAAGCAGAGGTGCCTGAGCAGAATTTAGCAGCTACCACTGGTCCTCAGGCATTTGCTGCTGAGCCCACTGCTCAAGGTGATCAAAGCAGCAGAACAACTGTTTTGAAACCCACACCTACAATCACCAAAAAGCCAACAAAAAGAAAAACTCAAAAACCCTCCAAACCCATCAAAAAGGCAACTCTGGAGGATGAGATACCAGAACAACTGCCTGTGACAAAACAAAAGTCACAAGAAACCACAGCTGCTTCTTCCTCACAACAGTTGGTACAAATATCTCAACCCATAACCACAGCTCCTCCTGCTTCTTCACAAAAAGAACAGGTTGTAAAAAATGGGACACCACATCATGATGCTCTGAAATCACTTGATTTCATCATCCACAGCCCAATTCCCGGGGCAAATTCTGTTTCCAAACCAAACATCACATCCACAATTCCCCCACCAACTAAACTTCTGTTGGATGCAATTGATTTGAACCAGGCATTAACCAGTCCTTCTCAATCACCTATCAATGAGAATATGCCTCAACAACTGACTGGGTCTGATGTATCAATCTTTGCTAACCCACCAACACAACCTGAGGAGGTTACACCCCTTGAGTTACAAGTAACTCTTGGTGGTAATCCAAGTGAAGCAACCACTACAACTGTTGAACCCACTGGTTTACAGTTGGACAGTGGTTACATTAATAAGACTTCCTTGGAGGCAATTCCTTCTAAAGCACCTCTGACATCTACCAGTGGACTTTTCTTGTCCTCCGGCAACATCAAAAGACTGTTAAGTGTTGAAGGGAGAAGACCCCAGTACCAAGAAAAAGGGGCATCAGTGGTTAATGTTTGGAGTAAACTCCCTACCTCAACCACTGATAAAACCACTGCTAGTGGGAAATCAGATGATCCCATTAAATTGGGTGATGGTTTAAAGTACCAGAAATTGACGGATCGTGTTGAAAAACTTGATAACTCTGTTGTAGAACTCAAAGATATGCTGCAACAGTTGTTACAAGTACAAAAGGTGCAATCCACTGCTGTTCCACCTCAAGCACCTGCTCCGCCACAAGCACCTGCTACAAATGAGCTCTGGAATCTATTTCAACCTTTTCTCCATCAACAAGCACACATTGCAGATCAGCAACATGAAAAACATGTACTACAGCTGAGAAATACATTGGAGTCTAGGTTCAAAGACACCCAGGCTGATCTCAAGGCTCTAAAAGCTCAAATCTTGCATACCACTGGCACTGCTCCTCCAACTGTTCTCTTTATTGATCAACTCCCTCCAGATAATGCCAAAAAAGGGGATAAAATTCAGGAGTGGAAAAAGAAGGGAATAGATGATGGTCTTTACATTGAACCAGAAAGGGATGCTATGACCAGAAAAATTCCTATGCCAGATGGTAGTAAAAAGGTTGATGCAACCCAAGAAGCACTTGATGAAGGAGTAGCAAGTGTAAAGAGGGATAGAGTGGCAAAGGATATTTCAAGGTGGAATGAGGAGAAAAGAGCTTTCATGGAGCTGTATGTGCAGGGTTGTTCTGGGTCAAAGGATACTAAAAATCCTAAGACAAAAAGGAAACCTAAGTCCACCCCATCCAGCATTCCAAAGCATATTCCAAAACCACCATCCAAAAGCCATCAGCATCAAACCTCCACCCAAGCAGCTGTTGTAACTCCTGATGTATCAACTACTGCTGGTACTTCAGAGGTTTCAACATCTATTATCACTTCAACACACACCACTTCAACACACACCACTTCAACACAGACCACAACCACTACTTTACCACCACCACCATCACCACCAAAAACAACCTCACCACCACTTTCTCCTGCCAAAAAGCAGAAGAAAACAGATGTTATAACATCTGTTGTAATGACAATAGTGGTTGAAACACCAGTTGTTTCAACAGCTGTTAGTCAATCACAAACCACTGCCACTCAATCTACCACTACTGTTCCATCCAAAACATCATCAGTCCCTCCTCAAACAAAAAGGAGAAGGCTAATTCTTAAAGATGATGAAAATTCACCACCACCAACATCTTTAAAATCCTTGTCACTTGTTACAATACCCAAACCTGTTCCTCTCTCATCAGTACAAGTTCAACAGCCCTTAGCTCCTGCAGGTGTCCAATTTCCTCTTGAGCTCATTGCAGTCAGAGATGAAATCAAGTCCTTTTATTATGAGGATGACGCTGCTAAAAGGAGATTGCCATCAGTTGAAGGATATCCCAGGCCTAACAATATTGAAGAATATTTGAAACTCAAGGCTAAGCAAGCAGAGGATATCTCAAAAAGAAACACAAAAGGGAAATCTGATAGGGAAATACAGCAGAACTATCAGTACATGCTCACACAAGTCAGATCCCTGGAACAATTTGCAAAAAATGTATGTCAACAAATTTCAGAAAGAGCAGATGAAACTCTGAGAAAAGACTACATTAAAAGCATCATGGCAACAAAGAAATACAAGGGAGAAAAGCACATGTACAAGGAGTGGACCATTCTTGAGCTTGAGCGAGAAGCAGCCAGGATTCAAGAAATGATAAAAAATGAGGTCAAACACACTCCTCCAGAATGGTCAAAATTCAAAAAGAATGTGCCTGATAAATCACTTGAGCTGAAGAGAATGAAAGAGGAATTGGTTGCTGCTGATTATGGGTCTAAACGACAAATAGCAAGGTGGAAAGAAGATGTAGTCAGGGCCACCTACAAAAGGTTGGAGGAACTGAGGAAGAAAGATCCCAAAGTTCCTCAAAAGCCTGACTATTCCAAAGCAGAGGTCTCAAAAAGACCACCAAAGCTGCAAGTTAAAAGAACCACTGCTCCGGCTGGTGCTGCCATCTACAAAAGAAGGAGCAAAAACCAGTCAGATGCCAAAACAGTTCAAGATCTAAAAGCCGGAAATGCCATTGTAAAAGAGGGCATTAAATTGATGATAAAAGAAGTTCTTGAATTGGAACAATCTGCAAGTACTGCTCAGCCAGTCATGAATAGGCCAGCCTCACCAAACACCTCTGCAAATAAACATCTCCCAAGAAACCCACCAGGCTCAAAAATACAAAAGTGGGAAACTAACAAACAGACCTACGTATTGACTTTGCTCAAGTCTGGTGGAGAAGTGAAGAAAATATCAAGGGAACAAGCTCTTGGCCTGAGTCTTGAAGATTTGTAGGATCTCCTTGATCTTCCACTTAGTAGGGATGATGATGATACAGATGCCCTAGATTTTGAACTACAATTTAAAGGTCAGATAAGGGAACTGTTAATGAGGCAATAAAGTTCCACAATAATGAAGAGTTTTGGCATTATCTGTTCCTGGGGGAGATTGTTGGGATTGAACCCTACCAGAGGAACAGATAATTAAAGCCAAAACTGGATCAGAGCAGTGGATCCAGAATAAGCAGATGTTACATACAAGTCTCTCCCCTTGAAAGTGGTTTCAACATCTGCTGACCTCCTATCTACTGATCATACAAGCTACTGACCGTCAAACTGCTGCTCAAGCGAAGACCTGATGAAAGACTAAAGCTCTGCTGTTCAATCAACTGCCATGAGTCAAGCACTGCTAATCCGGACAAGTACTGCTGGGTTCACAGCAGTGGAGAGATGCAGCAGTTGTTTATTCTGTCTTTATGTAATGTAATGTAATAAGCAGTAGTTAGTATAGCAGTGTTTGTATAGATCAGAGGTTAGAGTTTGTTAGGAGGTTAGATGTCACTTTCATGGTGTCGTCAGCTTAGATGCTCAGTGGTTTGCTAGTGCCTATAAATAGAACAGTGCTCTGTACTGTTCTATTAGCTCTTTGCAACACCGTCTTCTTTGCACGAACAAACACTGAGCTCTGGCTGAGGGGGAGTTTGTATTCAATCATTGCAATTGTAATCGTAATTGAAATAAATTCAATCTTTCGGTTCATTGTGAAAAATGTTTGATCAAAGCAATACTCTCGTTTGATTGTATGCAAAGTTTGTTTTCATCTTAATTCTGCTGCACAACTCTTTTATTTCCATCTTAATTTCAAACGAAAAATACAATCAAAACCAAACTCAGATCCAACAAATATCTTCCTCCTGAATTCGCAATTAATGATAAATAGAGCGTAGATCGATCTTAGAGAAACACGTAGCGCCTTGCAACTGATCAAATAAGTCGTCGATTCGGGGTAGAGGGTAGCGATTCTTGATAGTAAGCTTATTGAGTTCCCTATAATCGATGTACATTCGGAACGATCCATCCTTCTTTTTCACGAAAAGGATAGGTGCGCCCCACGGTGATGTGCTAGGGCGTATGAAGCCTTTATCAAGTAGTTCCTGCAGTTGACTAGAAAGTTCACGCATTTCGGAGGGTGCGAGGCGATAAGGGGCTTTAGCAACAGGGTTAGCTCCAGGAATAAGGTCGATACAAAAGTCGATATCACGAGTCGGTGGTAGACCGGGTAAATCGTCGGGAAAGTGTCACACCCGACCGCGTATAACATGCAACCGCGGCGGAAACGTCGGGGAGTGTTGTAACAGAATTATTGTTTTCACAACCATGGTAATTAAAGTTATGTTTTATTTATCAAACAAGAGAGTTACATTGTCTAAACATAACTGCAACAAAGAGAAACAAGAGTACAAGACATAATTAAACTAGTTCTAGCTTCGTTTTAAGTCACTAAGGCACAGGTCCGCCTAAGTGTATCTCGATCATCCTATGCAACAGCTCCTGAAAACACATGTGAAAATAGGTACGTTAGCATAAAAATGTCTGTAAGATACATAGGTTTTGTGAAACTAGGATTCATGACTTAGGTTTAAAGAAATGTTTAATAAGAATTAGTCATGAATCTTGTTAAGTGTTTTCTTTTATAAATCATATGAGAACTTGATAAGAAATCAGATTATATAAAAGAAAGGTGTATGGTTAATTAAGTAACCAAGTAAAATGAGTTGTGTAAAATAAACTGTTTTGTAAAACAGTGTCTTGTGAAAAATATGATATTTATGTAAAATGTTATATGTCTAAATTGAAATGAATTAAATAACGCTACGATATGTAATATCATAAAAACACTTATATATCGGAAGTACCAGCGGCGTATCCACCATGCTATCATCATATTACACACGCCTTGTTACTTAAATCACTTACCCAAACAAACCACCAAATTGTCTTGTTTAAACCAATTGTCAAATGTTCATGTGTAAATAATTGTCTATTGTCAAAATGTAAATCATGTAATGTGTAAACCAATGTCAACATGTTTATGTCAAATGTAAACCATGTAATGTGTAAACCAATGTCAAAATGTTTATGTAAAATGTAAATCATGTAATGTGTATCCAACTGTTATGTATGGCAAGTGAATTGTATCAACTAAACCATAGGTAAAATGTATAAAACAAGGTATTGAAGTAAAACATAGTTTAAATCAAAGTTATGTTTTGTAAGATAAATGCATGCTCTACTGATACGAACATCTATACGGTATTGTGAAAATGCATACATTCAAGCCTTGAGACTGTGGCGATAAACCCTTAAACAAATTAAAGGTTTATCTAAGTTATGTGTATCGAATTCGGTCATTCCATCCATCCAAACAAACCTACGATTTCAGGAACGGGAGTTGTCAATTCCTATGGTACCACTACCTATTAATGAACGGCGTAGCTAATGTTAATGAATGTATTTTTGTCCCATTTAAACAAACCAAATGTCATACCAAAATGTAAGCATGTGATGTAAAACAAATGTACTAAGTATGCAACAATGGACATACATAGCATGTGATGTAAAACAAATGTACTAAGTATGCAATAATGGACATACATAGCATGTGATGTAAAACAAATGTACTAAGTATGCAACAATGGACATACATAGCATGTGATGTAAAACAATGTACTAAGTATGCACTAAATGGACATACATAGCATAAAATGTAATGTAAAACGATGTACTAAGTATGCACTAAATGGACATACATAGCAAAAACATAATGAAATCATGTACTATAAGTGTACTAATGAACATAACAAGCATATGATATGAAAACATGGAAAAGCATGAAAGTAACAAGTAGGCACATGTGTTTCACCCCAAAATGTTTGAAAAATAGTAAAAGAGGGGTCTATGTACTCACTTGAGATTGCTCAATAGTCTTTAGATAACCACCAAGCAATGCTAGAAAGATCACGGAATCAAACGACACCTAATATAGGTAACTATGTTAATAAACGGACCTAAATCGGAGGATCGGATAAAATGTGGTTTCGTAAACTAAATGAGTGTATGAACTCATGTAATATGGTTTAACAAAGCCTACATTCTAAAACGGAGCCTATCCTAAGTGCTTATGACCCATTACGACCCGTTTAGGTAGCTTATGCTACTTTAACGCGTCGTTCGCGTAAAACGGGTTTGGACCGCCTAACTAGTCCTATGATAAGTAAAATATGCCTTAACATGTCTAATATTGTTTCCTAATCAGTTTAAATGTCAAAAATTATGTTACATATGCTTAAAATGAATTTTGGCGTAAAAAGGGCATTTTGGTCATTTTCCTAAGGCATATAAACTACCTATCATACAACTAACTAAACGAAGTGACCATAAGGTATAACATCGGAAGGTTATTCCCTATACAACTCTGGTCACCTAATGTGTTTGGTTGGATCCTAATGATCGACTAAACGGGTCGGGTTCGAAAGTATAAGCGGTTGTTTAGACCGCTTACCTTACGACACTACATAAGCACTAAACCTAAAGTGACGAGCTAAACATGTTAAAACATGTTTAACGAAGTTTGAAAACAGGTTTGGTATCAAAACAAAGGGTCTTGATACCTAAAAGTAGTTTGGTTACAAAATACGCATGAATACGCATTTTGGCCGAACCTACGACTCGTCACTATGCCTAGATAACGTGGTAATCAGTAGGTATAGTCACAAGAGACTAAAACCTTCGTGATTACGCTCACGTTATGAAGTTCAAACGAACTTCGTGTTGACCATAAACTGGTTAATGCAGAAAGTCAAACAAAGTTTGACTTTCATGCTAAAAACGCGTAAAAGAACGAAAGAATACTTACAACGGGTCCAAGAATGGAAGCTTTGATCCGAATATTCTCAGGTATGAAGTGAAAATCACATCAACTTAGAGAACCAATTCAGATCAAAGGTGTAAGTTTGAGAGTGAAAATGGTGGGGGGTATTTATAGATTTCATAGAACTGTTAGGATCGTTTCTTGAAACCCGAGCTTTGATCTAGGCCGTACACTTGCACCCACTGATTTCTAAAACCATGGGAGCCCCTAAACAAGTACATAGTATCAAAGAAACCATGTGCAAAACAACTGAACAGCTGGATCTTGCTGGAAACTAGTTTTTGATATCTGGCACATGCTTACGGACCGTATGGTATAGTGCTTACGGTCCGTTTGCAACCTGCAGATCAGCAACTTTCGCAAAATGTCAGTTATGGCCCCTGTGTGCGTATTGTCGTGTTTTGGCACTTCTAACACCCGTCAAACCTATTTTTAAGATCCATAAGGATGTTAAAGCATAGGGAACATGAAACATGCTCAAAAATATGACAGATGTTGGTTCGTTTGGCCGTACGGTTGCGTTGTTCGATTAATTACGACGGAAGTCGTAACGGACGCGAAAACGACCCAAATTGCGAAACGAATGAAGTTTTGACAAGACAATCACTAAAATAAAATATTTTAATGATTACATAAATTTTTGGATGTCCGGATGTATTCAGAACGTAAGATATGCGCCAAAATGCAAACTTATGTACTTTTTGACGCTTTTAGTCCCTGAATGACCTAAAAGTTTATTTAAGCATACCAAACCCCTCAAAGCTTATTTCTAAGCTATGTAAAGGATATTTCTGGTATGTTTAACTTATGATCATGTTCCATAATGTTCGTTACAGTACGAATCGGCATACTTTAGTAGTTTGTCAAATTTAGTCCCTGTAAGCGAATAAACTTGATTTTTGCCATACCAAAGCCTTCAAAACTTATTTCTAAGTTATGTAAAGGTTATTTAAGGTATGTTAAGAATATGTTGATGTTCCGGAGTATTTTTCGCGTTAAACTCATTACGTTTACGCACCAATTTGCGCATAACTCTCTAGAAAGCGATATAGAGTTTGAAATTGTTTAAAAATCAAAACATGAAAAATGTCAAACATAATTAAACAAACATTTGGATCAAATAACATTGTTTTATTGATAACTGAACTTTTTACAATGATTACAAATCACAGATGTCATAGAAAGACGTTAGGAAAATCACGAACCACGAGTACCTTTTCTATTGGTTTCTTTTCCTTCTCCGCTACTACAATGTGAGCCAAGAAAGCCATGTATTCCTTTTGGAGATACTTGCTTGCTTGAATGCACGGTGACGTGTGCACGTATATACATATTTTTATAATGAAATTACACACGATTCGGTTTTAAATTTATAAAAGTGATTTATACTTCAACATCAAAACACACACGAAAGAGGCAAGTGTACCTCGTCATATATGTAGTAAAGTATCGGTAAGAACCAAGTATCGATCCAAGGAAGTGGGCGGATGAATAATACTAGACCTTTGTCATTAAATTAACGGAAGAAAGATAAGTTATTTGATTTTACAAAAACTAAAGTAAGCATAAACAAATACTTATAAAAACATAAAAGACTTCAAATGTGAAAACAGATAAATAGCCTTGCTTTATACACAACCACAGCATGCAAACTAAGTCGGTTTTGCCACTAGAAACATTTGGTCAATTCTTCATTTTCAAGACAATTAGTATCCGTTTCGTGAATCCTAACATGACAATCATTCAGAAAGCTAAAACGATAAACACACTTTAACCACCTAAAATTATTCTTTAACGTGCAATTGATAAATGTCTATGAAAATCTCTTAAAAATAAGTTAGTCATCCGTTAGGAGTTTTCTTAACCAAGGAAAGTGACACCGATAAACACAATGCAACCACCGTGACAAGCATAAACTAGATTAAATCACAACCGAGTTCATTTTACAAATCTTGCATATAAATTCACCAAGATAGCAATTTTGGCCTAAACTACTAAGTTAACAATTCATGTCAAGAATTCATAACAACACCATTTAACCCGTTAAGGTCCTTACATGACGGAAAGCTTTCTTGATTAACAATAATTACATTTTATTAAACCACTAACCATTTCTAGTATCATGGTGCACACATTTTAAACAAGTTAAACAAGTTAAGCATGTTCAAAGTCTACCAATACATGATTAATTAAGCTTCATCTTTCAACTATCTCAACTAACCATATACTAATCATCCAACACAATTACTTATAATCAAGAAATCAACAACAATAACAAGGTTGCAAACTAATCATCAAAGATTAACATAGAAAATACTTCCAAGTGTCATTACAAACAAAATTAACATACTAATGGTTATAATTAAGCAAGGGATTGTTGTTTTTGCCCAAAGGCTTACAATAAAACATAAAACATTAATCTAAATGCTTGAAACATTAACAAAATTATGGAAAGATTAGAGGATCAAACCATAAACAAGCACTAGATTAAGAATCCGGATAGTAATGGAGCTAAACGGCACAATGTGGCTTGAATTCGGGTCAAAAGCAAAGCCTCCGGAGCCTGTAAAATCGCCTGTGAAGCTCCCAAAATTCCAGAGTTACGAGCAGAATGTTTCTGCATGTTTTTTATAACATTTTGCAATCACATGGTCGTGCCAATAAAGTGCACGGCCGTTCACTTTTTGAATTATTGGAGTTACTGTTCACCATACCACATGACATCATCAGATCTTGACCAGTCTTCGATCTCGCATGACCGTTCCTTTGGTGGCACGATCATGCATCTCCGGGTAAGGGTGGCACGAACTCTTGAACGGGCAGTGCATAGCCGGGGTTGTGCTGGACATCGGATCCACACGGGGTGCAACCATCCGCACGACCGTTCATCTCCGGGATTGGCTTGCACTCCGGATCGCACCGTCGTTCATCGCTGAGATGGGCTTTGTCGTCGGAACCGCACGGTCGTTCCACTCATCGCACGACCATGCCAAACGCCCAGGTCAGAATTCTTAACAGAATGTTCACAGCTTTGTCGTTTCATCCGGAAAGTCCTCGTTTTCACTATTATCTTGTTTGGCATGCTGTTTTAGGCATGTAAACAAAAGTATACCTGATTAAGTATCCGATTAACGGTTTTACGGCCGAAAACGCATAAAATGGGGATAAAATGGGGGACTAAAATATGTGTAAATTGGTGAATATCACACGGCATGAGTTTCAGTTCCTTCGAAGATACTTCACCATAGACACTTAGTTGATCACCGTTCGAGAGGGAGAAACGAATCATCTTTTTGAAGCAAACAACTTCGGCATGATTTTCACGAAGAAAATCCATGCCTACTATAATATCGAAACTACCAAGTTACATCAGGATGAAGTCGATCAGAAAAACATGATTGTTGAGTTCGAGAGTACAATCACAGAAAACAGAGTTGACGGTGACGGTTCTTCCGGTGGCAATTTCTACGTCGAACGTCGTTGGGAGGTTAGTGCGTTTACGGTTTAGGAGCTTTTCAAATTCAAACGACATAAAACAGTTATCGGCTCCAGTATCAAATAAAAACGAAGCATAAATACCGTTAACAAGGAACGTACCATTGACAACGTTGTTGTCAGTCTGAGCCTTGTGGACATTGATTGTGACACCCCAGGAAAATCTGGAAAAACAACGCAACTTAAACTAGCTTCCTCAGTAACCACGCGCTAAATTTCGGGACGAAATTCTCTTAACAGGGGGAGAATGTGACAACCCTCGAATTTACATGTAACCGTACAGTTTGTTATTAATAATTAATGTGCTTGACGACTGTGTGGAATTACTTAACTGCTTTCTGAGATCTGTGTTATGCTTACACGTATTTGTTAATATACTAATAGTGTACAGATAGGTCACTACATAGTCCGTTATGATTTCCTAAGTGTTATAAATTATAAATGTTGCAAAAATATATATGTAGGACGCTTTACGAATTAATTAAGCAGTTTATCGGAACAGTGTCGAACCGAACAACCGGACTCTACCCGGAACACAAAAATATTGTCATTAACATTGTTTTTCCTTTTCTGAGCCAGTTAGGGTCCCCGAATACCCTAACACCCGTTGTAAATTACAACACAAATATTACATTAACTAACTTCCAATTAAACTAACTAATCTAAATGTCTAGTTAGAAACCAAACCCATTTACCCTTTCCCCTCAACAAATCGTCCCATGTGGAGACATCCCCACTAAAGTTTGATTATTTTAATCACCTATGCTTAATATCTAGGAAGCATATTATCCAAGGGGTAGAAGTGGGATTGGTCTATAAGTATGTTTAGAAGGTTATAACCTTCATTCCATCCATCACCCAACTCCAACTCTCTCTCTTTCCCTCATTGTTGATCTCGGCTGAAACACAACACACACCCACATCACTTTCAAGTTTGATTCAAGCCATCCCACTTACATACAAGGGTGTAAGGTGTCCTACAAACAAGCTCGGTGCTTGCGGATTGCCAAGGACCTCGCTACGACGCTTTTAACCACTCGTTTTTCGCCTAGTTTCTCCCCTAGCCTCGAGCTAGTAGTAAGTGACTCTAAATGCCTTCTTGATCTTGTCTAGAGTGGTTAATAAGAGTTTCGTCGGTTAAAAATCACTAACATATAAGATCACCAACTAAAAGTCTACTAAAGTGATGAACAAGGTGGTTAATGGATGAATGTTAGTGTAAATCATGTAGATCTTGTGTGATTATGATGATTGGTTGATTATCTGATGTTGTGCTGAATAATATTAGTATGTGATGTTGTTGTGGTCACTAAACTTGTTAACGGAATCGATCGAACACGATTTAGAAGGTTAAACACTTGAAATCAGAATCTGTCCAACTTTTACAGCCAACTTCAGTTGGCTGTAAACAGGTCTTAAATTCAACGAAAAACCGATATTTTGAATCTAAAATATGTTATTATGAAATACGGTTCTAATGGCACCAGAATCGTAATTTTTGGACTCCGTTTACTATTTTTAAAGTGTTGATTTGTAACAACAGCTTAAGCTGAATTTTTACAGCAATAAATGGGTGTCGTACTTTCAATCATAACCGGAGTTTTGTGATCAATCGGACCATGAAAATTTTACTGTAGATAACAACTGAAGTATTTGTAATTACCCCATTGGAATTTCTCAAATCGGACTTACGATAAATTTTTAATAAATTGTTTCGTGGACTGTGGTCAGAAATACATAAATCTGAGTTCAGTCCCGAATATGAATTTTTATAAAATGTGGGTAATGAACAGGACCCCGATATTTTTACACAATAAAATATGGAATGTTTATGACATTCTATAAAAAATTTCTGAATTTTTGGAATAATCTAACTATTTTATTTAAATGTCCGAAAACAGCCGGTTTTGAGTATTAATGCTGAATTGACATAAGTTGTGACTTGCGTGTCTAAATGTCGAGTATGCTATCTGTGAATGATTTAACATGTTATATATGTTATGTGCATTATCGTATGTTTGATTTTGAGTGGGGAATGGACGGGAAACTTAGATGGGCATAAACCGTTACAGTGATGCATGTTGTGTGATAGATACGTGTAGGAACTTTGTGCTCTATTTGAAAACCACTAAATAACTAACTGGTAAATCATACTAGGACGTGATTGACCGACCTTGACTGTTAGCTATATCTGAGAGTCTAACCAAGCAAACCAAGGTGAGTTCACACCCTTACTAAGGCATGGGATTCCCGGTGGTTGGGAATGGGATTGAATAACTACTCGTACTATCACTCTATTTATATTACCAACACTACTAGACTACCTACTACTGTCCTCGGATTGAGAAGGGCACGTACGTAAAACCTACGTACACTCACACTTACTACTGTCCTCGGATGAGAAGGGCACGTACGTAAAACCTACGTACACTCACACTTACTACTGTCCTCGGATGAGAAGGGCACGTACGTAAAACCTACGTACACTCACACTTACTACTGTCCTCGGATGAGAAGGGCACGTACGTAAAACCTACGTACACTCATACTTAACACCGTCCTCGGATTGGGAAGGACACTTATGGATACGCCTAGTCTAGTAACATACATAATGGGAAGCCCCCACTAAATATCGTAAAGGTTTGGGAATCAAGGATAATGGGTAATACTTGGTTATGAAACGAACTTCCGATTCCTGATACGAACTCATTAACTAAACAACCAAATGTGAACTCACTCAACTTTGTTGTTGACTAGTTGTTACATGCCTTGCAGGTCGTTAGATGTTGTGGAGCTTGCACATGGAGGTGGTCGTTGTGGAATGCGAACTAATATGTCCCGTACTTACTAAATAAACGTTATGAACTTATGAAACTTATGTTGGGGTCTTTAAACTTATGAAACTACAAACTTATGTTTTGGTTTAACGTCTTATGCTTCCGCTGTTTAAATTGAACTTGGTTAACTTCCTTTTGGTCACCAATTGTATTGTGATTGGTTTTATTTACTAAAATACGTTGTTCGATATGATTGGTGGCTCGATCCTGGTCACGTCACGCCTCCAAGCGGTGGTACTCCGCATGGTGGATTTTGGGGGTGTGACATTGATGTTGAAAGTTCTTCCGCGGGCTGCTTGTTGTGGCTGCTGCTGCTACGGCTGCTACTGCTGTGGCTGCTGTTGTTGCTGCTGCTGTGGTGGTTGCTGCGGTTCTTGTTTCACTACACGATTCGGGCAGACGTTAGCAAAGTGATTCTGGTCACCACAAGAGTAGCAAGCTCGTGCATGGCCAGCGAGATCAGGAGCTGCTTGGTTACCCTGGAGAGCGAGGGGTTGAGCTGGTGGTGCTGGAGGAGCTTGAGCAACTTGTTGATGCGGGCCTGAACGACAATGAGCAGTAAAATGCACGTAGATGTTGTAGTTTGCGCAGAAGCGACAGTTCACCCTAGTTGGGTGATGGTAGGTGAAAGTAGGGAAGAGAGGATGAACACCAGTATATGCACGTTTAGAAGGCGGTGCGTTGGTGTTAGAAGCTTGGCAGTTCTGAGTATTGGGTTGTACGGGGACATCATTGAGTTGTGCGGCGGTAGTAGCATAGTTCTTGTTGTTGTTACCCTTGCGCTTGCGATTCTGACGTGAGGACCTTGAACCTTGTGATGCTACAGTGTCGGTAGCGGGAGTGGGAGTAGCAGTGACCTGACTGAGATTCTTGGTTGAGGTTTTGAAATACCCAGCTAAGACTCACTTATCGTTGATCTCAGCTGCGAGTTGGTAAGTCTCCTCAATGGTAGCCGGTTTAGCTACTTGAACAAAGTCACCTACACAGTCGGGTAGAGCTTGAATGTACTTGTTGATTGTCATATCAGGTGTTGCCACCTGGCTAGGACAGATAATACTGAGCTGTTTGAAGCGAGCGGTGAGACCAGCGTTGTCACCTCCATCCTGTTTGATAAGCCAGAATTCATTCTCCAGCTTTTGCACCTCATGAGGAGGACATAACTCCTTCATCATAAGATCTCTGAGTTCTTCCCATGAAAGACCATAGGCTGAATCATTACCGCGCCTGTTGCGCTCAGCAGTCCACCAGTCCATAGCCCTGGACTGAAAAACTCCAATAGCGTTAACAGTACGCAGATTTTCTTGCATCCACTTTGTCTGAAAGTGACTTCGATGGAGTCAAACCACTGGAACATCACACTGGGTGTGACAACTAGCACGTTTCCATGTATTCCGTACAATAATAAACAGTAACTTGTACTTTAATGACTGTGAATGACTGAATTGATGAGACGGATGATTTTCTGATTACTGTCATATACATACAAAAGCATTTCATGTTGCAAGATTGTTTATCATTATTATATGCAACACGGTGTGGTTCAATTAGTGCACAAACGAAACTAGCATAGTGATCAGATAAACTAGAAGTACTGACGGGAGTTCAGTACTTAAACAGACATGATGTTAAGACACAGAATAAGCCCCGGAACCAAGAGTTACACTAGAATAGTATGTAGGAAAGTAGGGATCATAAAACTGCCTTCCGAGTGTGAATCCAAGTAGAGGTGCACAAAATAACCGGTTAATTAACCGTAACCGGATATTAACCGAAACCGTAACCGGTTAATAACCGATTTAGGAATAACCGGTTAGTGGTTATTTTTAACCGTAGGTTAGTAACCGGTTATAAGTGTTTAGTATAATAACCGGTTATTAACCGGTTTTTTTAAACCGGTTTTTAACCGATAGACTGGTTAACCGAAAAAATAACCGAAATTAAAAAAAAGGCAAAAAAACCGGTTAATAACCGAAAATAACCGGTTAATTAACCGAACCGGTTAAAGTAATTAACCGGACCAGTTAAAAAAATAACCGGTTAAAGTAAGAACCGGTTAAAGCATTAACCGGTTAAAGTCAAAAAGTCAAATTAACCGGTATAACTGGTTAACCGAACCGGTTATTAAAATTAACCGGTTTGTGCACCTCTAAATCTAAGTGCCAGAAAGTGCCTGAAACACACTAAAACTGCAGAACTCTGCAGAAAACAGCAAAATTCAACATTTTAACATCAAAATATGACACAAAATTATGGTTTAATGGTCCAAAATACCTTTATAAGTGTCGAGAATCAAAACTGTCACAAAAGACATCTTAAAGCTCAGTAAACTGCACAATTTAGCACCTTAACGAACCGGTAACCAAACGAACAACCAGACAATACCCGAAACACCAAAATTCAACTAGAAGCATTGTTTTAATGTATTGAAGCTAGTTATGATCACCAAACAGCATATTACATGTTAAAATCACTAAACACCTGAAACACTAACTAATACACTTACATTTCAACTAAATCATCTAACTTAGACTTAAAACCCAACTAGACCCCCCCCCTCCAATTGTGGACGGTCATGACAAGGGCCCCACATGGGGATTTCTTTTGATTAATTAATGGGATATGTTAGAATGATCTTGAGCATAATAACCATTAGTTAATTTAATGTTGGAAGATTGACCACAAGTCCTTCACTCATTAACATTTCAACACTTCAAACTACACTATCTTCTCTTCTTCTTCTCCATTGTATACGGCCCAAACACCCCTCACTACTCCTCCATTTTCAATCCAGTTTGATACATTCTAAGGTGATCTAAAGGTGTAACAAGCATACCTAAGAAGCTTGGAAGCAAGGGAGCTTGAAGGACCTTCTCTAGCAGCTTTTATCCACTTCATATCTTCATCACTTTGCAACTTGTTCTTCCCTAGCCATAGTGCTAGTAGTAAGCTTCTTTGATCCTATTTTTACTCACGATTTTAGTGGTTAAAGTATAATGTAACTTGGTAATTCAAAGAACCTCAACAAAACATAAGATGATCATGAACATAAAGCTTAAAAACATAAAAATCAAAGATGTTTAAGTGTATGTAGTAGACTTGTTTGTTGATTACTTGTGTTTATGGTGTAGATCACCATAAGAAGCTTGCTAGATGATGATTAAACACATGATCTAGCAAGTGTAAGGATGGATCTTGAGAAAATCATGTAGATCATCCTTTATGTGAATCATGAACTTGAAGATGAGTTTGTTTTTGTGTAGGATGATAAACCCTACAAGATGTTAGTCTTGAAAGTAAAGGATTTCAAAAATAAAAATCTCAAGAAACTAAAGTTTAATACTAGATTTCACATGATTTGATTTCAAAGGAAAATAACCATGTTTTAGAAGGGTAAATGGAACTAGAAAGGTGTGTGTAACATGAAAAATGCTAGAATAATTATTTTTGAAAAATCATCATACAAGTTGTAAAGAATGAAAATTCACAAGAATGAGTTTTATAAAATAAGAACAATGGATTTAGTGTTCTTACAACATGTTAAACAACATGTTAAATTACTACAAATTTTTACTAACTTCAAGTTCATGACATATTGTGAAAATGCATATTTTTGGCTCTTGGCAAGTTATATGTGAATTGATGATGATTGGTGATGAATTTCTAAAAGAAACTGCTATGCTTTCAAGCATGGAAACCTCAATTTTTAAAGGGAAACTATGACAAAATTTTTGTAGAAATTAAACACTTAGAAAAATATTTTTAAACAAGTGTTTACGAATAATTTTGGATCTTGGTTTTAAATATAAAATTTGCCATAATTTTTGTTATAAAAATTACAAATATTAGAGGTTGACTTTTGAAAGTAAAAATGACTAAGTATATATTTAGGAAAATATATATTTAGATGTCACAAAATTTGTGTGCTACTTGTATATTGATTGTATTAGTTATATTAATTTAGGGATTTGAAAATAATATAACAAATCAAAATACCAAAACTTGTAATAGAAAATATTACCAAAATCACAAGAAAACAAATATATAATTTATACCCGAATATTGGACAAACCGGACAAGGACATGGAACTATAATTATATACATATATTCCGGATATAAATTCGTAATTCGACCAATGTGATAAACGGCATTTTGAAACCGAAGAAACGGTAAAATATAAATTTTTACAACTATTACAAAATATATCACATTTTGTCGAAGGGGGAAATATATTATTTTTGAAGTATGTATTTTCTTAAATAATTCAAAAATATATTATTTTGGTGAAAACTAAAAATATATTTTCTAAGTTTAATCTTAACAATATATTATTTTTGAGATTTATATGGATGTATACTTATTATTGTCAAGTAAAATTTATAGATATTTTTCTATAAAATTTCTCTTAAAATATGTGTATTTTTTGAATATAAGTGGTGATTTTTAATTATATAAAAATAATATTTCGGAATATTATGCACAAATTTAAGTGTAAAATACTTAATAAATACAAGGAAATACGTATTCCTATACATATAAATACATACCGGAATACATCACCAATACTTGGCAAAATACATAAATACAAGTATACCTATACTTGGAAAAATACATGTGTAAGAAATATAAGACAAATCAAGTTAAAAATATATTATTTTTAACAAAATTCCAAATGATTGGATAAAAATAGTCTAAGTTAAAATATCCTTATTTTAACTAACAGTTATGTAATTTGGAATTATATAAGATACATCCAACGTATAACTCAAAGCATACCAATTCCAAAATAAGTCTTAATAAATAAGACCAAACGTTATTACACGACCTAATCGTCTAATTAAACATAACACGTGTGTAGGTAGTTGTACGACACAAGGAAAGGATCTTTGAGTGTACGTGATAGCAGGACGCAAACTAGTGAGTTCATGTCCCCCTTTTCTTTTAACTGTTTTCGGATTTATAACTGTCGGGGGTGAATACATGTTTCAAATGTTTCAATGGTATGGTATAGCTAAGGAATGAACTATTAGATCACGTGGATGATGTAGTATCTCTCCTAGGTGCCATTAATCTAGTTTATACTGAGGGGCATGAGTGGTAGATCTATCTGGGTGTAGCGAGCCCCACCCATGGGTCCTTGTGTAGCCGCATGTGGTGACTATGTCGTTCCCGCCGGATGGATCGGAGGAAATTCGCTAGGTTTGAGCACTTCCTACGCACCACACATATTAATGTCCTTGCAAAACATTAATGATCTGTTCATAGATGCTTTACATACCAGTTATCAAAGGAATTCTCTCAAATGTTTACAAGTTATTACGAGCTCACATACAAAACACATGAACTTGCTCAACTTTTGTTGATGTTTTCAAATTACCTGTATTTCAGGAAACTAATGGATCTGTCGGCGTATGAAAGTTTCAAGAAGTGTATTTAAGTTTGATGTCATCCAACTTTTGAAGGGTTTGATTTGGATATCTTATCTTAGATAAGACATACGAATCAAAGCCTTGATTTATATATCTTTTGTTTAAAAGTCCTTATGGAACTTAGTACTTGAATGGTTTGTAAGTTAAACATGAAGTTTTTTGGTCTGTACTAAACAACTTGTGTTTGTATTATTTTAAAATTTATGAATGGATGACCATCATGTTTTAATCATATAGTTGTTTGTTATAATTGAATGCAATGATATTGATCAAGTCACACATCACACGCTTCAACAAAAGTCAGGGTGTAACACGTTGGTATCAGAGCTTCGATTGTAGTGAACTAGGATTCCTTCTCGAGTCTAGACTACAATCACTAGGACTCTCTCACGAAAATATTTTTACAAAATATTTTTCATTGCATTTACAAAAACGCCAAGATCCATGGAACAAACATTTTACAAAGGAAAGAAATACAAGCAAGGACATTGGTTAGTAGTATATTCTGCATGGGGTAGACTTGTCTAACTAGGATTAAACCATATAAAGGCATCACGTTACATGTCTTTGTTAGCCTATGCACAACACCTGCCTTTACTTACCTATATTTATTACATGCCTATACATACCACATGCCTAACTTTGCCTGCATATACCGGGTGATAGTAATTAACATAAGTGCATGAGTTATGATTATTATGTTGCAGGTACACATGTCTTCATCTGAGAGTGGTTTATCCGAGGAGCACGATCCGATGGCGATCATCTCTGATGACGAGGTGGTGCCTATCCCTGAGATTTTTACCTCCGACACTGAGAGTAACCCAGAGATGCTGTCGGATGATGACGATGATTTTCAGCCCTTTGTGCTGCCAGATTTTGGAGATGATATTCCGTTTGCTGATGACGTTCTTGTTGATGACGTTCTTGCGCTTCCTTTTCCGTTTCATGGTCAGCTCATTATCGGTCACCCCGATGGTGAGCATCTTGTAGCGCCCATTCTAGACGCCATCCCACTCGCTGTCGTTCCTCTAGAGGATTGGCCTTTTGATGATCTGGACGTTGATGATTTTGACATTTTTGTGGGCGATCACTCTGCAGGCGACCAGGGTGACGGGGAGGTGGATGATGTCGCTATTTTGGATATACCTTCTCCGGTTTTGTCAGTTATTGATATCTCCTCCGATTCTGATGTCCACTCTGTTGCAGACTCCTTCGAGTCTGTAACTTCTGCGGCCCTGTAGGCTGCAGGACTCAGACTCTACGCTACTGATCTGGAAGACGAGGAGGCTATGTCCACCGCTCCATCCTCTCCCGTCCGTGTACCAACACCTCCACCTATCCCCGATCATGTCCCTGATCCCGTTCCAGTTCCTTTTGGCTTACCTCCCGTCGCACAACTTGTCACAAGCCTCCACCCACTTTTGTTGTTCCCCCTCCTTTTATTTCTGACGAGCACCGCACTGATCTTCCTGTCGTCTTTCGACATGAGATTCCTGCTCCCCGCCCAGGGGAGGGCACATCGGGGCAGCCCCCGAGTTTCGATCCATTTGCATCGGCTGACTTTCCCCTTATACCACAGTTTGTTCCTCCTGAGTCAGATCCATTTGGCCAGCCATTTAGATGGTTTCCCCCTTACACTATGCTGATATCAGATCCATATCACCCTTCACACCACATTGGTTATACCCGTGATGATCTACTTCTATCTCTGCAGCTGCAGTTTGAGATACTCAGTCGTAGATTCCTTGAGCTCGAGTTTGGGGAGGCGCCCGACCGTCTCCATTTCCATCATACCCTCCATCTGTTCCTCCTTTTGTTCCTCCACCTGCTGCACCTACTTCCATTGAGGGCTTCGATGCTCGTTTCCTCACGGCGGAGCAGCAGATCAGTTATTTTATCTGTCGCGTCCACAAGCTTGAGGACGAGCTCGCCCACTTGCGTAGCCTGATCTTTTTCCCTCCTCCCCCACCGCCTCCAGCGTCCTAGATCTTTTGGTTTTATGCAGGTACCACTTTTGATGAGAAGACCACAATTGAGCACAAGACATTTAAAGACTAGAAGATGATATGGAAGAAAAGATGATAGTTACTTTTGTATGTTACAGACTTATTTGACCGAGGTGGCGTGACCTCGTGTCCTTTTTGGATATGCTACTATTAAAACAATGTATCATGTGGTTGAATATTAATGAAAAGCTCAATGGTCATTTTCTCATTAAATTCATTGTCAATTTATATGTTCATGTGATGATTACGTGGTTACAAGGTTGTTTGTTGTGATGACTGCTCATGTTATATATATATATATATATAGGGTAGGAGTTGGCTACAAAGTCCATTTTTCCTACAAAGTATAAAAAGTCATAAAACACTATAATGTCAAAGATAAAACACACTCAGAACCCACAAATAACATAGTGACGATTACTAAAACACCATATTTGTGGGTTTGTGTTATGTTTTGAATGATAAGGCTTTGATAATCGAATTACTAAAATTAGTGTGTTTTATGTTGATTATCATGTTGTGTTTTATATTCATGGTTCTACGATGGTATGTTCGAAGTTTTTATGGACTATTAGGGTTTGGATATTGTGTTTTAGTGATCTTCACTATGTTATTTGTGTGTTTTGAGTGTGTTTTATGGCTAAAATTATGGTGTTTTATGACTTTGTACACTTTGTAGGAAAAATAGACTTTGTAGCCAAACCCTACCCTATATATATATATATGAACACCTCCTAGACAATTATTTAACGAATAAGGCCTAACCTACCCGATACTTCTTACTAGAAGAAAAATGCCGCCCAGACGAAGCACTAATAACAACACCTTACAAAGGAACGAGGCAGAACTTCAAGAACGCATATCACATGCAATTGCACAGCACGAAGCCCTCCGCTTAGAGCATAGCGGTGGTACTTTCAGATATAACCCTCCAACTAGTAATGTTAAGTCACCCAAGACACATTACAAATATTTTGGATATTTCCAATTGTGCTTTGACAATGCTCACGCGTGAATTGTGTTGCTTGTGTTACAGGCTGTACTTACAAGCAATTTCTGGATTGCAAGCCCCTAAACTTTGATGGCACTGGAGGTGTTGTCACTTTTGTTCGTTGGGTCAAGAAAACCGATTCCGTGCTGAGGATGAGCAAGTGTGCTCCAGAACAGAGGGTTATTTATATTTCTGGGTTATTTATGGATGGAGCACTCTCATGGTGGAACATCCAAGTTCAAACTCTCGGCGAAGCTGCTGCATATGCGCTAACTTGGGATGAACTTAAGGAGCTGATGCGCAAGAAGTACTGTTCACGAGCTGAAATCCAGAAACTGGAAATAGAGTTCTGGAACCTAAAGATGGATGGACCAAAGATAGCTGAGTACATTCAGCGTTTCCATGATTTATCAAGGGTTGTTCCTTACCTTGTCGAGCCGGAATTCAAAAGAATCGAGCGGTTTATTTGGGGACTTGGGCCTCAAATCTTAAGTATGGTTACTGCTTCTAAGCCTCTGACTATCGCAGAGGCTATTGATCTAAGTGTGGCACTTACTGAAGAGGTTGTTCGTTTGGGAAAGTTTTCTATATCTAAAACCAAGAAGAAGGAGACTCATGTGGAGCCCTCGGGTGACAACAAAAGAAAGTTCACGAATTTCAAAAAGAGCACCCGAGCAAACAACAACACCAACAAGTGTGAGATACAAATCCGCCAGCTGAGGCCCAAACTGGCGCAACAAATGTTGAGAATAGGGGAAAAGGGTATGCAGGTTTTCTACCCAAGTGTGAGAGGTGCCAATACCATCATACAGGTCCGTGCAGGACCCTTAAGTGCGAAAACTGTGGGAAGATTGGACATTCAAAGGATACATGTTGGTATGGTGCGGGACGTGGAAATGGTAATCGTGGTGGGAATGGAAATCAGTATGGAAACAGAAACCAAGGCAGGAATGGTACTCAAGGTGGAAATGGAAATCGGGGTGGAAATGGGAACCCAGCTGGTAATGGGAACCGTGGAGGCAACAACAATAATAACCAGGGCGGAAATGGAAACGGACGCGGCCAAGGCTGTTATGGCTGCGGTGACATGGGGCATTATAAGCGGGATTGCCCTAAGAACAATCAGGCCCGTGGAAGAGTGTTTACCATTGGGGCAAGAGAAGTACACCAGGATCCTAATGTGGTTACTGCTACGTTCCATATTAACCAACACTATGCATCTGTCCTGTTTGATACTGGCACCGACTTTAGTTTCGTATCTATAGACTTTAAGAATACACTTGGCCTAGTTTCAAGTAAGCTAGATGTCCCATATTCAATAGAGTTGGCAAATGGAAAGTTAGTAGAGGCGAATAAAGTGATTAAGGGTTTTACTTTGGAACTCGGAGAACGCGAATTTTCTATTGATCTTCTACCCGTTGAATTGGGAAGCTTTGATGTGGTTGTCGGGATGGATTGGTTGTCTAACAACCGTGCAGAAATACTTTGCCACGAGAAGACCATCCGCATTCCGTTAGTGAATGGAGAGACACTTGTGAATCATGGAGAAAAGCGCGATACGCCCTTACGGATTATCAATTGTATGAAAGCACCGAAGTGTTTACGAAAAGGATGCGTTGCCTTCCTAGCTCACGTAGTGGATAAGAAAGCTGAGGAGCCGAAGCTTGAAGACATTCCAGTGGTGAAGGACTTTCCTGAAGTCTTCCCCGAATACTTACCAGGACTACCTCCGCAGAGACAAGTCGAATTCCACATTGACTTGGTTCCAGGCGCCGCGCCTGTAGCCAAGGCACCGTATCGACTTGTGCCATCCGAAATGCAAGAGTTATCTACGCAAATCCAGGAGTTGTTGGATAAGGGATTTATCAGACCGAGCTTCTCGCCTTGGGGAGCTCTAGTGTTGTTCGTCAAGAAGAAGGATGGCAGTTTTCGAATGTGTATAACTACAGTGAGTTGAATAAGCTAACCATCAAGAATCGGTATCCCTTGCTGAGGATTGATGACTTATTCGACCAATTGCAAGGATCAAGCTACTACTCAAAGATCGACTTGAGGTCGGGATATCATCAACTGCGAATATAAGAAGAAAGTATCCCTAAAACGCCCTTTAGGACTCGTTACAGACATTACGAGTTCCTTGTCATGCCGTTTAGCTTAACCAACGCACCAGCGGTATTCATGGACCTCATGAATCGGGTGTGCAAGCCATACCTAGATAAATTCGTGATCGTGTTCATTGATGACATTCTTATTTACTCAAAGACCAAGGAAGAACATCTGCGAGCTATCTTGGAGCTTTTGAAGAGAGAACAGTTGTATGCAAAGCTGTCAAAGTGCGAATTTTGGATTCAAGAGGTGCAATTCTTGGGTCATGTGGTAAATGAAAAAGGAATTCATGTCGACCCTACCAAGATCGAGGCAATCAAGAACTGGGAAGCCCCAAAGATGCCAACTAAGATACGACAATTTCTGGGGTTAGCAGGCTATTATAGACGGTTCATTGAGAATTTTTCAAGTATTGCTCAGCCGCTAACGTCACTAACACAGAAGGATAAGAAGTTTGATTGGGGCGAGAAACAAGAAACAACTTTTCAGACGTTGAAGGATAAACTCTATGATGCACCGATTCTATCTTTGCCCGACGGTACCGATGGTTTTGTGGTTTATTGCGATGCTTCTCGACAAGGTCTCGGTTGCGTTTTGATCCAACGGGAAAAAGTCATCGTGTACGCGTCATGTCAGTTGAAGGTTTATGAGAAGAATTATACAACGCACGACCTTGAATTAGGAGCTGTGATTTTTGCATTGAAGATTTGGCGTCATTACTTGTATGGTACTCGCTGCACGATTTTTACAGACCATAAGAGTTTGCAGCACATTTTTGATAAGAAGGATTTGAATATGAGACAGCGAAGATGGGTTGAGCAGTTGAATGATTATGATTATGAGATCAAGTATCACCCAGGAAAGACGAATGTTGTAGCAGATGCCTTGAGCCGCAAGGAACGTGCAAAGCCTCTAAGGGTGCGAGCCTTAGAGATGACAATACAAACTGATCTCACAGTTCGAATCCGCGAAGCCTAGCAAGAAGCACTTAAGCCAGATAACCTGCGAGCTGAATTATTGCGTGGTATGGAAGTAAAATTGTTTCCTAAGGAAGATGGAACAATGTACTTCATGGAACGAATTTGGGTACCATTCTTCAGCGATCTACGAACACTTATTTTGGACGAAGTTCACAAGTTAAGGTACTTGATCCATCCTGGATCCGACAAGATGTACCAAGACTTAAAGGATTTTTATTGGTGGCCCAAGATGAAAGCCGATATTGCTACATATGTGGGCAACTGTCTTACTTGTGCAAAAGTTAAGGCGGAGTAGCAGAAACCGTCAGGGCTACTACAACAGCCGGAGATTCCCGTATGGAAATGGGAACAGATCTCAATGGATTTCATTACAAAACTACCGAGAACCCAAAAAGGATACGATATGATTTGGGTGATTGTTGATCGGCTCACGAAGTCTGCACATTTCTTACCAATCAACGAGAAAGATAGCACAAAGAAGTTAGCAGAAATTTATCTCAGAGGGATTGTGGCACGACACGGAGTGCCCATTTCTATCATATCCGACCGAGATGGCCGTTTTGTGTCAAGAATCTAGCAATCATTTCAGCAAGCTTTTGGATCACAATTGAATCTAAGTACTACATTTCACCCTCAGACGGACGGCCAAAGTGAACGGACGATTCAGACTTTGGAAGACATGCTATGTGCTTGTGTGATGGATTTTGGTGAAAGTTGGGATACTCACTTACCTTTAGTGGAGTTTTCCTACAACAATAGTTATCACACCAGCATTCAGGCCACCCCTTTTAAAACTCTGTACGGACGTAAGTGTCGATCCCCACTATGTTGGGCGGAGACTAGAGATACACAGGCTATTGGTCTAGAGTTGGTTCAGGAGACTACAGACAAGATTGCGCAAATACGTGAATGTATCAAGTCAGCCCGTGACAGACAAAAGAGCTATGCCGACAAGCGGCGGAAGCCGTTGGAATTTGAAGTTGGAGATATGGTGTTATTGAAAGTCTCGCCTTGGAAAGGCGTGGTACGGTTTGGTAAGCGTGGGAAGTTGAACCCACATTACATTGGACCCTTCGAAATCTTGGAAAGAATTGGAACTGTTGCATACAAGCTGAAACTCCCAGAAGAACTTAGCAGTGTTCATGACACGTTTCACGTGTCTAATCTCAAGAAGAGTCCGACTCAAGAAACAGTTGTCATTCCCGCAGACTAGATTCACCTCAACGACAAACTCCAATTTACTGAAGAACCTATAGAGGTTACGGACTGAAAGGTCCACAAAACACGGAGAAGTCGTATCAAGCTTGTCAAAGTTTATTGGAATTCACGCCATGGCCCAGAGTTCACTTGGGAGCGTGAAGACCAAATCAAGTCAAAGTATCCGCATTTGTTTCACAACTCCCCTGTAACCGATAACGTAGCTTGAATTTCAGGATGGAATTATTTTAATGGGGGGAGAATGTGACAACTGGCACTTTTCCATGTATTCCGTACAATAATAAACAGTAACTTGTACTTTAATGACTGTGCATGACTAAATTGATGAGACGAATGATTTTCTGATTACTGTCATATACATACAAATGCATTTCATGTTGCAAAATTGTTTATCATTATTATATGCAACACGGTGTGGTTCAATTAGTGCACAGAACAAGACTAGCACAGTGATCAGATAAAGTAGAAATACTGACGGGAGTTCAGTACTCAGACAGACATGATGTTAAGACACAGAATGAGCCCCAAAACCAAGAGTTACACTAGAATAGTATGTAGGAAAGTAGGGATCATAAAACTGCCTTCCGAGTGTGAATTTAAGTGCCAGAAAGTGCCCGAAACACACTAAAACTGCAGAATTTTGCAGAAAACAGCAAAATTCAACATTTTAACATCAAAATATGATGTAGAATTATGGTTTAATGGTCCAGAATACCTTGATAAGTGTTGGAATCAAAACTGTCAAAAAAGACATCTTAAAGCACACTAAACTGCACAATTTAGCATCTTAACGAACCGGTAACCAAACGAACAACCAGACAATACCCGAAACACCAAAATTCAACTAGAAGCATTGTTTTAATGTATTGAAGCTAGTTATGATCACCAAACACCATATTACATCTTAAAATCACTTAACACCTAAAACACTAACTAATACACTTACATTTCAACTAAATCATCTAACTTAGACTTAAAACCCAACTAGACCCCCCCCCCCTAATTGTGGACGGTCATGACAAGGGCCCCACATGGGGATTTCTTTTGATTAATTAATGGGATATGTTAGAATGATCTTGAGCATAATAACCATTAGTTAATTTAGTGTTGGAAGATTGTTTTATATAACCACAAGTCTTTCACTCATTAACATTTCAACAATTCAAACTACACTATCTTCTCTTCTTCTTCTCCATTGTCTATGGCCCAAACACCCTTCACTACTCCTCCATTTTCAATCCACTTTCATACATTCTAAGGTGATCTAAAGGTGTAACAAGCATACCTAAGAAGCTTGGAAGCAAGGGAGCTTGAAGGACCTTCTCTGGGAGCTTTTATCCACTTCATATCTTCATCACTTTGCAACTTGTTCTTCCCTAGCCATAGTGCTAGTAGTAAGCTTCTTTGATCCTATTTTTACTCATGATTTTAGAGGTTAAAGTATAATGTAACTTGGTAATTCAAAGAACCTCAACAAAACATAAGATGATCATGAACATAAAGCTTAAACAACATGTTAAATTACTACAAATTTTTACTAACTTCAAGTTCATGACATATTGTGAAAATGCATATTTTTTGCTCTTGGTAAGTTATATGTGAGTTGATGATGATTGGTGATGAATTTCTAAAAGAAAATGATATGCTTTTAAGCATGGAAACCTCCATTTTTAAGGGGAAACTATGACAAAAATTTTGTAGAAATTAAACACTTAGAAAAATATTTTTAAACAAGTGTTTACGAATAATTTTTTATCTTGGTTTTAAATATAAAATTTGCCATAATTTTTGTTATAAAAATTATAAATATTGGAGGTTGATTTTTGAAAGTAAAAATGACTAAGTATATATTTAGGAAAATATATATTTAGATGTCACAAAATTTGTGTGCTACTTGTATATTGATTGTATTAGTTATATTAACTTAGGGACTTGAAAATCTATAATATATTAAAAAGGAGAAGTGATGTACAAGATGGTAATTTTGCCACGCGTATCAATTTTAAAGCAATATGTACAACAAAGATAAAGCAGGCAAATTGAGACAATCTCCATATTTTTAAGACGCCTAAGGGGCAACATAGAGATTTCAACCCTACATTTATGTCTCTGATCTTCACATTTAATTTAGTTATTGATGAATTTCACCGCCGTTCATCCTTCTATCTACCTCTTAAACCCCTAAACAAGCAGTTGATCGGTCCATCATGCAGTTGATCGGTCCATCATTTTTTATATGAACCTGCACACTCTTTAGGTGAAGATTTATCATCCAAACGAAGAAAAGATCTTCATCATAATCTTCTACTTCCAAATTCCCAAATCTTCCATCTAGGGTTCCGATTGAGACTTCCAGAGGTATGTTTTTGGATTTGATTATGCTTGGTAATGATGATAATCGAATGAGACTAATCTATACCTGTGTTTTGAAACTGTAATCGGTGTTTAAAGGGACGGATTGAAGCTGAAGGTGTTGTCATCAAGAAGCCGACCACGGTGCGTGTCAAACAATGATTCGTCATGTTTTTCTATACGTGTTTACTAATTATACTTGTGAAACGTTAATTGTAGGTTCAGGAGGGATTCTGATTCTGTTATTTCAAAAGTCTCTGAAATCTTTCAATTGGGTCTTGATCACAGGAATTATTGTACGAACCAAATTCCATTATTACCATCTGTTATTTCAAAAAAATACATATAATCTCTCCCCTTTGTTTCATTACAAATCTGGTCAATCAATCGTCGTTTAACCCGCTCGGTATTAGAGATTTTTTATTGCATAATCTAAGGTTAGTTTATTTATTAATCTTTATTATGTGAATTGGGTTTTCCTTTAAGCTTTTCTGTTGTTTACATTTTTCTTTTTATTGTATGATTCTTGAGCTCAAACCTGTGATTATTCATTTTCGAATTCGATAATGATTTGGTTGTTAATTTAACCCGAATTTGGGGAGATGTGTTTGATACAAGCAAATTAACAGCGGTTCATTTAAGTGGTGCTATGACTAATATTGTTTATCGAATCACTTGGCCCAAAACCACGGCTGGAGATGATGTACGAACGGTTTTGGTTAGGATTTACGGTGAAGGAGCGGATATTTTCTTTGATCGTGAAGAGGAAATTCGGACCTTTGGATTGATCTTGACCCATGGGCATGGCCCACACCTTCTTGCTAAGTTTCCTGAAACAAATAGTTCTTCAACTTTCAGGGTAACCTAAGCATCACTTGCTCACAACTAGCCGGAGTCTCTTTGTTAATGGGAAGAGGCTTTTTGCAGGAGACTCGGTCTTGTTAATTATACTCCTCTATAGTCAAACGTGGTAGAACCGATGGTATGTTCACATGATAACCTTTTTTTTCTTTTTCCAGCTACCCTTTTACCTGTACACCATTTAATTTAACTATCTTCTTATGAATTTAGTTGAAAATTTGTGTTTGGCTACATGTCATTATGCGCTATCTTGTGCGTTGGTGTTTTAATACAATTAAAAGTGGTAATTTTGACTCCTTATCTTAGAAAGGTTTGATCTCTGCCTCAGGGCAGTTGGGTGTCATAATCTATTACACTTAATTCAACTGTAATGTTCACTTGGTTTTCTTGTGTGATTCAGTCGTATTTTGAGAGGTTGGCAAGACAAGATTTAATTTCATGTTTGGTGTTTAGTTTTGAATTTATTTTTCTCTAATTTCAAGTCATATATATTCTGAAAGATATCCTTAGTTGATACTTGTAAAGCATTAATTATCTATATGAAAAGTTCTCAATACACATTTTGAAAGGCTCCAATACATCTACAGAAATGACATCTATTTTGGAGATTTAATTCCCTTGTTTTGTTAAAATTTTCTCTTATATTTTATATTATAATAATGGAGTATGGAATGATAGGTTTTGCTTTTTGTTGGAGATATTTTATGATTTCAGGTGGTCGTAGAGAAGATGACTGGACATGTCCGAGCTGTGGGAATGTCAATTTTTCATTTAGGCCAAGTTGCAATATGCGTAACTGTACGCAACCTCGACCAGCTGATCATAATTCATTGTGAACTGTAGTAAGCTAGGTATATCTATTGATCAGATATGTTTGTTGTGATCTTCTAGCTAACTTTAATGAAGCTTGTTTATTATAATTGTCCAAGTAAGAAGTAACTAAGTATTGATGTGGGTGTACCACCACCTTAAGCAACATCTTATGATGGTCCATTATCTGGTCCTGGTGCTTCTGCTTATCATTACTACAACAACCGCCTTGCTGGAGGGACCGCCTATCGACCGCTGCAACTTTCCGCCACACCCCCTTATTCTGCTGGCCCCATCATTGGTAATGGTATGTCTATTTTTTTTGTACAACAAGCATTGGTTTGTTTAATGGTAGACCAGGCAAACGGGTCGGGCCGGGTTGGGTCATGCGTCAAAACGGGTTCGGGTAAAAACGGGTCAATTAAAAAAAGGGTTGTTTCGATTCTGGTCGAAACGAGTTCGGGTCGAAATGGGTTTGGGACGGAACGGGTTTCGGGTCAGAACGGGTTTCGGGTCAGGTCGGGTCGGTTAAAAATGCTTTTTTTAAAGATTGTACATCATGGGGGCAGTTTTGTCGGGTTGAAACGGGTCCTGGTTGCTTTGGGTTGAGTACGGGTCAATACTTTTTTACACTCAATCCATGCTTATTGGCCGCGAATCTAAAATTCACAGGTGGTTATATAGATTTGCATACAGTTCTTAGGAATGTATAACTATAAATATGGGAGTGAGATTTAATTATTGCCCAACTAATGCTTTTTTCATTAGAACTGGATGCCACAAGGGAGAAAAATGGCATATATATACACCACATGATCGTTACCTGAGTGAAGAAGCTGCCAAGAAGGTTTTCCTCTATATTAATTTTTTTGATTTTCATATTAAGGTTGTATTGTTTGACTCTACACGTAATACAATGAAACAATTGCCTTTTCATAAATAGTTTAAGGTAAACAATTGTGTAGCCAGAATGTTGTCATAGTTGCACACCTTAACAAAAATAACCTGCAGCGAAGAGCGAGTTCACCCCTATTCAATTTTGTAATATGTAATCCTCTTGAGTATACTGTTACCATATTCAAATTAAAGCGGATATAATTTTTTCAGCTATGAGCATAAGTTAAGTCAAAAGTCAAATAATAACTTAATTGTTTTTTATTATGTCTGGATGACTGGACATCAGTTGGCTACTCTCAACTGTTACACCAAATTAGAACTTGCTGTGTTTTTGGATGTGTCTTTAGGTAGGATCCATCTGAAGCATAGCCACATTGTGATGGTCCTTGCAAACCTGATAAGACATATATTTCTATCTAATTGCTAAAAGTATTGTTTATTTTTATTTGGAAGTTATAATTATTGGTTACGGATCTGGCCAACAGAATTATTTTTACCATGTTGCGGTTTTAACAAACAGAACGACAACATTACAAGTTCTAAATTGTCCAAATCGTCTTTCTCAATTGTTACGCCAAGTGTTAGATGCTACCTTAACTATTTTTACCATGTTGCGGTTTCAACAAATAGAACGACAACATCACAAGTTCTAAATTGTCCAAATCGTCATTCTCAACTGTTACGCCAAGTTTTAGATGCTACCTTACATGTATGTCCTCTGTATTCCCATTAAATTATATACGTATTCGCCATTTATTATGCTATTCTTTAATTCCTTTTGTTTATTTTGATGGTTTACATAGGCGGATAAAGATACCGATGAGATCTACAACTTATATATAAATTTTTTTGTTGTTTTTATGTTTGAATTATGTTCTCGCCCCGAGTTATCGACTCCGCAGCAACGCGCGGGTTCCCCACTAGTAATATAACAAATCAAAATACCAAACCTTGTAATAGAAAATATTACCAAAATCACAAGAAAACAAATATAATTTATACCCAAATATTGGACAAACCGGACAAGTACATGGGACTATAATTATATATAGATTCCAGATATAAATTCGTAATTCGACAAATGTGATAAACGGTATTTTGAAACCGAAGAAACGGTAAAATTTAAATTTTTACAACTATTACAAAATATATCACATTTTGTCGAAGGGGAAAATATATTATTTTTGAAGTATATATTTTCTTAAACAATTTAAAAATATATTATTTTGGTGAAAACTAAAAATATATTTTTCTAAGTTTAATCTTAAAAATATATTATTTTTGAGATATTTATGGAAGTATACTTATTATTGCCAAGTAAAATTTATAGATATTTTTCTATAAAATTTCTCTTAAAAAATGTATATTTTAAGAATATAAGTGGTGATTTTTAATTCTAGAAAAATAATATTCCGGAAAATTATGCACAAATTTAAGTGTAAAATACTTAATAAATACAAGGAAATACGTATTCATATACGTATAAATACATACCAGAATACACACCACCAATACATGGCAAAATACATAAATACAAGTATACCTATACCTGGAAAAATACATGTGTAAGAAATATAAGACAAATCAAGTTAAAATTATATTATTTTTAACAAAATTCCAAATAATTGGATAAAAATAGTCTAAGTTAAAATATCCTTATTTTAACTAACAATTATATAATTTGGAATTATAAAATATACATCTAACGTATAACTCAAACCATACCAATTCCACAATAAGTCTTAATAAATAAGACCAAACGTCGTTACACGACCTAATCGTCTAATTAAACATAACACGTGTGTAGGTAGTTGTACGACACAAGGAAAGGATTTTTGAGTATACGTGACAGCAGGACGCAAACTAGTGAGTTCATGTCCCCCTTTTCTTTTAACTGTTTTCGGATTTATAACTGTCGGGGGTGAAATACATGTTTCAAATGTTTCAATGGTATGGTTTAGCTAAGGAATGAACTGTTAGATTACGTGGATGATGTAGTATCTCTCCTAAGTGCCATTAATCTAGTTTAGACTGAGGGGCATGAGTGGTAGATCCATCTGGGTCTATCGAGCCCTACCCATGGGTCCTTGTGTGGCCACACGTGGTGACTATGTCGTTCCCGCCGGATGGACCGGAGGAAATTCGCTAGGTTTGAGCACTTCCTACGCACCACACATATTAATGTCCTTGAAAAACATTAATGATCTATTCATAGACGCTTTACATACCGGTTATCAAAGGAATTCTCAAAAATGTTTATAAGTTATTACGAGCTCACATACAAAATACATGAACTCGCTCAACTTTTGTTGATGTTTTCAAATTACATGTATTTCAGGAAAGCGGCGTATGAAAGTTTCAAGAAGTGTATTCAAGTTTGATGTCATCCAACTTTTGAATGGTTTGATTTGGATATCTTATCTTAGATAAGACATACGAATCAAAGCCTTGATTTATATATCTTTTGTTTAAAAGTCCTTATGGAACTTAGTAGTTGAATGGTTTGTATGTTAAACATGAAGTTTTTTGGTCTGTACTAAACAACTTGTGTTTGTATTATTTTAAAATTTATGAATGGATGAACATCATGTTTTAATCATATAGTTGTTTGTTATAATTGAATGCAATGATATTGATCAAGTCACACATCACACGCTTCCGCAAAAGTCAGGGTGTGACACTGGGTCCATCTTCACCAGTGAAGTTTGCAGGACCACAAGCTTTGAATTGCTTAAAGCTGAATGGAGTTTTCAGAGAGTCACTCTTTGATTCCACAGAGGAGTTGCTCTTCACCTCGTTGATCTCACTGACGATCTGAGGTATGACTTTAGCCATTTCCTTGGCTACGAGAGAAGCGATGCGCTTATCAGCCTTGCTCCTCTGAGCATTTCGGCGAGCGTGAGAACCAAGAGATGACATTGTCTGCAGTAGACATCGTCATGTGGTTTAGACGGGATTCGATTATACCGGGTTATGTTTCGAAAAGTTTAGCGTTCAACCAAAGTACTTATTATTATTATTATTGTTATTATTATTATTATTATTATTATTATTATTATTATTATTCCATAAAGCACAGGAATAGGTCGGCACATAGACACATAGGCACATATTCACGTAGGTACATAATCCACATAAGCACATAGGCACATAAGCACATAGGAACACATAATCCACGTAAGCACATATTTTGCACGTATTCCCCTACATATTTTGCACGTATTCACCTATCTTTCAAGGGTGCGTAGCGCGTTTGGGAGTTGCGAGCTATTACGAGTAGCGAGTAGCGATAGTGAATAGCGTAAACAGTGAATAGCGTTGCAAGTAGTACAGCGACAGTTCATAGTTTCATTTTCGATTAGTTAGCGTTTGAGATTCGATAGATGTGCGAGTTGCGTGCGTTTTGCAGAGCGATGAAAGGGAAAGGCGTGAGTCTCCAAAAATTGAAACACATAAACATATAAACACATAAAATCGACAAGTGTAAAAGCGGAGATTGCGGCTAGGAAATGGAAAACAGAGTGTCTTGGGTGTTAGACATCGACTTCCAATAGTGATTCGACTACTCACAACGAGTTCGAGTACACGCCTTACCCTAATGGATTGTGCTCTCGCCGAAAAAAAAAAGTGACTCGTGTCGTTGGAATCCATCGAGACTTTGGTGAGAGTTTTGAAAAATCGAAGTAGAGCGGAACTTGTCATTAAGATGCGGGTTTCACCCCTAACTTAACAATTTTATTCCTGAAAGTGTCGTAAAACCACGAGATAGAGATGGAGATCTCTATCGAGGTATGGATGTCACTCCTAACTCAACAGATATTCTTGTGCTGAGAGTAAAAATACGCGTAGAGTGAGTACTTTCATCGAGAGTTTTTGGTTTTCACACCTAATCTCGGTCAAATCATTCGATTGTGTTATGCGAGTGTTTTTGAAAACGTGTGTATTGTGCCAGCCTTAGGAAAGGCATGTAGTGTTTTGCCTTAGGAAAGGCTACTTCGCGCGAAGCTGTAGTATGCGTGTTCGCACGAAGTTGTAGTCTTTGCGAGTTTGAATAAGAGTATCAAAAATTGGTTCGTACGAAACCCCTACTGGGTTTGCACTAAGCGGTCTGTTGGTACTTAGACTATAGACTAGGGCAAATCCTACGACTTGACCTAATTCCCTATAGTTATGGCTCTGATACCAATCTGTCACACCCCAACCGTTGACAGAAACATCGGGGCGCGACACTAGGCGAACCAGATTGCTCAAGAGATCCATAACAACTAATTGTTACCAATATTTTTAAAGGCCGATTATCCCATACCAATCAACAAATATTCAACAAGTAATTATTACAGATAACGAGTTTCTCTCGAATAAAACAAGTCCGACAACCTAGATTTCTATTGGTGAGATTCCTAGACTGCCTATCTTGATTCCGTAAAAGATTAGCATAGCACCCTATCAACCTGTCACATACGTTAAAATAAAGTCAATACATAAAATGTAAAAGTTAGTACACAAGTTTGCATAGCACATAGTAGAGAAAGCGTTTTACGCATAACCAGCATGTAACACGTAACGGGCGAAGCATGTAACTATCAAACAATGTCTACAACTTAACTACGAGACTACGTTTTGAGTATGCGTGACACACGTTCAGCGAACATGTGAAGTAAAGTAAAGTGATCCCTAGCAACCCCCGTCCACGACAGGTGCTGAGTCCAAACTATAGTACTATCGTTGCTAGAGGCGGTATAGTGTAACAATGTATAGCATAGCACAAGCATTCAAAGTACACGTATAGTGTGCGGGGGCGGTTAGCGTTGTAAAGTGTTTGCGTTGTGTGTTGTTGTGTTTTGATAGAGAACGTATGTAACACCCAAAAGTGCGTTAAAATAAAATGGGTTCGAGTATACTCACAGTATGTGTTTAACAAGTAAACACAGACTTGGATTGAAGGGAGCGCATTGGAGTTAGCCTGAGCATAGAACAGTAGCGTAAGCGTTGAACAGCGTGTAAACAGAGTGTCGAATGATGATCCGATCGAATGAGCACAACCCACCCGAGTTGATGGTCATCCGAGCGGATGACCATTCGAATGGATGGCCATTCGAATGAGATGTGGGTGTTTGTAAATCGTTTGAAAATTTGAAGTTTTCATTGAAGCATTTAAACAAGGTAAAGTATGGATGCCAAGTCATCCGGTCGGATGGCTATTCGATCGAGAAATTTGTAGTTTGAGTTTTTCGTAAAATTTTCTAAGTAAAAATTTGAAGTGTTAATAGAGACGACATGATGACGTGTCAAACGACGGAAACACACCAAGGTCCAGCTCTTTCGATCGGATGGGAACCACCCCATTCAATCGTACTCACTGTTCTTTTGATGAAGTTTCATGTTCAAACCGTGACTCGGTCATCTCTTCGGTGGAAATCCGTTTTCAGGTCGGCTCTAGACTAAGGAACGAGTCTAAAGTCAGATTGAGTCTAGATTCCATCGGCTTTGCATAGAAAGTTGAAGAAAAGTTGAAGAAAAGATGTAATTAGTTGAAAAGTGCTGAAATCTTATAAAACTTAGTTGAATCATGGTGGAAATCTCGTAGATCTGAACAAATCTTGATGAGTTGGTGCTCCACAACAGGTTGCATAAGCAAAGTGAGTGAAGAACACCTTCAAGAGGTCCGAATCAGGCGATTTCGAGAATAAAAAGTGTGACTTTGATGGAGAAGATGATTTAGAAGTGTGTAGTGATGATGATTGTACAAGATTTGAGGAGAAATACTTACGAAATAGCCTTGAATATTGAGAAAAAGTGTTTGAGAGCGTTTAGAGTGCAGGTGGTCAAATGGAGATGTCACATCAGTTAACAATAGTGTACGACGGGTATTTATAGGCGTGAGAGAGAGAGAGAGTAAGGCGGTGGAGTAGTGCGAGGTGTCGGATGGCCTGCCGGTCGAATGGTCATCCGATCGGATGGCCATCCGAGCGGATGGTCATCCGGATGGTAGTCCATTCGATCGGTTGATCAGCCGAGTTGCGTTTTGTTAGTTTTTCTGACTTTTGTTTCGTGCGTCAAGCATTGCTTTGCGTTTAAGAGAGTTGCGAGTAAGTGTTTGAGCGTATAAGAGTTGCATTGATAACCACAATACATGTAAACTAAAAATCACACAATCTAACACATAAAACTAGTATGCATAAAAGTAAATCCCCGTTTCAAGTCTGCGTTGAGTGTGTGTTGAGTTTGCATTGTGATAGAGTTGTGATTGCATTTGCGAATACCATCCAAAACATATATGAAGCACACATAGGTAAGGCACATAAGATCACACACACATATAACATTACTAATACCAATAACTGCGTTTCGAGTTGGCGTTGAGATAACGTTTAATCTAAGCAAGTGAAGTAACAATGCGATAAAGCGCGTTTAAATAGTGGGCGTTGTAAAATAGTGTTTAAATGCGATAACTGCGTTTGAATAAGTGTTGCAATAAGCGTTTAAATTGCGTTTGAAAACATAGTTTAAAATAGTTAACCCATAGCGATAATCGAAATCTCGGGAGTACAAGTAATTTAAGCAAGAAATGTGCCATCTGTCATTTCTTATTATAATGACCCGAAAGGTCGGGTTGTTACAATATATAACAAAAACATTATTCATTTATGAGTCTCGTACACTCACCTTTGCCCGTGGGGTTGCTCGATTCCTGAATTTCCATACTTGAATGTTGACTTCCTAAATTCAAAGGAGTCACATTAATCATAATAAGCCCATGGCATATGGGTCAATTAGGTATCCACCATGATTTACACTTCATTGACATGATTATCTAGAATGATGGTTTCTCCTTTATTCCAAGTTATACAATCTAACATTTTTAGATCCCATTACAAACATCAATAGTCTGATGACCAGTTAAAAACTATTTTACCATATCTTAACTTCAAAATTTTAGTTAATTCTTTTGTTCATAACTTAATTACAAACAAAATTAAGAGTCTATCATACTCTTTTAATATTCTAAACAACCAGTTAACCAGAACCCCCAATCTGAGCCATCTAGGTCAATTTTTCAAATTTTCTTCATATCCAAATCTGATATCAAGTTATATGAAAGAGTTTATTCGTAGCCAACTATGTATAAATATTAAATAGAGTATAATCAACTCAATAGCATCGTTATTTATTCATGCAATACGAATTCAGCGTCAAACCCACTTGACTACCATATTTCCTTGAACATGCATCAATAAATAACCTTGATTATGGAGCTTTAAAAATGTTTATCTCTACAAACTAATCAAACGAGTTGATTATAGCATGAATCGTACACTATCAGAAGATACTAATCATATCCCTCATTTATTCACGAAACCCCTAAAACAAATTTAGGGTTCTAAACTTAAAATTAATTTACCAGGGATCTTTCTTTAGAGATGATAATTTAATCACCTCCTTGACTTCATAGCTCTAAATCCTCGAGAATGTTTGGCTCCAATCTAGTTTTTTTTTGTCTCTGTCTCATTGTCGTTTTTCTCTGATTCTGCTTCTCCTGGTGTTTTAATATTTTTTGAGACAAAGGGAAGATATGTGGCCTACCATCAAGAAGTCCAGGTTTTAATATTAACTCCTCTCAGTTACAACCTTAGTCTTTGTGGTTTCAAAATAAGAAACCTAGCTTGTCTCAACCTTTAAAGAAATCCATTAATACCCCTAGTCTCAACTTAACTCCCATGTAACATAACTAAATACCGAACTTTAATAAGGACATATATATAATTCCACATGTCTGTATTATTATTATTATTATTATTATTATTATTATTACTACTACTACTACTACTTCTTATAAAATACTTATTTTTGGGATGTTACAAGAACTTTACCAAACCACCCTTCTAACCCCCTTCCAAGTAGTTAACGCGCTTTATATAGATTTTAAAGACACGAATGAGCAAATCAATGACATCATGAAGAAATGGTAAGGAAAATTCACTTTCAACATAAGAAACTAGTTATTAAAGTCATTAATACATACCCAATTAAAAAGTGCCGAAAGATTAAAAATAAAAAGTAATACATTAAAGACTTTTGGATAAGTAATCGGGCAAGAAGCAAGAGGCCGGATTGGGTTAATTGGGTGAAGTTCAATGTTTTGCAATTATTATAATTATGGCTTTGTTTGTTTGTTGTTTTTCTTTCGTTTTGTTTGTTTCCCAGTTTCTTGCTGGCTCTTTATATATATATATATATATATATATATATATATATATATATATATATATATATATATATATATAAAGTGATTTTGCTGTTCAAAAAAAAAAAAAAATACATTAAAGACTTGTCTTCACCAAGTGATGTAAGATTATTAGCCAAGCATGGCCTTCGATTAACAAGAATTCTTACTATCTATCTTGGATCCCGAGACTACTACACACTCTAAAGATGATAGATGGATGATGGTGGTGGGTGTTGGTGTTGTAGTGGTGGTGGAGTGGTGGCAAAGTGAGAGAGAAGTGGTTTGCTAAGGGATGCATTTGAAGTGAACCAAGCACCCCTATTTATAGTCAGAACAGTACCACGGCCACGGCCCCGTGTCCACTAGGCATGGCCCATGGCCAGCCTCTTCTCTTCCTTCATTAATTGTAGCTGTCAGCAGAGGGCCCCACATGAATCGTTGGCTTCTGGACACGGCCCCGTGGTCAACTCTTTGCTGTACTATCAAGATTCTGCAAATCTGGGAGTTGACAACGCCCCATAGTGAGCTAGGCACAAACCCATAGTGGGCGTAGAAGCTTCTGCAGTCTTTGTCTTTTTGTATGAGGTCTGACCACGACCGATGCCTGGCTGGGCACGACCCCGTGGTCAGCTTCTGTTTTCTTGTTTTTGTCTTGAGAGATGCTGCCGAGGGGTCGAGCATGTCTCATTATTTCTTCTTCTTGTATTTATGTTGGTTTTTGGCTCCTTATTTGTTCATTTTGTTCTTTTAAGCTCATTTGGTCCTGTAAATTCAAAAGGAAGAAAGAAACATGTTTTTCCAACATTAGTACTAAAAAAGTTGGTTTTATGCATTTATTGATGTAATTTATATATTGATTTTGTACACATCAGTACTCCGTTTGTCCAGTGGGTGCTCCAAGAGTGCTCGAAATTGATTTGTTGGCCGTTCAAAAAAAAAAAAATGGATCTGTGGTCGGAAAACTGTCGTAACAACGTAAAATAACTAAATAAATAAAATAGGTAGTCAAGGGAAATCTTAGAAACAAAGCAAATTTAAATAAAACAATGTATAAAATATTTTGACATAAAATAGTAGGAAATTTGTCGGAAATATTAATCTTACATTTTGTTGGAAACTTGTATGAAAATTTGGTCGGAAAATTGTCGGAAATGTAAGATTAATATTTGGTCGGAAACTTGTCAGAAAATTTGGCCGGAAACATTGTTTTCCGACAAAAAACTTGGTCGGAAACGAGTGTGTTTTTTAGTAGTGAAAGCAAACGAATGTTTTGAGTAAAGAATCTTATCAAATATAGTGATACTGAAATATACATAATTCCCAACATTCCTTCGTAACACGCGAGTTGTTCTCAACTTATATATATGTAAGTATCAACCCTAATAATGGAACACTCCACATATTTAAACTCCTTTTTAAACAATTGATGTTTTTTTTAGAATACAAAGAAAAAATTCTTATGTTATTATAAAATTAAAATACCATCCACCAAACCAATATAGAACTAGCATCATATCACCGTTTTTACATTTAAATCTAATTTCTACCTGGAATTAAGATGAACACTTACAAAGTGTTTTTGATGATTTCTAACACGTTCATTATTAATGTTTTGAAACAATCCTACATCTTCCATTTGTATGTCTTTTTGAAAGTCCCATTATATGAACGTATCCGAGCTCTTCAAGAACACTCTAGAGTTCTTTTATTCTTCATTTGACGAAAAGTCAAAATTTCCAACACAAATATCTCTACAGAACAAAGTAAATATGACTAGGGCTGTAAACGAACCGAACGAACACGAACAAGGTCATATTCGTGTTCGTGTTCGTGTTCGTTCGTTAAGGAAATTAACATGTTTGTGAACTGTTTACGAACGCATACCGAACATAAGTTTATGTTCGTGTTCGTTTGTTAAGGAAATTCAGTTGTTCACGAACAGTTCGTGAACATTGGTCTCAAACACAAACGAACACAAACGAACACAAGCAAATAAAAACGAAAGAAAACGAATATTTAACTTGAAAATAAAAAATAAAAACATTGATATCCTTAAACATTATATAAGTAGTTAAACACAACCATCAAATAATAAATCAAAACACAAGAAGTCTACTACACTAACAAACAATGAATCATCTTTACCCAAAAAAACAAACAATGAATCAAGTTTAACTAACTTAGACATAATTATCCCAAAAAATGGTTTAGAATGTCCAAATTTTAGATAACTTAGAAAAAATAGGGTTTCAAGTTTTCAATAGATAAAAAATTATTATTTATTATTTTTTAATATAATCAAACGAACATGAACGAATATGAACGAACGTAACCGAACGTATTACCGAACGTTCACGAAAACAGTCAAACGAATGAGGCCTGTGTTCGTGTTCGTTTGCTAAGCTAACCGAACGGAATTTTTTGTTCGTGTTCGTTCGTTACGCTAATCGAACGAAAATAAATGAACTTCCCGCTAAACGATTCACGAATTGTTCGCTGAACGTTCGGTTCGTTTACAGCCCTAAATATGACACAAGTAGCCCCTCAATTTACCAAGTTATTATTCGGGTACAAATTATCAAAATGTCAAGAACTTCCCGGTTATTTATCTTTTAAATCCACCACTTTTTTTAAAGATCGACAAACTTATAATTTATTCTACCTTTTTCGAATTTAGATTAATCTGTTAAGAAAAAAAACAATGCATACCTCAAATGCAAATCAGATTAACTCTAAATATACCTTTTTATATTTGATTTGATCTCTTATTATCATCTTTAAAAGAGTATATATACCGGTAAATGGTTTTGCTAAAACCTAAACACACATAACACATGGGGGTATGGGTCTTTAAAAAATCACTTTAATTGTAAGACAGTATTATGCCAAAATTACTTAGATATTTAATAACGTTTAATTATTATTATTATTATTATTATTATTATTATTATCATTTTCATTATCATTATCATCATTATCATTAAACTAAACTCAACAATAACCACTGTCATCTCTTCATGTTTCACCAATCTATAGAGCCCATCACCTTGACACACCTTTAAACCCTGTAAATGCAACGAAGTATCATTAAACTAAACTCAACAATAACCACTGTCATCTCTTCATGTTTCACCAATCTATAGAGCCCATCACCTTGACACACCTTTAAACCCTGTAAATGCAACGAAGTAACCGAAATAACTACAACTCTAATACGCTCAAAACTAAAGAAAAATATCAAAGAAAGTAAAATTACAACTATCCTTATAGGGATGTTCTAAACCGTTGAAACTGGCCAAACCATCCAATATGAAGCGTATAGTTGGCCGGTTCAAAGGTTTTACGGTGCAACCGACATTTTTAGAACTTAAAACCACTTGTGTAAAAAGATCACAATGAGTACTAGTAATGACTGCTGCTCGATCAATTGGTAAACTTTTTTGACTTTGAGTTGGATAAGCTAGAAATCAAGTGGAGTCACCGGTATTAAAAAACAAACTATCGCTTAATCATAAATTTGAAATTAAGATTTTAAAGTGCAAACTCTAATTTCTTTTTTAACAGTGTATTGTTAAAATATCACTAATCAGGTTACTAGTTATTATGTTAGCATAACCATGTTAGTATTAAAACCTCGTTGCCTATACTTGAACCCAACTAACCTTTAAAATTTACACATGCAACATTTAGCAAAAAAAGAAAATAAAAACTTTATTTCTAACCACTCCAACATCGTAAGAAACCAAAACTCAAAACAGACAAAGATAAATAAATAAATATCTACTCATACAACAACCAACCACTTTTGACAATCAATTCCACGGAACTCTTGTTCATTTATTTATTCATTTATTATTACTCTATTTATTATTTTAAACCAAAAAATAATGCAAATAATGCACAAAATCAGCTAAATTTTGACTCTCAGCCTCAAAACAAATATATACATTATTTATATGTTTGTTATTATAAACCAAAAAATAATGCAAATAATGCACAAAACCAGCTAAATTTTGACTCTCTTAGCCTCAAAACAAATATATACATTATTTATATATTTGTTATTAATACATTAGGTTTCATCTTATAAAAAAAAAAACTAAATTAAACAAACTTTTAGAAAGAAAAAAAAAGGCCACACACCTCTCAAATATCTTTGTCTTTACTCTCGCAACAACCAATCCGATCAGTTTCCACGGTGGCAGTAACATCATCACCACGGTGGTCCGGCGAAAACGCCACCGTCTTTCTCCGCCCCCTCAGATAACTACTGACGTAAAAATTCAAAAAAAGCAGCAAAACGGCAGCGTCTAGCACCGAATTAATTCCCCATGCACCAATACCATTGCATCCACCTTTCTTGAAGTGTAGAAGAAGAACACCAACGTGACAGATAACATTGCAGCCGAGCAAAACCATTTGACAACTGTTAACAAACGGAAAACAGGCGCTTCGCAGCCCAATCGCGGTCCAGAACCGGTACCCGTAGACCACGGAGTACACCGAGGTTGTTAACAAGATTCCGGTTACTTGAAACGATTGTGAAAATTCAAGCCAAAGGAAGGACATGGTGATGAGGATTGAGTGGTTAAAGAGGCGGAAAAACGAGAGGTTTCGACGTCGAAGAACCGCGAAAAACGTGCGGAGTGTGTGGAGGAACCGGGTTAGGTAGAATATATATGACCAGAAAAAGACGCGGCCCGATGGACGGGTTCCGAGTGGGAAACAGAGGAACCACTGGAAAGGGGTGGTGTTGGTTCGTCGCCAGAACCAACGGGTGTCGCGGATTTCGGCTGTGGCAGACACGAGGATTCCGGTGAAGATGGTGAGGGAGATGAGGGCCATGGAGAGGGAGTGGAGGGCGGGGATTGGGCCTAGGGGGACGGGCCGTCTACGGCCCAGGAGGTGGAGGATGAGGTGGAGAAGGAGAGAGAGGAGGAGGTAGGCGAGGATAGAGGTGAATAGGAATGACCAGGTGGAGCCCCATGAATGCGTGTGACTCCACCTGAAATTCACTATTTTTGGGTGTTCCGATAGGTAATATATTAATGTTTTTTGGGTCAACGTCATCGTTCTGTCAATCGTTGACCCGTGGTCGGAACACCGAGAAAGAGGTGGTGGGCGACGGTGTCAGGTGGTGGTTGAGAGAGATTCAAGAACAAGATTAAAATCTAAAGGGGATGGTTAAAGGGTGATGAGGGGTTAAGTTGGTTATGGGTTGAACGTTGAAGATGGGTTAAGAGTTTGGAAGAAAATATATATGTTTGATTGGTTGTTTATTTGAAGGTGGATTTAGAAAAATGATAAACCAAAGATTTTATGAGGTAAATAATTTATTTCTTTTTAAGACATAAATAATGATAAGATAACGATTCACAATTTAAGACGCATATAAAATAATGATAAGATAAACGATTCATAATTTAACACGCATAAACGAATTGCGCACGTTGCCGAAACGGTAGGGTCATATGTTTTCTGGTGTTTAACATGCATATTTATGTCGGTTTGTTCAAAACATTGCATCTGTATACTATACGTACACACTAGAATTTTGCCGTTCAAAGAAAAAAGAAAGAATATACTTGAATTTTAAATGCGAAGTGCATTTTTCAAATGAGATATTTTGTTTCGTCCATAAGCTTTTTTAATATTTAAATTGAACTTGTTGATGTGAAACTAACCTAATAGCAAAAGAATACGAGAGAATAATAGAGAGAAAAATATTGATATTATTGATTGAATATCTTTTACAAGTGAATACAATAAGTTTATGTAGGAGATGAAGTCTTGGTGAATAAGCCAATATATTTGACGAGCTGATAACCACATTATTTTATTTATAACACTCCCCCTTGGTTATCAACTTTAATACGCTTTGAGATGATGTCTCGTTAAAAACCTTGCTTTGGAAAACCTAGTGGGACAAAACCTCAGCTAAGGTAAAAAGAGAGCAGTGCGTATTTTCTTCTCCTGATACTTCTGAATCAGATATGTCGCCTCATTAAAAACCTTACTAAGAAAACCCAAATGGGACAAAACTTAGTGAGGGAAAAAATCTCCCTCTCATTATAATATGTATCCTTTAAGTGACGTGTGTCCATCTTACTTGAAAGTTGATCAAAACTTTTGTAGAATGACTTGTCGCTTGATGTCTTGAAGTACAATCCTTTATATTGAATAATGTTGTAAAATCTTCTTGTGTGACTTCTAGTGCTCCCTTTTGCGAACAAATACCATAAGATCTACGACTATGTTGTGTTACATTCTTTACATCTACAAGACTAACAAAACTAGTTTTCATGGGTTAGTAAAATCTAGGCACATATCATTCTTACCTTTTGGGTATCGGCATATCTTCTTTACCATTCGAATGTCTCCTCACTAGACATGTGCTATATCATGTTTATAAATTCAAATAAAAGATATATATAAACATGCATAGCTAGGAAGAAATATCAAGGCACAATTTCACTTTGGCCATGGTACTTTTGGAATGAGAATTCTTACTTTGGTAGGAGATAATGATAATTATTTCTTATAAAAAGTGTCTGAACAACCTTTAGCATACTTTAAGGTTCAGTTTTATCCATACTAAAATGTCCCAGCATCTTCTGGATGTAGTTTGATCAATGCATAAAAATATGATCACAAATATACTTGAACTGTATGTTGAGTAGTAACTAGACTGAGCCAGTGTCATTCAAAATTCCCCCTCTAAAAGCTCGACAGTTTCTCTCAATGGTGTCTAGACATCATCACTGTAAACTGCAATTATAGTGAACTTTTATGAGAGGACTTTTGATAAAGTTGGGTGATATTATCAAACTTATATTGCTCTTTATTAAAATATCTCATGAGTTGTACAACACTCAACACAACTATTTTATCCATACTATCTTTTTAAGTTTATAAAGATACATTCATGGGGTTTTGAAATCAATGCTTCAGGCAATTACAATCATTCACTTATTTCTTTCCACTTTGAAAAACAATGTATGTGCATACACTCCTTGGGAGTTCTATTACATAAACCTCCTCATTGATTTTTATATCATATGCAATGATTTCTTGAACACTTGCTTCATTCGTATAATACATATTGTACCATGCTTGTACACGGTAGATTGAGATACCATAATCACCAAGTACAGGTTTTCGATGTATGTTTATTGGTGCACAAGAATTACATCCATAAGATGTTTAAACTAACCTTATAAGCACTTAAATGCTTTAGGATACTCATCAGGAGTTCCAATTATATTAAACGTATTCAAATATGAATCTGTATGCACCGATCATATCGTTCTCGAGAACTTATTTACATGATTTTCATAAATTAAATCCTTGAGGGACTTTCATGTAAACTTTTAGTATCCAATGATTCATAACTTTCATAAGACGCATATCAATTCTCTCTTTATATTACCAGACTAATTAAATATTGGAAAGCCAATACATGCACCTCCAGAGAATACGTCTCCTCATAATCAGTCATAGGTCTTTGCAAAAATACTCGTGCCACCATTTTTGCCTTATATCACTTAATTTAATTTTCACATAATTCGCATAAAAGACCCATTTGTATCCAACATATTTTACAATTTCAGTTGTATGGACTGTTGGTCCAGAAACTTTCCATGTCATTAGAGAATTCAACTCTGCCTTATTTGTGTCTTTCTATTTTGGCCAATCATTTATATATTTTCATTCATAGGCAGATCTTAAATCTTGATCCTCGTCACTTCATCATTTCAAGCGCTATATTATATACAAAAGAATAATGACGTCGATTTTATTTCGATTCCATGTACTTTCAGACATAATACAATTTAATGAGATCTCTTTACTTTCAGGTACCTAAGGTCCTTCTTGAACCTTCATGTCTAATGTCTCTTCAGGAGACTTTTTTTAATATAACCTCGACTTGACCATTTTAATTAGTTGCTCTAACTTTCGAGGAATTCTATTATTGGAATCGACTGGTCTACCACGCTTCAAACGTGCAATAGACTCATTACAAACATGTGGTTGTCCTTCTGGGACACTCATCTTAATTGGAACATTAGCAGTTGGTATATGTGACATAGTCACCTTTTTAAGGTCAGTGAATGTGTCTGGTAATAGATTAGCTAATCTTTCTATATGTGTTATTCTTTGAACTTCTGGTTCTTACCTTTAGTTTTGAGGATCAATGATAATTCATACCAACTTATTTCTTTTCCAACTTCTTTTTATCTCCCCCTGATATTGGGAATGTTAATCCATTGAGATGGATATCAATAATTGAGTCGTAAATAAATATATAGTGAAATGATCTATTCGTTATCATATATTACCAACCATCTTTTAAGGTCCCATCTTTGTGCGTAGTGATGGATCATTTTTGTAAGGACTCTCAAAAATGTTACAAATTGACCCGTAAGTACAAACCTGGACCCCCCAAAACCTTAATCTATATAAAAAATCAAGAAATAAAGATTTCTGGTCTTCAGACGGGCCGCGTAAGGGTAAGCATAGTCTTACGCGGGCCGCGTCAAAGTAAGGTTTGACCGGATAAGCATCCAGATCCACGTGTCACACGCGTGTAAAGATCAAGGGTGGGCTCACGCGGGCCGCGTGAGACCCAAATTTCACCTATAAATAGATTTGATCAAGAGCAGTTCAATGGTGTCGAAACCATTTCACAAAAATGAAAGCACACTACACAAATTCGAAATTCACTTTTACAATAGCGAGGCGCTGCTACGATACAGGGTATTAACTCGATCGCTGCTACGATTCAATGTCCGATCGATTGAAACTATCCGATGGATGTTTATGTGCTGCCCACAATAGGGCCATACTTTGTCATTAGTCATGAATTCGATGGATGTTTAAGTATAGCACTTTGTCATTCGTTGTGAAGGTTTTAATCTCGTGAGTTATCGTAAATGCTGTATTAGTTACTGACCTAGTTCGTGTGCATTGTTATTTAAATTAGGTTACAAGGCTAATCAGAAGGCTAAGCTCTGCCCGTATAAATCTGCAATGTGAGTCATTCTCTATTTAACAACAGTATTTTACAATACTCCAATTATTTTCAAAAGTTATAATTACAGGGATTAAGTCATGGTTATCTTGAATCACTGGCTAATTGGGGTATTGTGCACATTACTAATTTCTCACGGTTAGGGTAATAAATCCTAACAGTGATAATCATCACTACTTGGGGAAGGACCCAATAGTGGTATAACCATCGTCACCAGGTGACACGGCGCCAGATAAAAATAAGATAGAAGCCATTGTAATCGCTCTTATGCTGTAATTTATAACTATGTGTCATTTTATCAAATTGAGTGACTCGCCAGTAGTTCCCCGCTGATAAAATATTTTTAAAACATGTTTCAGGCAACCTGCTATAAATCAAGGAAAACGTGCTACGGAGCACTAACAAGCTTGAAGAGGTGGCTCAGTTAAAATGAATAAACATGTTTTATAAATCAGGGAATTCCCAGGTGAAATTCCTCTATTGTAAATTACGGGGTTTATTCCGAATTATGAAATAACTTAATCGGGCATTTTCGAGTTTTAAAAGATCCTGTAAAATCTTCCGTTGTCGCATCAATTAATAAATACCACGGGTTCCTGTCCCGCGGCTCCTGACCGGGTAAAACCGGGGCTGGGGCCGTGACAGGAAAAGGTGGTATCAGAGCCACTGATTTAAGCCTATTAAGTATTTAAAATACTTAATTTTTCTGATTACTGTCTTGTGATTATATGTTTTAACTGACTAATTGTTAGTTACAGTATGGGTAAGCAAAGAATCTCAGAAATCTATCTTAAATTAGATAGTTCACCGAAAGATAAGGGAACTTCATCCCAATCAAATTCCTCAAGATACTCAGCAGATACTGAGGAGGGAATATTTGTTCGTAAAGCACAGTATGAGAAACCACTTACCCCTAATAAAAGAAGTTTGATTATTAGAAAAAGTCAAGAGAAAATGAAGAAGTCACAACCAAAAGAAGGAATAATTAATAAGGAAGCCCAGGAAATAGGCAATAACCCACCATGGGAAGATGAGTTAGATGAACAATGGGCAAATCTCTATATGTTAGCTACTATAGCAGTAAATGCTAACTTATAGTTTAAATCGCCAAATCAGTACTAGCACCTATGTCACCTACAATCCAAAAACTTTAATATAATAAATAACCACTAGTATATTTCGAAATTTAGTTGTACTAAAAATAAATATTTTGTTTCAATAAAATAGTTTATTAGATATTTGTAAATAATATTAAATTTTCCGATTTCCATTCCGTGATTCTGTGAAAATTCAAATTATAAACTTATAACCTAGAATTTTGTGTTTCTTTATAAATAATAAATAGCATGAATGAATTATCTGAAGCTCTTGAGAATCTCAATCTCTATCCTGTGAATGTGGAAGTTTCCAAAGATTTTACCGGGTATTGTGCTGACATAGAGGAACCTATGGAATTTCAAACCCAACCTCCGGAGAAACCTAAGCCAAAGAAGAGAAGAAGAATTGTGGGCTGGAGGCGTGTGCGTAGGAGGAAACCAACAACACGGAAAGTTGTTAAGACAGAGGATCCCGAAGGTAAAGGTAAGGCCATAGAGATTGGGGAAAGTTCCAGGAAAAACCAGGAAATGACACCCTGGGAAGAACTAGATCATAAACTAGCACTTAATGACCTCATCGGACCTATCGGTGAAAACCTCTTTAATTACCTAGCGGAAGCGCAACTTCCAGTTGAACTAGAGCCTGAAATCCCAGATCCTATTATCCACACCCAACCTCTACCTGCAGAGTTAGAAGAATGGGGGACCACCGACTGACAGTTCCAGAATCTCCTAAATAACCCTGATACCTTTTTCCCTCAATTCGACCCAGAACCTCCACTACACCCACCTATGAGCATGGAAAATCTGGCTGAACTCCGCCATTTTGGCGAGGAGCTGGTGGATGCAGGGAACATAATCCGAGAGGTAGGAGAGAGAATCTCCTGGAAGTACGACGAAAGGGAACGTCGTTTTTAAGACGCCAGCTGACAAGCATGGTGTGACTGTGGTTATATGGTTATAGGAATATATGTTTAATAATAATATCATAATAAAATATAATTATGTAAAATAACTAAAAATAAAACTTTGTAAAATAACCAGTTTGTACGGATGCCTAATATATATAAAATATCAAAAGTCGAAAGATCGACAATTTTGGCTATATTTGTTTGCGTGATTATGTGCAATTATATTGTTATGTTTGGTTATTAATTTATACTAATTACTTATATAAATTAATTACCAGATGGCACACGCTGGTAATGAACCCAATAATGAAGTTAATCAATCTGAGCATAACAATGAGGATCAATTTCTGAATAGGCAAGATATTGAGAATATCGTTGCTCAGGGAATAGCCAATGTTATTCCAGCAATACTTGCTGCTGCTCGAAATCCAGTTGAACCTCAATAAATTATTCCTAGCAAACGCACACATGGTGACAAATTTAGTAATAGTGTAAACGGAGGCGGCAATCATATTAATAACAACAACGATGGAATCCAAGCCCCAATTCTCAAAAGAATGAAATCTGCAATGCCTGGTTGCACTTACAAGGAGTTTCTTGCCTGTAAACCAGCTGAATTTGCAGGCAATGATGGGGCGACTGCGGCGCTGCGTTGGCTGGAGAAAACCGAAGCAGTAATTATGATAAGTAAATGTATCGAGGAAGACAAGGTCATGTACGCATCGCATCTTTTTAAAGAAGGGGCGCTAGAATGGTGGAATACGGTACTTCAAGCTAAAGGAAGAAATATGGCCTATGCCATGAGTTGGGAAGAATTTAAGCAGCTAGTGGAAAGAAAATTCTGTCCCGAATATGAAAAGGAATAAATGACAAATAAATTCCGGAACCACCGGATGGTGAATGTAGACTGTCGAGGGTATACTTCGACATTCTTCGAATATGCTAGAGTGGTACCAACCCTGGCTTCGCCAGAACCGGTATTTATTTCCCGCTATATTTGGGGATTGATTGGCGAAATTCGAGATATCGTCAAAGCTGCGAGACCACGCACTATTGACGATGTTGTGGAATTAGCTAACACCCTAACTGACGGACTGGTACGCACAAGAGAAGAAACTCGGAAAAAGGAAGTGGCCCAAAAGATTACCCAAGGATTCCGTGTGGGTAATCGTAGCAATTTCAAGAGAAAGGGAACCGGGCAATCTTCCACTGTTCCATTTTGCAATTCATGCAAAAGGAAGCAATTTGGAAGATGCAAAGGGTATTGCAATTTCTGCAAAATCCCGGGGCACCAAGAAGAAGATTACAGGAAGAAGAAAGCAACAGTCTGCTACAACTGTGGAGAAGCTGGACACTTTAGGCCAGACTGCCCAAAATTGACTAAACCAACTGATAACAAAGCCAAACCTGCAGAAGGAGCTACCAAGAAAAACGCAAGAGCCTTCCAGTTGACTACTCAGGAAGCAGAACTAATTCCTGATGTGATAGCGGGTAAGTTCCTAGTTCACGACGTTTATGCCAAAGTATTATTTGACTCTGGTGCAAACCAAAGTTTTATAAATACTTCATTCTGCTAACCTCTTAACTTACCCTTAACTAACCTAAGGCAGAGTTTTACTGTAGAAACGGCAGATGGGAATTCTGTTAAAATAAATAAGGTTGTGCGAGAAGAAAAGATAGAACTTTTAGGTCATAAATTTTCGGCAAACCTGTTACCTATGAATTTAGCCGGATTTGATGTTGTGTTAGGAATGGATTGGCTAGTAGCCAATCATGCTCGAATTCTTTGTGATAAGAATTCCATAGAAATTCATACACCCTCAGGAGAATTAATGGTAATTACAGGAGATAAGCCACAAAAACCACTGAAGTTCATTTCAGTAATGAAAGTTGCTAGTTATGAATGAAAGCAAGGAATAGTGTATATGATTTCAGTAATCATTAACACTAAGGGTAAGGAACTCAAGGAAATTCCAGTAGTATCAAAATACCCAGATGTATTCCCAGAAGAACTACCTGGATTACCACCTGATAGGGAAGTAGAATTTAGAATTCATCTAATTCCTGGAACTACACCGATAGCCAAGGTACCTTATCGGTTAGCACCCACAGAAATGCTAGAATTGAAAAAGCAATTAGATGAATTGTTAAGCAAAGGTTTCATACAACCTAGTTCATCCCCGTGGGGAGCTCCAGTATTGTTTGTGAAAAAGAAAGATGGGTCAATGTGAATGTGTATTGATTATAGAGAGTTGAATAAGGTTACAATTAAGAATCGATACCCATTACCTAGGATTGATGATCTTTTTGATCAACTTCAGGGAGCTAGATATTTTTCTAAGATAGATTTACGCTCCGGATATCATCAATTGAAGATACAAGAAGAAGACATACCTAAAACTGCTTTCAGAACTAGGTATGGTCATTACGAGTTTACAGTCATGCCCTTTGGGTTAACAAATGCTCCAGCAGCATTTATGGACATGATGAACAGAATCTGTAAACCGTATTTGGATAAATTTGTAATTGTCTTCATCGACGATATACTTATTTATTCCAAAAGTCAGGAGGAACATTATGAGCACCTGCATATACTCTTAACTTTGTTAAGAAAGGAAAAAATTTACGCCAAATTCTCGAAGTGTGAATTTTGGCTGCAAGAAGTGCAATTTTTAGGTCACATGGTGAATCACGAAGGTATTCATGTAGATCCCTCTAAAATAGAAGCGATCACCAAATGGAAGGTTCCGCAATCCGCGATGGAAATTAGAAGTTTTATTGGATTAGCCGGATATTATAGACTGTTTATTAAGATTTTTTCCAAGATAGTTGTACCTTTAACTAAGCTAACCTGTAAAGCAGTTAAGTTTGAATGGGGACCCAGGCAAGAAGAAGCCTTTAGAATCTTAAAACAAAAGGTAACAAATGCTCCAATTCTTGCCTTACCAGAAGGAACAAAAGACTTTGAAGTCTACTGTGATGCTTCTAAACTAGGATTAGGATGTGTGCTAATGCAACGCAAGAAGGTAATTGCGTATGCATCAAGGCAATTGAAAAAGCATGAAGAAAACTATACAACTCATGACTTAGAGTTAGGAGCCATAATTTTTGCCCTTAAGATTTGGAGACATTATCTGTATGGAAGTAAGTTTACTGTGTATACAGATCATAAGAGCTTAAGATACATATTTGGGCAAAAAGAATTGAATATGAGACAAAGGAGATGGATGGAAATCCTAAATGATTACGACTGTGATATTCAATATCACGAAGGAAAAGCAAACGTAGTTGCTGATGCCTTAAGTCGTAAGTATCATGAGAAACAACGACGAGTTCATGCTCTTAGACTAAGTTTCCAATTAGATTTAATGGAACAACTAAAAAATATTCAAGAAACAGCAATCAAGGATGATGCTGAAGGAATGAAAGGACGAATAAAGGAATTAGAACAAGGAAGTGATGGGATTTGGAGATTCCATGAAAGAAGGATTTGGGTACCTAAGCAAGGAGAGTTAAGAAATAAAATCTTAGAGGAAGCCCATAAATCTAGGTATACCATGCATCCTGGTAACAATAAGATGTACCAAGATTTAAGAAATAATTTCTGGTGGATAGGAATGAAAAAGGACATAGCTAGATATGTTTCTAGGTGTCTTACTTGTTCACAAGTTAAGGCAGAACACCAGAAACCTTCAGGTCTACTACAACAATTAGAAATGCCTGTATGGAAATGGGAACTTATAACTATGGATTTTGTTACTAAGTTACCCAAAACCAGAAAAGGTAATGATGCGATTTGGGTAATTGTGGATCGATTAACCAAATCAGCTCATTTTCTACCTATGAAAGAAACCTTTAGCATGGAAAGGTTAGCCAAATTGTATGTAGATGAAGTAGTATCCTTATATGGAGTTCCACTCTCCATTGTATCGGATAGGGATAGTCGTTTCACTTCCCACTTCTGGACAAGTTTCCAAGAAGCTATGGGAACCCGGCTAAATCTAAGCACTGCATATCATCCTCAGACAGACGGACAAAGTGAAAGGACGATCCAAACCCTGGAAGACATGCTTAGGGAATGTGTGATAGATTTTGGTGGAAACTGGGCTGACCACTTACCTTTAATTGAATTCTCCTATAACAATAGTTACCATTCGAGCATCGAAGCTGCCCCATTCGAAGCACTGTATGGACGAAAGTGCAGAACTCTAGTGTGTTGGGCAGAAATAGGAGAAAGTCAATTATCAGGTCCTGAAATAGTACAAGAAACTACCGACAAGATCACTCAAATCAAGGAAAGACTAAAGACGACTCGAGATCGCCAGAAGAGTTATGCAGACAATAGGCGTAAGCCATTGGAGTTTCAAATTGGAGACAAGGTTCTCTTAAAAGTTTCTCCTTGGAAAGGAGTAGTTGGCTTTGGTAAGAAAGGAAAGCTAAGTCCAAGATACGTAGGACCATTTCCAGTAATCCAACGTATAGGACCAGTTGCCTATCGCTTACAAGTACCAGAAGAGTTAGCTGGGATACATGACGTATTTCATGTATCCAACCTCAAGAAATGCCTATCAGACGAATCTCTGGTAGTACCTCTTCAAGATGTAGTGGTAAATGAAAAATTAAAATTTGTTGAGAAGCCATTACAAATAGAAGACAGAAAGATTAAGTTTCTCAAGCACAAGCGACTAGTGCTAGTCAAAGTCTAGTGGGATTCAAAGAGAGGACCCGAATATACTTGGGAGCTGGAATCGGAAATGAAGCGAAAGCATCCTCACTTATTTCAGTGAATCTCGAGGACGAGATTTTAATAAGGTGGGGTGGATGTAAGGACTCTAAAAAATGTTACAAATTGACCCGTAAGTACAAACTCGGACCCCCCAAAACCTTAATCTATATAAAAAATCAAGAAATCAAGATTTCTGGTCTTCAGACGGGCCGCGTAAGGGTAAGCATAGTCTTACGCGGGCCGCGTCAAAGTAAGGTTTGACCAGATAAGCATCCAGATCCACGTGTCACACACGTGGCAAGTCTACTGATGACATCGTAGCCCTAGTCTACGTCTAGCTGGCCCTCGCGGGCCGCGTAAAGATCAAGGGTGGGCTCACACGGGCCACGTGAGACCCAAATTTCACCTATAAATAGATTTGATCAGGAGCAGTTCAATGGTGTCGAAACCATTTAACAAAAACGAAAGCACACTGCACAAATTCGAAATTCACTTTTACAATAGCGAGGCGCTGCTACGATACAGGGTATTAACTCGATTGCTGCTACGATTCAATGTCCGATCGATTGAAACTATCCAATGGATGTTTAAGTGCTGCCCACAATAAGGCCATACTTTGTCATTAGTCGTGAATTCGACGGATGTTTAAGTATAGCACTTTGTCATTCGTTGTGAAGGTTTTAATCTCGTGAGTTATCGTAAATGCTGTATTAGTTACTGACCTAGTTCGTGTGCATTGTTATTTAAATTAGGTTACAAGGCTAATCAGTAGGCTAAACTCTGTCCGTATAAATCTGCAATGTGAGTCATTCTCTTTTTAACAACAGTATTTTACAATACTCCAATTATTTTCAAAAGTTATAATTACAGGGATTAAGTCATGGTTATCTTGAATCACTGGCTAATTGGGGTATTGTGCACATTACTAATTTCTCACGGTTAGGCTAATAAATCCTAACAGTGATAATCATCACTACTTGGGGAAGGACCCAATAGTGGTATGACCATCGTCACCAGGTGACACGGCGCCAGATAAAAATAAGATAGAAGCCATTGTAATCGCTCTTATGCTATAATTTATAACTATGTGTCATTTTATCAAATTGAGTGACTCGCCAGTAGTTCCCCGCTGATAAAATATTTTTAAAACATGTTTCAGGCAACCTGCTGTAAATCAAGGAAAACGTGCTACGGAGCACTAGCAAGCTTGAAGAGGTGGCTCTGTTAAAATGAATAAACATGTTTTATAAATCAGGGAATTCCCTAGTGAAATTCCTCTATTGTAAATTACGGGGTTTATTCCGAATTATGAAATAAATTAATCGGGCATTTTCGAGTTTTAAAAGATCTTGTAAAATCTTCCGCTGTCGCATCAATTAATAAATACCACGGGTTCCTGTCCCACGGCTCCTGACCGGGTAAAACCGGGGCTGGGGCCGTGACAATTTTCAACATATACCGCACAACCAAAATCTTAGAAAGGACTTCTTTGGTTCCTAACCAAAAACCAACTATAATGGGGAGTAACTATTACAACATGTTGGCTTGATGTGAGTTAATGTTATTGCATGTACTAAAATAGGAACATGAACATTTTCTCTCGTGATCATTGACTTTGCAATAAGTTGTAGACGTTTAGTGATTGTCTTCAACAAAAACACTTATTTTAGTGATCTTAATAACTTGAAAATAAATTTCACAGTTATAACCGAAATAAATATGCCAATCTGGAACAATGTACTTGCTATGTAATTAGCCAAGTCGTAAATCATACAATCCTTAAGTTGTGTACTCGATAACCATTTAGATAATACATCGATTTAAACACAAAATGGTATCATGTTGGGATATACATATCTTTCAATCACTTCCAGAATATTTAGGCATACACACCCTCCTTTATATGGCAAAATATAAAAATTTCCCTTGAGAGCAAACATTACATGCTAATTACCAGCTTGAAGAATCTTTTAGTTCTTCATTATGTTTCACATCATCATTGACTTGGTGTGGTCTTACCGGTCATGCCAACTAAGTAAATAATCATGATACATAAACTTCTAGTTTATGATCGTATGTGTATTAGTTGCATTATGCGAGAGAACAACGCATTATCATTGCAAACTATCATGTTATATAACTTTTATCCTTTTCACATTTTGTTCTGATATAATCACTCCTTTAATTTGCCACTTCTAGTGGTCTATCTCATTATGACCATTATTACAATTCTGCTAGTCGATCTCATTATTATCTTGGCTATCATAACATTCTGATGGTCAATATCATTATTAACTTGGTTATCATAGCACTCCTGATCATCGATTTCATTATTAACATGACCATCATTAAAAATTTCTTAACTATGTCCATTATCACAACATTTTCAATAATCATTATATAATATCATTCACTTTAGGGAATGGAATAACTAGAACAAGCTCCATAGCTTTTCATTATTTATTTTCTCAGAGAATATAAAGTCACTTCAAACCATTCATACCCTTTTAACTATATTGCTACTTCAAGAGCATATTTGAGGTGTGACAACCGAAAATATTTATCCGACTTTCCCTTGTAATAATCTTCTCTTTGCAATTTTCATAACACCAATAGAGAAGTAATTAGATGGCCGAGTCATATAAGATTTATGAGTATGACACTTCGAGTGTAATGCCTAAGCATATGTATACTCTTTTATGAGATTGATACTAAACCACAACTTTGATTTAATTATTCTATTAAATACTATCTTTATAATAAACTATAACATATAGAATACATGGTGTACCCAGAGTAAAATCAAACAATGCTTTCACAATAACATGTCACCATATAAAACGAGTTATAATAAAACTTTATGGCATAAGACTTTTTATCATCACTTATAAACAAACGTATATATAGTTTATGTATCAACATACCCGAGTATAACCAATCATAGATACATATTATATACGAATATTTATTACATTAATTAAAGCATAAACTAATCTCCCCATCAAGCTCAAAGGTGCTTTCATATTACACAATTTAATAAACGTACACACATATTACAAAATAATATTGGGGTGATGATCCAACAATTTAACTAATGCACTTTAAGTAACTTAGTAATAAAAGATGATATCAACTTGAATATGTAGGTTTGGTTTGATTATGTCACACCCGCTAAAATCAGAATTGGTGTGATCTGACTGGTATCTTCATTGCACAACGGAAGAAAATAATGCTAAGACTTCTAGAAAGCGAACGCCCACTAAGTGCCCAAATCCCCATGGTTCTCCTATTCTAATCGTGCCATAATTTGAAAAAGGAACATGAGAAAAAACATGCGAAAAATCAACATAAAGTTGGCGAGTTCATAGTTTGTTTGGAAAAGATTTAGAATAAATCTTTTTGAATAACCGGTTTTAAAATATTGTTGAGAAAACGAAAGAAAAATCATTTTCTTCGGCATGTTATGAAAACTTCGTATTTGTAAAATTTTGTGTTTGTAGAATTTGTGTAACCGTAAAATGTGAGATGTATTTGTATGAAAAGTGTATTCATAAAATGTGAGTTGTAGTTGTATGAAATGTGGTATGTTATAGTAAAAATAAGTTGTATGATAAGGTGTAAATGTAAATTATAAGATGTAAGCTATAAATGCAAATCGTAAGGAAATTGAGATCGCTAATGTTTAGCTAGGATATTAACATGTGTGACGACATAGGAAGCATCCAAACCTATGAGATTTTACATCAATTACCCTTCGACTGTGACCCAAAAGCACTCTTCCGCATGGGCAAACGAGTGCCAGGAGTGAGGCTGCCAATAACCGCTAGATCTAACCTTTTGCTCTTTGGTCTAAACTTAGATTAATGGTGCTTACGTATCCCCTATTCGTGACATGATCTAATGTATCATTCCTTAGTTTAACATACCATTTGTACATGTATTTTCCCCAAAGTTTAGAAAACTAGAAAACGTTTTGTATGCACGTTTCGAAAATACGCGTGTGTTTTGAAAAACCAGTATATTTAGTATAAATCTTTCGTAAACCCTTTGAGTTTATTAAAATTCATTTGCAACATTGTTTAGAAATACGAATTTTTCATTCATAAAAATATTTGTACTTTTGCAAAACTTGCAAGTCTTTCCACCCCCGAAAACATTTACAAAAATGTAAAACTGTAAAAAGTGGGGGTTATGAACTCACTTTGATATCCCTGTGCAAGGCTAGCTAAATGTGCATCCATAATGTCGTTTCAAAACGTGACTCGCTAGCGTGCAATCTATAACATGCCTAACACAGAATAACTATAAGTTCCTAATAAAATGATGTAGCTAAACTACGTGTCATCGAGCTCTACCGAACCGCTAACCGAACGATCCGATGGTATGTTGTTAACTTGAAAGAAACGAAAAAGTTATACTTGTTAGTTTCATTTAATGTCGGTGATAATTTACTAAGTCTTGAAACACTTAGTTTCCAAGAGATTTAAAATATATAAATATTTATATAAAAATATATAAATATATCGATAGGATTGCGTTAGTCGTCCCAAGAAGTCGTACGTGTATGTAACGAATATTCGTATGAAAATATTATATTACAAACTCGTATTATATATTGCGTCTCTTGGATAATTGTCAAAATATATGTATATGCTATTTAGGCGTTTGAAATAAATATAATGAGTTATATTTGTTTTATAAAATCTCCGAGTTGTGGAAGTTTGAAATAAATATAAATAATAATCATATTTATTTTATATAATTTTTTATTACGATAGATTTGAAATAAATATATTTATTGTATAAAATGTTGCCGAGTTTTTAACGTTTAAAATAACTACAATAGTTATATTTATTTTATAAGAGAATCGTCGAGCTTTAGGCGTTTGAAAATGAATATAAAAGTTACTATATTTATTTTATAAAATAGTTCTCGTTATCATTAAATATTCATGCAGTTTTCTTGTAAACCACCATTCGCGCACTATGAAGCAGGTTAGACGTTCCTAGACACTCCAAGGGTCTAATTAAGTTAATTTACGTCTAATTACACTACTTTTAATCGTCCTAATGTTTGTTTTTTTGCGTAATTACGAGCCGTAAATTACCGGTTGTCACATTCTCCCCCTGTTAATAAAATTTCGTCCTCGAAATTTAGACTATGTTAACTTCTTCGAGTTACGTTAGGCGTAGGTAGATACGAATAACACCAAAGTGAAGAACCATGAAATCGAATCAAGATTTATTCGAATCTCATGAATTCAAGGACATGCTACAACAATAAGAACAAACCAACTGGGGTAATAAGAACCCAATGGTTAAAAGGAATGTGTTTCAAAATTTGATGTCAAGGGAAACGAGACGTACTGATACAGTCACCAATGTGACTAAGTTAACTGGGGTCCAACAAAGAAAAGGAATTTCGACCAATAGAATTCCAAACGAACGTTCACAATATGCAAATGAATTCTAGAAACAATAACATCCGCTAGATGAAACTTAGAATTAACAGGCTCAAATGAAATCGTTTTTGTATGAAACGCTCGATCAAGATTAGCCCAAGCTGCAAGTTATACCGATGCCACAAGGTGTCGTAGTGATCGAAATAATTCAATAATAGCAATGACCGAACAAATTTACCGTGTTTGAAATTAAATAAGGGCTCAACGAAGTAATTTTGAACGTTTGTTCCAAACAAACATTGATTCGTGTGAAGTGTCGTATAGTTTTTAATGTATATTTTAAGCCCTTTAACACTTTTTAGCCAAGTTTTAAATTTATAAAGCACGATATTTACTAACACTAAACACACATATGGGCAAGTGCACCCATCGTGAGCGTAGTATAGTGTTGGTAAGATACCGAGGTCGTCCAAGGACACAAGAGCTTTTAATACCGGTTTATCCTCAACGTCTAATCAAATCAAAAGTTTAGAAAAAGGTTTTTAAACTAAAAGAAAAATAAAACTAACTAAAATGCTGAAAAATAAAATAAAATAAAAAACAGATAGACAAGATGAATCACTTGGATCCGACTCGTGTTTAGTGTAACCTTTGATTATTTCTGCACTTTTGCACTTTTTAAGAGATTATCTTAGTTATTGTAGTTGGCCCCTCTTCTGAAGGTGAGGTTACCCTGAACCCAGTAGTTTGAGTCAGCAAGGATACAATCCTAAAGGGTTGGATTATTGAAAGATAATTAATTAAGTTATTAATGCATATTGTGGTAGGCCCCTCTTCTGGAGGTGACGTTACCCTCGGCTAAGTAGTCCGAGTCATCAGGGATACAGTCCTAAGTAGCCGGGTTAAAGTTTTAATAGTAGTTTACATATGAGGGGATCAAGGAGTTCGGACCCCCGCCATCCAATACCAGTGGGTATTGAAGGAGGTCCTACTAATGTTGACCCAGGTCCTTGAAGGATCTATGCACTGAACAAGGCAAGACTCTTACCAAACCGTTCCCTTAACCGCCGACCAGGTAGCCAACATATCTCCATATAGACCGTGGAGATATGAATGGTGAAAATCTTTTATTTTATATAGACAGTAAAATAATGCCAAGACACCACGGACAAACGATAAGGAAGACTCACCTTCAACATAAGAAACTAGTTATTAAAGTCATTAATACATAACCAAATAAAAAGTGCGAAAAGATTAAAAATAAAAAGTATTACACTAAACACTTGTTTTCACCAAGTGATGTAAGAGACTTAGGCAAACATGGCCTTTGATTGTCAAGAACTCTTACGATCAATCTTGGATCCCGAGACTACTCACACACTCTATGATGGATGATGGATGATGGTGGTGGATGTGGGTTGTGATGGTGGTGGTGGGTGGGTGAAGTGTGAGAGAGGTGGTTTGCCAAGGGATGGTTTGCAAATGAGCCAAGCACCCCTATTTATAGTCTGCACAGAAGCCCGGACACGGCCCCGTCTCCATTGGGCATGGCCCCGTGTCCACCCATCTTCTCTTTCTTCATTAATTGCAGTTTGTCTGCATTAGTTGACCACGCCCCCGTGTCCGCTGGGCACGACCCCGTGTGCAGAAGCGTATCTGTGCTATCAAGATTTCCCTAGATTCTACGAATCTTAGAGTTGACCACGGCCCCGTGTCCGCTGGGCACGCCCCCGTGGTGGGTGATAGAAGCTTCTACAGCTTTGTCTTTTCTACAGACACTTGGGCACGCCCCCGTGCTCATTGAGCACGGGGCATGTTCAGCCTTCTGTTCTCTTGTTTTGCTTGGGAAGATGCTGTCGGGGGGTCGGGCATGCCACGTTTATTCCTTTTCTTGTATTTATGTTAGATTTAGCTGCCTTTTTGCTTCTTTTGTTTATTTGAGCTCATTTAATCCTGAAAATACAAAAGGAAGACAAAAATACATTTTTTTCCAACATTAGTACTAAAAAATGGTTAGTTTTATGCCACATTTGATGTAATTTATATGTTGCATTTTGCACACATCAAACATCATAGGATTTTTCAATTGATAATGGAACAACAAAGAAATAATGTTTTCAATGAAAGATGAAAAAGTAATGAATGTCTCCAAACATTCGATCGATAATGAAAGAACCGTTAGTAGGTACACCGGAACATAACATGAATTTGTGTACCATTATCTTAACACACGATCGTATTAAGCCTGCTTTAATATGATAAACCAGTAAAGTGGATTTAATATAAATCAATAAATAAATAATTAAATCCGTACATGAGGTGTGTACACGAGATTAGCGCAGGCTTCAAATTAGTGAAAACACCACCACAAGGTGTCAAAATCAACAAACGATTTAATGGAGTTGAAGACCAAACAAGTCTACTATGACATCGGAACAAATGAAACGCTTGTTAAAAATTGATTTGAATATGATGTTTTCAATACATCATATGGTGCCTTGAATTTAATATGAGTGATGGACAAGTTCAAACAATTGAACTTGGTTTAGGCGCAATCCGACTTTGAATACATGTATCGACAAGGAAATTTCGACATGGTTGCAACGAAAAACCATGTACGTAACTTGAAAAGAAAAGAAGTTTCAAGAAATTCATTGACTCGATAGCAAGGAGTCAACACTTACAATAATGCAGATCATCCAGATCACGAAGCAAGAATTAGATATAGAGAAATAATAATTGAATTTTTGATGAAAACGATCATTCGAAGTGGAGCCACATGCGTAGCGAACCATGCATGTGTAACATAAGAATTTATCAAGAAATGAAGGAAATGAGTGTTCACTACAATGAAAGAAATCGTCGCGATACAATGACCTTTAAGAGGAGTAGAGGTATAAGAATCTACTCACTAGATGCAAAAGTCGGAATTTCAATAAAAGAAGTTCAAGGACTTTACCCGGGGGTTTCATGTGATGACCGGTTATTAGGTGACATTACCATGGAATGTCGTACATAGCGTATTCGTCGCTAAAGAGATAAGGGGAAGGCGGAGACATGCCTCTTCTCCTTGGCGAGATTCGTGTCGTTGCAGGACCGCGTGACAAGTTGCCGCATGCTGATTGGTAGTTCTCCTGCTAACATGATTAGCATGGTCGCTGAAGTGTTCAATCGTGTCTTCTCAAAGACCTTGCCTCATAAGTCGTATGTGATGTACTTCAACCTTTGTTAATGTGTAGACTGAGCTTCGTGTAATTTTGCACGCCGGTACTTCGTTTTGCATAGGTTACCTGCTCAGTTAAATAAAATAGCATAGACGACATAATATTGGCATTTGCCCGAGTTAATAGACGTGTTTCCTTCACGATAACCTTTAATGAACTTCGACCTAACTTTCCAAATGTCACACCCTCAAATTTCCACATGCGGAGTACTACCGCGAGGTGTGCGACTGACCAGGATCAAGCCACCAATCATATTGAACAATCATATTAATAAATAGTTTTACCAAAACAAATATGATAAGTGACTAATAAAGTCAAAGTCCATAGTTTTAAGTTCTAAAACAATGTTCAAGATAACAGCGGAAGCATAAATTAAAAGAGTTCAAGCATAAGTTTCGAAAATTCATAATTATAACAGAACCCGACACAGGTTAAGCAACTACTACACTTCCCAAGTTGCAAGCTCCTGCCATCACTGAGTACCTGCAAAGCATGCAGTAGGGTATCAACATAAAGTTGGTGAGTTCAAGAGTTGCCCTTTTTTAATTCCATAAAACTTGTTTAAGTTGTTAATTTACCCATTTATATCATGCCATGGGGAGCTAACCCATATGTAAGTTACTAAACTGCGTATTACTGAATACTTTGTGACCTCATCTTTCATTGTTGCCCCGTTTGTCAATGTCTATCATCATTGACAGTTTGCCAAGGTCTATTAGTTCACGACCGATCCTCTCCAGGCACGGTGTGAGGTTGGTGAAACCTAAATAGCTCTATCAACTAATAACCCGTTCGTCAGGACCCGATGACTAATCAGTGTAGAAGGTAGGGACTTCGCGATAGAGTTTCGTTTAGTACACTTGTTGCATCTAATATAAAAAGTAATTAACCGTATTCCAAACAAGGAATAGTAAGCAATCCCAAACCAGGGAAAGTGCTGTTTGTATCGTTCAGCCTATTCTAAACAAGGAATAATAAGCAATCCCAAACCAGGGAAAGTGTTTTTCGTTCTGTTTCCTAACCGCCGGAATGCATGCTTTTAGAAAAGTGTGTGAACTCACCTCGTTTTGCTCGGTAGGTAATTTTACTTGTCTAAACGGTTGGTCAACCACGTCCAGATTTTGGTCAATTCGGTTGTGCACGAGAGTGTGGAGAAGAATGAGTCTTGAACAAGAATAACTTTCTTGAAAAGAAGTAGCCTGATGTTAATGAAGATGATGCACCGAAAAGGTTGGAGGAGAAGATAATTTGATGTGTTTTTAGGGTTTCTAGAGAGAGAAGGTTAGAGAGAGAAGGAATGTTTGTCTCCAAGAAAAGGTCAGCCGTCACAATCATTAGGGGAACATTCTCCTAGGGTTTGCAACTTATTCCCTTTTATATGAGATGGAATGTGCTGCACACTTATTCCACCGCCTTTGGGTGTGCGGTCATCCTCATAAAGTGGGCTGTAGGTTGGTGGTTTGGGCCTAATATTATGTGTGTTATATGGTAGCCCAAGGCAAATAAAGAGTGTGCGATGATAGGAGGTGTGCGGTGTGTCGTCTGGTCGCACACGTTACGACTGATGTACGGTTGAACTTATAAAAATATTAACAATGATAAAAATTCATACTTTAACCATATAATTAGCATAACCTACACATTACCCACATAATTGTCAATTAGATTTCATATAAATTCACATAATTATAACATACAATAAAATTGTGTAGGAAAACCCGAAGTGTCAAACTATCCCCAAGTTCAAAGAAATTTGGTCCCGAAATTTAGAGCGCAGCAACTGACGAGCTAGTGTGTTTAAACGTTTTCGTGGGGTGTCACATCATCCCCCTGTTAGTTTGGAATTTCGTCTTGGAATTCAATTGTAGCCTCAGTGCTGGAAGTATTGTTTGCAAACAACTGGGGATACCTACTCATCATCTGGTCTTCGCGTTCCAAGGTAAACTCTGGGTCACGGCGCGAGTTCCAACGAACTCGAAAGATAGGTATCTTGCTACGCTTGAGGGTCTTGATTTCTCGGTACATGATCTCAACCTGTTCCTCAATAAAGCGTAGTTGGTCGTCGATCGTGAGTTCCTTAAAAGGAACAATAAGAGTTTCATCTGACAGACACTTCTTCAGATTCGACACATGAAAAAACGTTGTGTACCGCACTCAGCTCTTCAGGCAGGTTTAGTCTGTATACTACCTTACCGATCCTCTAGGTAATTTCAAAAGGTCCAACGTATCGCGGATTAAGCTTGCCCCTTTTGCCAAAGCGTACCACACATTTCCAAGGTGAGACTTTTAGTAGAACTTGGTCCCCGACCTATAATTCTAGAGGTTTCCTACGCCTATCAGCGTAGCTTTTCTGACAGTCTCGAGCCGCCGCCATACGTTGTCTAATCTGGGCAATCTTTTCCGTAATGTCAAGTACAAGTTCCGGGCAGGTAATTTGGCTTTCGGCAACTTCCGCCCAACACAAAGGTGACCGGTGTTTACGTCCGTACAACGCCTCAAATAGTGCTACCTAAATGCTAGAGTGGTAGCTGTTGTTGTAAGAGAATTCTACCAGAGGTAGATGTCATTCCCACCCGTTTCGGAAATCAATAACACATGCTCTCAGCATGTCTTCAAGTGTTTGGATGGTACGTTTAGTCTGATCATCCGTTTGCGGGTGATAAGTAGTGCTCATATCTAACTGTGAGCCAAAGGATTTGTGCATAGCCTGCGACAATTCGGATGCGAAACGTGGGTCTCGATCAGAGATAATAGATGTTGGCACTCCGTGCCTAGCGACTACTTCGTTCAAGTAGATGGCTGCAAGTTTCGAAAACTTGTCGGTTTCTTTGATCGCGAGAAAATGAGCAGACTTTTTTAAGCGGTCTACAATCACCCAAATGGTATCGTTTCTGCTTTGTGATCTTGGTAAGCCGGTAAAAAAATCCATGGAAATTTCTTTCCATTTCCATGTTTGTAACCCTGGTTGCTGCAGTAATCCTGATGGCTTTTGGTATTCGATCTTGACTCTAGCACAAGTCAAGCATTTGCTATCGTACTTAGCGATGGTAGCTTTCATGTTAGGCCACCAGTACAAAGTCTTGAGATCGTGATACATCTTCTCAGAATCGGGACGTAATGAGTAGCGAGACTTGTGTGCTTCGTCCATCACAAGCTCTCGGAGATTTCCGTAAGATGGAACCCAGATACGTTCCATGAAATAGCGTATGTCGTCGTCTTGGAGTTCGAGCTACTTTTCCATGCCCCACATGGACTCAGCTAGTAGGTTCTCCGCTTTCAGTGCTTCGACTTGAGCATTTCGGATCTGGTTAGGGAGGTTGGAATGAATAGTAAGCTATAACGTATGAACACATTTAGGCTTGGTTTCTTTTCTTTTCTAATGAGGGCATTTGCCCCTACATTTGCCTCGCCCGGGTGATACTTGATTGCGCATTCGTAGTCGTTTAAGAGTTCGACCCATCGGTGTTGCCGCATGTTCAACTCCTTCTGGTCAAATATGTGCTAGAGACTCTGGTGATCGGTGTAAATTGTGCACTTGGTACCGTACAAGTAATGTCTCCATATCTTGAGTGCGAAAACTACTGCTCCCAGTTCCAAATCATGCATCGTGTAATTCCATTCATGGATCTTGAGTTATTAAGAGGCGTAAGCTATAACTTTCTTGCGCTGCATTAACACACAACTGAGTCCTTGAATTGACACGTCGTAGTAGACAACAAAATCATCGGTACCTTCAGGTAATGAGAGAATAGGAGCACTACAGAGTTTCTTCTTCAGTTTACGAAAAGCAGATTCCTGAGCATCCTTCCACTTGTAAGCAATACCCTTTTGAGTTAGAGTTATGAGGGGTTGTGCAATCTTCGAAAATCCCTCGATGAATCTACGATAGTAACCTGCCAATCCCAAGAATTGGCAGATTTCGGTTGGAGTTTTCGGTGTTGGCCAGTTCTTGATGGAGTCAATCTTAGCTGGATCAACGTGGATCCCAGCTTCGTTGACCATGTGTTCAAGAAAATGAACTTCTCGAAGTCAGAAGTCGCATTTCGAGAATTTAGCGTAGAGTTGTTCGCTGCGTAAGAGTTTCAGAATAAGGCGTAGATGTTGCTCGTGTTCCTCTTGATTCCTCGAGTAGATTAAGATGTCGTCGATGAATACAATCAAGAATTTGTCGAGATACGGTTTGCACAATCGGTTCATGAGATCCATGAAAACCGTAGGTGCGTTTGTCATTACGAAAGGCATAACAAGAAATTCGAAATGACCATAGGGTGCTCGGAAAGCTGTTTTAGAGACGTCCTCGTCCCAGACCCTCAACTGATGATAGCCTGATCGTAGGTCAATTTTAGAATAGTAACTCGACCCTTGCAACTGGTCGAACAGATCGTCAATACGCGGGAGTGGGTAGCGATCCTTGATAGTTACTTTGTTCAGCTCGTGATAATTGATGCACATAAAAAAAGTGCCATCCTTCTACTTGACAAAAAGTGCTGGGGCTCCACATGGTGACGAGCTCGGACGAATAAAACCTTTGTCCAACTGTTCCTGCAATTGCGTAGACAATTCTTCAAGTTCGGCTGGGGCTAGTCGATAAGGTGCACGAGCTATTGGTGTCGCTCCAGGAGTTAGCTCGATTTGAAATTCAACTTGACGGTGAGGGGGAAGACCAGGTAATTCCTTAGGGAATACCTCAGGACAGTCGCGTACAATGGGAAAATCTTTAATCTTCCTTTCCTTCTCCTGGGTGTCAGTGACGAGTGCAAGGATAGCGGTATGCCCCTTTCGTAAACACTTCTGGGCTTTTAAGAATGAAATGATGCCTGTGACTACACTACTTTTGTCACCTTGAACAATAAGAGGTTCACCGAAAGAACGAGAAATACGAACAACTTTCTCCTGAAAGAGTATTTCATCTCGATGTTTGGATAACCAATCCATTCCGATGACCACGTCAAAGCTTCCAAGAATGATGGGAAAGAGATTGACGAGGAAGGTTTGTCTAGATAGTATGAGTTTACAATTGTTAATAACGTTTGAGGCCTTGGCATTTCTACCATTGTCTAATTTGATGACATGTTTTTAGTTTAAAGGTGTAGGCGTAGGCTTAAGCGTCTTACTAATACGTAGGGATACATAACTAGCATCGGCTCTAGAATCATATAGTACAGAAACGTAACAATCATCAAGTAGGAACTTCTCCGCCACAACGTTGGGATTATTCCTCGCTTCACCAGCTCCAATCACGAATGCCCTTCCTTTTGCACCGTTGTCACCATTGTTGTTGTTGTTGTTGTTGTTGTTGTTGTTGTTGTTGTTATTTCCAGCGCCTTGATTGTTGTTATTACGGTTCTGGTTCAGCTGAGGGCAATTGTTCCTCATGTGCCCTAGAGCTCCGCACTGTTAGCATCCATAGTTGTTTCCTTGTTGTTGCTGTTGCTGCTGCTGTTGTTGTGGCTGGTTTTTCCTTGTAGGGTACGGGCTTCTACAGTCCTTAGCCTCATGTCCCAGTTTGTTGCATCTCTAACAGCGGTTCTTTTCACACGGCCCATTGTGGTGTCGATTGGACTTGTTGCACTTAGGTCGGTTTCCTTGGTAACCACCCTGTTGCTGAGGTCCCTTTTTGTTCTCGAACTTCCTCTGCTGAGTTGGGGCTTGAGTGGGGTTAGCATCTTTACCCTGGTTACATCCCATTTACGCTTGTTATCACCAGAAGTTTCAGTAGTAGCACTGATTCGTTTAGGCAGCTTACCTGCTCCACAGCTTGGTCAGTGAGACGGTGTGCAAGATGAATAACTTGCTGGATCGTGGGGAGATTAGCTGAAGTCACTAGACTTTGAATTTCAGGAACCCGACCCTTAAGATAAAGTTTGATTCTTCGATAAGCAGGCTGAGACATGTTGGGACAGAGAGTAGCATAGTCGTTGGATTGCTTAGTGTACGTCTTGATTTCAGATCCAACTATTTTTAGCTCGTAGTATTCAGTCCTGAGCTTGTGGATGTCATCCTTGTCACAGTATTCTTCCATGATCAAGTTCTTGAAGTCGTTCCAAGGAGTGGCATTGGCATCCGCCAATCTGAGCATTTGAACTTGCGCCTTCCACCAAGAAAGATGTTTCCCTCCAAAGTGCCAGTGGCAAACTTCACCCAATTAGCAGTGGGACATTCGCACACAGCGAATACAGATTCGACCTTCTCGATCCCGTGTAGAAGGCCTATGGCTCCTTCAGTGCCATTGAAAGGGAGAGGTTTGAAATCCATGAAAGTTTTGAAAGTATAAACTCGTGGTTGAGGATGTGTAGGTTGTCCTGTCGTGCAACACGAAGTGAACATATTTAAGAACGATTAAGATGGTACGAGAGTGGGATCTAAACATCCTAGAACGACTAGTTTACCTCCAGGATGGGCTGCAAAAGCCACAACCACTGTGTTTATTAGGTTCGTCAGTTGATCCTGAGTCATGTTAATGTTGCCTCTTCCGCGTCCGCTCATTGTCTTCATATCCAGAAAACACAGTGTGAGAATGACGCCGTAGTGTCGTAAGAATAAGTAGAAGGAGGATTAACCATTGCACACAAGTTCATACATATATATACATATACCTATACATATATATATATATTAAGCACACTACCACATATAGCATCACATATGCACTAAACAAGTAACTAGTAAACACATGCCTGAGCCATGAAGTCTAGATGTTGAGCCTTGCACTTGGAGTGTAATATCGTTGCGAGTTGCTTAGTACAAAACGGGTTATAGTCTGGTTTTTCAAAAAGACTATTCTTTACAAAACCGAGTTCACTATAACCAATGGCTCTGATACCAATCTGTCACACCCTCAAATTTCAACATGCGGAGTACTACCGCGAGGCGTCCGACTAACCAGGATTAAGCCACCAATCATATTGAACAATCATAATAATAAATAGTTTCACCAAAACAAACATGATTAGTGACTAATAAAGTCTAAGTTCATAGTTTTAAGTTATAAAACAATGTTTAAGATAACATCGAAAGCATAAATTAAAAGAGTTCAAGCATAAGTTTTGAAAGTTCATAATTATTACAAAACCCGACACGGGTTAAGCAAATACTACACTTCCCAAGCTGCAAGCTCCTACCATCACTGAGTACCTGCAAAGCATGCAGTAGGGTATCAACAAAAAGGTGGCGAGTTCACGAGTTGTCCAATTTTAATTCCATAAAAGTTGTTCAAGTTGTTAATTTACTCATTTTTATCATGCCATGGGGAGCTACCCCCTATGTAAGTTACTAAACTGCATAATACCAAATACTTTGTGACCTCATGTTTCGTTGTTGCCCCGTTTGTCAATGTCTATCATCATTGACGGTTTGCCAAGGTCTATTAGTTAACGACTGATCCTCTCCAGGCACGGTGTGAGGTTGGTGAAACCTAAATAGTTCTATCAACTAATAACCCGTTCGCCAGGCCCCGGTGACTAATCGGTATATAAGGTAGGGACTTCGTGATAGAGTTTCGTTTAGTACACTTGTTGCATCTAATATAAAAAGTAATTAACCGTATTCCAAACCAGGAATAGTAAGCAATCCCAAACCGGGGAAAGTGTTGTTTGTGCCGTTCAGCGTATTCCAAACCAGGAATAGTAAGCAATCCCAAACCAGGGAAAGTGTTTTTCGTTCTATTTCCCAACCACCGGGAACGCATGCTTTTAGAAAAGTGTGTGAACTCACCTTGGTTTGCTCGGCAGGTAATTTTACTTGTCTAAACGTTTGGTCAACCACGTCCTGATTTTGGTTGATTCGGTTATGCACGAGAGTGTGGAGAAGAAGGAGTCTTCAACAAGAAATAACTTTCTTGAAAAGAAGAAGCCTGATGTTGATGAAGATGATGCACCGAAAAGGTTGGAGGAGAAGACAATTTGATGTGTTTTTAGGGTTTCTAGAGAGAGAAGGTGATAGAGAGAGAGGGAATGTTTGCTGCCAAGAAAAGGTCAGCCGTCACAATCATTAGGGGAACATTCTCCTAGGGTTTGCAACTTATTCCCTTTTATATGGGATGGAATGTGCCGCACACTTATTCCACTACCTTTGGGTGTGCGGTCATCCTTATAAAGTGGGCTGTGGGTTTGTGGTTTGGTCCTGATATTATGTGTGTTGTATGGTGGCCCAAGGCAAATAAAGAATGTGCGGATGATAGGAGGTGTGCGGTGCGTCGTCTGGTCGCACACATTGCGACTGATGTATGGTTGAACTTATAAAAATATTAACAATGATAAATATTCATACGTTAACCATATAATTAGCATAACCCACACATTACCCACATAATTGTCAATTAGATTTCAAATAAATTCACATAATTATAACGTACAATAAAATTGTGCAGGAAAACCCGAAGTGTCACACTAAAGGTTCTAAATGCATGTTTCCTATACTCTCAAAGTTTTGTTTTCTGTGTGTAATTTTGTGTACCGTGTATAAAACACAATGTTAGCGTATGTTTAAAAACACAATTTGACTCATTATTTCGAAATGGTTGGAACCCATATTCGAGTCTTAGGCATTCTGTATGTATTCAAGGCCTTAATGATCTAAGTCCTAGAGGAAAGTGAGGTTAGAGCCTAGGTATCTCTACAGAAACCCTATTCGCTGAAACCTATAGCTCTGATACCAATCTGTCACACCCGCTAAAATCAGAGTTGGTGTGATCTGATTGGTATCTTCATTGCACAGCAGAAGCAAATAATGCTAAGACTTCTAGAAAGCGAATGCCCACTAAGTGCTCGAATCCCCATGGTTCTCCTATTCCAATCGTGCCATAATTTAAAAAAGTAACCTGAGAAAGAACATGCGAAAAATCAACATAAAGTTGGCGAGTTCATAGTTTGTTTGGAAAAGATTTAGAATAAATCTTTTTGAATAACCGGTTTTAAAATATTGTTGAGAAAACGAAAGAAAAATCATTTTCTTCAGCATGTTATGAAAACTTTGTATTTGTAAAATTTTGTGTTTGTAGAACTTGTGTAACCGTAAAATGTGAGATGTATTTGTATGAAAAGTGTATTCGTAAAATGTGAGTTGTATTTGTATGAAATGTGGTATTTTATAGTAAAAATAAGTTGTATGATAAGATGTAAATGTAAATTATAAGATGTAAGTTGTAAATGTAAATCGTAAGGAAATCGAGATCGCTAACGTTTAGCTAGGATATTAACATGTGTGACGACATAGGAAGCATCCAAACCTAGGCGATTTTACATCGATTACCCTTCGACTGTGACCCAAAAGCACTCTTCCGCATGGGCAAACGAGGGCCAAGAGTGAGGCTACCAATACCCGCTAGATCTAACCTTTTGCTCTTTGGTCTAAACATAGATTAATGGTTCTTACGTATCCCCTATTCGTAACATGGTCTAATGTACCATTCCTTAGTTTAACAAACCATTTGTACATGTATTTTCCCCAAAGGTTAGAAAACTAGAAAACGTTTGTATGCAAGTTTCGAAAATACGCGCGTGTTTAGAAAAACCGGTATATTTAGAATAAACGTTTCGTAAACCATTTGAGTTTATTGAAATTCATTTGCAACATGGTTTAGAAATACGAATTTTTCGTTCATCGAAATATTTGTACTTTTGCAAAACTTGCATGTCTTTCCACTCCCGAAAACATTTATAAAAATGTAAAACTGTAAAAAGTGGGGGTTATGAACTCACCTTGATATCCTTATGCAAGGCTAGCTAAATGTTCATCCATAATATCGTTTCCAAACGTGACTCGCTTGCGTGCAATTTATAACATTCCTAAAATGGAATAACTATAAGTTCCTAATAAAATGATGTAGCTAAACTACGTGTGACCGAGATCTATCGAACCGCTAACTGAACGATCCGATGGTATGTTGTTAACATGAAAGAAACGAAAAAGTTATACTTGATAAGTTTCATTTCATGTCGGTGATAATTTACTAAGTCTTGAAACACTTAGTTTCCAAGAGATTTAAAATATATAAATATTTATATTAAAATGTATAAATATATCGATAGGATCGCGTTAGTCGTCCCGAGAAGTCGTACGTGTATGTAACAAATATTCGTATGAAAATAATATATTAAAAACTCGTATTATATATTGCGTCTCGTGAATAATTGTCAAAATATATGTATATGTTGTTTAGGTGTTTGAAATAAATATAATGAGTTACATTTATTTTATAAAATCTCCGAGTTGTGGAAGTTTGAAATAAATATAAATAATAATCATATTTATATTATATAATTGTCGATTACGATATATTTGAAATAAATATAAACAATTATATTTATTGTATAAAATGTTGCCGAGTTTTTGACGTTTGAAATAACTATAGTAGTTATACTTGTTTTATAAGCGAATCGTCGAGCTTTAGGCATTTGAAAATAAATATAAAAGTTATTATATTTATTTTATAAAATAGTTCTCGTTATCGTTTAATATTCAGCAATTTTCCCGTAAACCACCATTCACGCACTGTGAAGCCGGTTAGACGTTCCTAGACACTCTAAGGGTCTAATTAAGTTAATTTACGTCTAATTACACTACTTTTAATCGTCCTAATGTTTGTTTTTCGCGTAATTAAGAGCCGTAAATTTCCGATTGTCACATATTATTCGCATTGGAAGCATATGTCATTGAAGTAGAAAGAAAACAAATATATTAAAATTAATTGTCATGCACTAGCCAATTTTTCATAAAGTAGCGGAACCAATTTCCAAACGGGAACCAATCTTATTTAATTTATTTAACTAGTTGTAAATCTGAATAACAATAAACATTTAAATTGAATCACCCGGATGCATAATTTTACAATTAAGGAAATAAAAATGTTCAACCAAAGTAACCCCAAAGTTGTATTCACTTATCTTCTTAACCCATCTTATATTACTAATCGAAGAAAATCATTTAGTTCAACCATTATATTGTAATTACTTTATTTGAGATTTCTATGTGATTCAAATCTATTGATGATAACATGATCATAAAATAAGATAAACTATTTTTTAGTAGTTATCACAGTATTCAAACATATAATTAATGACTGTCATGAACGTCAATCAAAAACCTATTTAACCTAATAGATAGGGTAAGCAGGGTATCGAACCAAAGGAGTATTGTGGAAAGCGTTATGAATTAAGAAATATTAACCTAGTTGCAATAATGTAAAATCGGTTTGTTTGGTTGTTTAATTAAACTATGAATTATGAAAGCGAAGTTGTAATTAATAGGAGAAACAATGGTTCCTTCGGACTTTAGATTCAAAGCAATGACAATTACGTGTTTAAGTTGTGACAATCACATAGACATGATTGTTGAATTCGATTAACTGATTGTGATTATCCTAAGACTACTTACTTCGATTGTAAAAACAACGGAAAGCTATCATAAGAACAACCAATTGGAATTACTAACCCTAATCCCCGTCAAATGTATCCGAATTACGAAATTGATTGAAGTAGAATCAAGCATTAAGTAAAACCAACCGTTTACAATTCAATTAATCAAAATCAAACAGTGAAAAGCATCGAATGCTTAGATTACCGGAGTTCACAATTGTTTCAAACACATAAAAGTCAAAACTTACAAGAATCCTCCATCCGGAGGAAACCACTAAGAGCTTAGCCGCTCATGGTAGTTGATTGATCTTCAAATGATTAAGGAAGGGCTGAATTCATTCTTGATTCCATTGTTGTAGGAAGAATTATGATGAAGATGAAGAGAATTGAGAGCCAAAAGTCCCTCTTTGCTTCCCCAAATTCGTAACTGATGAAGTCTCCTTGAAATTAGGGTTTAAAAACCCTATTAATCCCGCCAAAAAAGTCAATTATTGCGTGCCCTTGAACCCCGCTGTAGCCTACGGTCTACAGACCGTAGGTTAAGGTTCCAATGTTGCTGATATTCCATGCTAACCGTAAGCCCTGATCTTGATTCGTAAGTTACAAGTCAAACCTTCTGTGAACTTTTTGTGCTTCTTATGTGAACCGTAACTTATGGTTTATGAACCGTAAGCTACATCGCGACCACAGCTCCCATCTATGTCTCACATATAATCTTTCATACATTGACGCTTTAGCCCCTGGACTTCAATCTTCCATATTTCTTGCACATCCATGATATTTTATGACCCGAAACAACTCAAAACAATTCCCGTACACCATGTTTATCATCCTCGAGCGTTCCGTTCCACTTCCATGCAATCTAATTTCACTGAATTAAGCGTTTAATCTGCAAAATCATAATCTCGCGTAGTTATCACATTCAAAGCATATAAATACCTAAAACGCAATAAAACACGTAAGATAACAACATTAACGCTCGGGTTTCAACCTCTCCATCACATTCCCACACTTAACATTGCTTGTCCTCAAGCAACCGTCACAAACACTACTCACCATATTAACAAATCACCTTCAAATCCCTTATCAAATTCACAATTCAAGGTCCCAAGTCATACCCATCCCATAGACTGACATAATCGAGATTAACAATCTGACAATTAGATAATATATCTTTAAAACAACCTTAAGACTTGCCTAACTAAACCTAGCATGCTTATGATACTACACACATGCCACACGCCCCTCACAATATGTTAGTGCATACGTCTGTCGACTTCGTCTTTTATCGAGTCTTGTACTAGAATTGTTAGATCAGGGCACATTGTATGAGATATCTAGGATTTGTGTGTTAAAGGCTAATTTTGCATGAAATGGTAACAGGCTAATTTCGTACGAAATAGCAAGTGTAATTCCATGCGAAATTATGTCTCCTATAAATACCCTAGATGCGAAATCATTTGTAAGGTTCGTGATTCCGGTACCAAAGTGCTGCCGACGTGTCTACTGATCTGTAAACGTGTTAAATCAATAATACAAGACAATTAAGTGTGTTTTGAGCTATTACAAAGTCTAATCAATGAATTCCGCCTCTGATTAGACCAAGAACTCTTCTGATCGACTCGTTTGGGTCTCAGACCGATCCTACAAGTGGTATCAGAGCTTAGGAAGAAGAGTTCTTAACAAAATAGCCATAATTTCTGATTTCTACACCTTCTTTTCAAAATTGAACAAGTTTTTACGGTCAAAATGACTTGAATTTCACATATTGTGTGCGTAACAGTGTTTTAATGAATCCTTGAAAGAATTGGACCTTAATTCGATCTAAAACTGGTAAAATTGATAATTTCGTTTGAAAAACAGATCGGTCATGATGATGTCAGCAGTATTTCGCACGGAATTAGCAATTGATTTCGCTTGAAATTGCTATTTCGCTTGAAAGTACACCTAATTTCGCATTAAATCAGATTTCGTTTGAGAGTTTCACACGAAATTAGGTTATTTCGCACCAAAGTGTTATTTCGCTTGACTAATTTCGCACGAAATTGGTAATTTTGTTTGAAAGCTGTATTTCAGTTGAACATTGTAATTTCGTTTATATTGGTATTTCGTTTGAGTTGTATATTGCAGGTTATTTCGTTTGAGTTGTATATTGCAGGTTATTTCGTTTGAAAGTGTTTGTTTTGAAAAAGTTTATCGAATCATGGAAGAGGAATTCTACAATGCGTTTGCTACACCGGTTGCTCCTGTTACAGCTGCCGAAACTTTGTACAATGAGAATGAGACAGGAACTTATCAGAAACCGCCAAAGCTTATGTACATTGAGGATTTTAAGGGATGGCAGAATCGGTTTGAGAACTGGGTGCAAGCTTATAAGTTTGATGCATGGTGTTCATTAGAGAAAGACTATGAGAAACCGAAAAATGAACGTGGACTTGAAAAAGCGTTTTGTGACTTTTCAGAGGGTGATAAATTGAAATATACAAGTGAAAAAATGATGATCAGTATTCTTCAACAAGCGATTAAAGAAGATATCTTTGTTTTACTTCAACATGAGGGTACTGCTAGGTCAATTTGGACTGCATTGATTCAAAAGTTCAAAGGGAGTGCAGATATGATTAAGAATAAAAAGGCTTTACTTAAGAAATCATTTGACATGTTTGTAGCTTTTGATCATGAAACAACAAAATGACAATTGATAGATATTGTCATCTTGTTTTAGAAATGGGAAGATTGGAAATAAAGAAAGATGATGATGAATGGGTTGATAAACTAGCTGATGCATTACCACAGCAGAAATGGGGAACTTATTTATTGATCCTTAAACACATGAGAAAATCTGAAAACATGAATTTGGCACAGTTTATTCATTAGATTGAAGAGCACGAGTTGGATATCCAGAAAACGACAATCATGAAAAATCCAAATGCTCAACAAGATGTCAGTTTATATTATAGAGGAAACAAATTTGAAGTTACTCCTAGCCCAAAGATCCAAACTGGGTTCAGTGCTGATAGTTCATCTGGAAAGAAAGGTAGTACTGTGACTCAGAGTGGTGGACATTCGTCTTCATATTCAAGCTTTGATCCAAATCATACAACACCAAGTCCTCAACAACAGAATTCTACAAATCTTCAGTGCAATGTTACTTTAAACATTCAAAATGGTCAAAATCTTTCTCCAGAAATAGCTAAACAATACATGGCATCACTCGTTGCTATGTTGGAATCATATGAAAGTTTGATTGCTGGAAAAATTGGAAATCCGATGCTTACCAAAGAGGATTATGACCGTATTGATGCTGAAGAACTTGAGTTGATGGACGTCAAGTGGTGTTTAGCTAGTGCTGTTCGTAGAGCTGAAAAGTTTCAACAAATCACCGGAAGAGATGATCTTAGTGAATTGTCTAAATCTCCGATAGGTTTTGACAAATAAAAAGTTACGTGTTTCCGTTGTCAAGAAAAAGGTCATTTTAAATGTGAGTGTAAAAACAAAGAAGCAAACGGAAAACAAGATCAGTCTGGAAAGAACAATTATTATCAAAAATCAATTTTTCATCAGATTGCTCAACAACCACAAACTGCACATGCACGAGCTATTGAAGAAAAAGATAAAAGAGCTTGTTATGGTATAATTGACCAAGACGATGAAAAGGTTGCAGAGGGATTTAGTTGGGATAAATATATTCCACCTGGTTCAGGTCTTGTTGCTAGAATTCTAGAAGAAGATGAAGTCAAATCTAGTCCAAAAAGAATACAAATTTTTCTAGATTTAGGAAGTGATATTGATACTGATGATGAAGAAGAATATCTTAATAAAGCTAGAAAAGGTATAGATCCTGATAGTTTTAATTTGTTTTTTGCAGATAAAGTTCAGATGCTGAATGAGAAGAAGATTGCCAGATTGAAGAGAGAGCTGGAAGCAAGAATAATAGCTGATGAAAAGACAAAGATGGAAGCTGGAGAAGAAAATGTTGAACCAGTGATTGAGAACGTGGTAGAAAAAATTATTGAAGTTGAAAAAATAGTCAAAGTTGAAAAACTCGTCGAAGTTGAGAAAATCGTCGAGGTAGAAAAAGTTGTTGAAGTTGAGAAGATTGTCGAGGTTGAAAAGATAGTTGAGGTCATTAAACCTTGTCAAAAATGTTTAGAATCTTGCAAAGATTGTGAGGAGAAAGACAAGAAGATTAGTGAACTGGAAGAGATGAAAGAGAATTTGTTATCTGATGTGAAGTATGTGAAAGAGTCATACGATGTTTTGAACAGAACAGTTGATGGTCTGAAAAAGACAAACACAGAAGTTGATGCTGCTATGACAATGATGAGTTCAACTTTAATGACAAAGCAGAAAGTCATCAATGAGTATATTGAAGACTGCGCAAAGCTAAAGCAGGATTTGGAACTTGAAAAGATTGAGAGTGAAAGAATCAAACGTTTATTGTTGAGTTATACAACATGTGATTATTTGATTGATAGAGTTTATCCTACTGTTGCAGGTCTTGAAGCATTTCAAGATAAAAAGACAGAAGATACGGATACTGGTAAGAAACAAAGTGTCAAGTATAACAAGTGTCCGCCTCCGATTTGGAATAGTTATTCTCCCAGAAAACCAAATGAGGAACGTTTAAATAAGGCTCTCAACATCAAGTTAAAGTCTGAAATCATTGATGAGTTACCAGATAATATTGATGTCACATTCACATCGTTTGACACTGATCATGAGTCTGAATTGTTAAAGAAAGAGGTCGATCAGGTGTTGGATATGGATGAAGAGTCAAAGTCGGAGTCTAAGTCTGAAAGTTCGAGTTCATCAGAAAAGAGTCCGAGTTCATCAGTCAAACGGGTTTACAATAAAGAATTTCTGTTATCAAAATCTAATTTGAATGATGGATCAATCAAAGTGGCATATACTTTGAATGATTCAGACAAATTATATTCTGATGAAGAATTTCCAATAAGAGGTGTTAAACCAGAAATTATAAAAAAGGTTTTCAAACTAATAGAAATTAATATTTTTGAAATAAAAGATGAAAATCTTTCTAAAAATCCTAAACCTTACACCTCAAGAGTTCAACAAAGGTTAAATAAGAAAAAGGGTTACAGTTCTGGTTATGGTTTTCAAAAGAAATCAAACCATAACAGTAATTTCAAAAAGAAAGGTCTTGGATTTATTGTTTCAGAAAATTATAAAAATGAGAAAAATTATAAACCAAAAACAAAATTTATTCCAGGTGGAAGTTCAGAGGAAGAACAAAAGAAACCATTCTGGAAACAATCAAACCAGGAGTTTCTTGCTGAAAGAAAGAAGAAGTTGGTTCAAAGAGTTGAAAAAGAACGTGTTTTAAATGTCACAAGATTTGACACATTGCTTGGAATTGCCAACAGTCCAACAACACAAAACAGGGAGTTACTTCTAACTCAGAAAAATCTAAAGTGTTTGAAAATTTGAATTTTGAAACTGGTGATGTTTCAAAACATTTTTACAAAAGAAAAGTTGATTTAAACAAACAAAGATGGATTGTAAAATCTGAAATTGGTTCTGACAATGAATCTGATTCCATAAAATCAGAGGAGTCATTTGTTGAGAAAAAGAATGAGAATTCCGTTCCTGAGTTGAACGATGAGAATTTTCCAAAATTGTCAAGAGAAAATTTGAAATCAAAAGGTAGGTTTGAGATTTCAGATCAATTTTTCTCTGGTAAAGGAGAATTTGATGCTGAAAAGGCTTTCAATGGGAAAGTTAGACATATTTTTGGGAAGATGGTTGATGGTAAAGTGAAAAGTGCAAAAGATTTTTACAGGTCAAAAGGAGGTTGGGATAGAGTTGAATCAAAATCACCCAAGGCTGGTCAAGCTTGGGTGAATGCATTTTCAAACTAAAATTCTGACTTGCCGGAGCTTCCAAGTTGGTAATCGTGGAGCAGGAATCGGCATCATTCTTGAAAAAATTTAGTTGGTAAATCTACAAGTGGTAGTTGTTCTTAAAATTGTTATATTTTAGATTTACAAGTGGTTTTGGTTGATAATTCACTTATATGTGGTTGAAAAAGGTTTTCACTTACAAATGGTTGATCAAGGTCATTAAGTTGAACTTGATTTAACTTTCATACAAAATGTTTGAAAAACAAAGTGACGAATTAATCCCCTAACTTACAAGTGGTTTTATAAAATCAATCAAACTTATTTTCCGGAAAAATCATTTTTGATTAAAACAAACTTAAGTGTTTTGATATCACAATGGGAAAATAGTTTGTTGAGAGGGGGAGTTCTGATTGTTTATGCCAAGTGAATGGCGAATTGAAGTGATTTGATATCAGTTGTCATTTTACTTGTACAGTTTGTTTTCAAATTTCTTTTAATGATTTTGCATTTTAGGGGGAGTAAGAAATTTCAGAAAATACAAAAACATTTGAAAATTTGAAAAAAGTCAAAAACATGATAAAATGAAAATGAGTTTGTTGTAGAAAAGAGGAAATGATAGTACATCAGTGGACTATCACGGCATGCTAAAGAATTGGAAAGTTAAAATGTGATAAACGGTCTCACTGATGATGTGCCAGTAGGTTTTTGCACATTTAGTAGATTGTGACGAGATATAAATCTAAATTTCAAACTTACTTATATCGTGGGGAACATCTCTCGGATATATGGGTAACCCCCGAAATCTTGTTTGAAAGGTCCCTCTTTCTGAGATACTAGGTCTTTATACTCAGTGATATCTGGGGTATTATTCCGGGACTTCTGATTTTGCGGAAGCAATGGCCTAGTCCCCGTATAATACTTTATGCTTGCTTGAAATATAGCATCACCCTCAGTACAAAAAATGATGAAACATTGAAAAATGCTAATCATGTGTTGTTGAAAAAAAAAACAGATTCTCTAAAGGGAACACACCAAAAGTCGAAGCCATCATCTCTCTGATTTTGCGGAAGCAATAGCCTGAGCTCTCATGGCCCTCGCTTTTTAACCCTTTACAGATATCATCTGTGGTATACTCACCTGTAAGACTGAATATTGGGATCTGGATACGAGAGTATATTCTGAGGTGGGACACGCGAATAAGTTTAACTCTCTAAAACATTAATCTCGTATCTCGAAACAGTTGAACTTTGTGTGAAAATTTAAGTGGATCAGTATACTGACAATCTAAGTGAATCGTTTAGAACTGAAAATGTTTAAAGCTTAACGGTGTTGGTGATTTGTCTCATAAACTGATATGATCCTCTTACACAAACTCACAAAAATATTGTTTGTAAATATTTCTTTATTGCATTTCTTTACAAAATCCAAAAAGAGTTTAAGTGTGTTTTAGCATAAATTTTGAAATATACAAAAAGATTTTCGACAACTGATGTTGGATAGCTGATATTTAAAATTCCAAGTGCTTAACATGACGAACTGGTTTGGGAGAGTGTTGTGAGAAAAATATTGTGTTTACAAGTGGTCACCAGAAATTAAATTGTTATATCAATATTTGATGTTGTGATTTATTTCTACAAGTGGTTAGCAGAAAAGTTTAAAGTTGTCAAATTGTTAAATTTGTAAAATTTACTTTGAGGTAGAGATTTGTGCAGGACTCTGTGTATAAACCTGAGCATGATGTGAGCCAGGTCATGATCTTAAACCTGTGAAAGCTAGAATACAATCCCGGAATAATTTAAGGGGGAGTTTGCTAGTAGATCAACATTCGAGGGGGAGAAGAATTGAAGATGCTAAAGTCAGTGTCAGATCCTGAAATTTGCTGATGCTGATAAATTTAAAGAATCAAAAGATCTGATTAAGAGAATTAGAGTGAGATAAGAGACAGATGGAGATTCTGAAGATGAAAATAAGAGAGGATAGAGGATGCTTAATCTTTCAGATATTTTGAAAGAGCCCGAAGGCTGATAAAGACTGAAGGTTGTAAAGACTCGACACTGAAGACTTCGTCAACATTGGAGGGGGATTCTGTTAGTGCATACGTCTGTCGACTTCGTCTTGTATCGAGTCTTGTACTAGAATTGTTAGATCAGGGCACGTAGTACGAGATATCGAGGATTTGTGTGTTAAAGGCTAATTTCGCATGAAATGGTAACAGGCTAATTTCGTACGAAATAACAGTTTGCTATTTCGCACGAAATAGCAAGTGTAATTCCATGCGAAATTATGTCTCCTATAAATACCCTAGATGCGAAATCCTTTGTAAGGTTCGTGATTCCGGTACCAAAGTGCTGCCGACGTGTCTACTGATCTGTAAACGTGTTAAATCAATAATACAAGACAATTAAGTGTGTTTTGAGCTGTTACAAAGTCTAATCAATGAATTCCGCCTCTGATTAGACCAAGAACTCTTCTGATCGACTCGTTTGGGTCACAGACCGATCCTACACAATAATTACTCCTCTCGACTTTATCAAAACTAGCGTATAATATGCTAATATATATTTCGTTCAAAACCAAATATGCTACCTTGCAATCATAAGCTTGTATAACAATCACACCTCCACTGTATCAAATAATGTAACACATATCAAAAGGACTTTTGGGTTTTGGATTAAGGGTAAAGGTAGGAAATATTTTTGGATTTTTGTATTTATATTCCGAACACAAACGAACATACCAAACCATGACAACTTTATTCACAATAATTACTAACACTGTGGGTCTTTTTCGACCCATTTGTATAACATGAACATAATAATGATTTTTGTTTTTGTTTTTCTTTCTTTTTTTTCTTTTCTATTTTTTTCTATATTTTTCTTTTCTTTCATAACATACTTCTAAACACACTTGTCATTCATGGTTAGTATTTCAAACAGGTCACATGAGGTGTAACAAACGAAAGGTATAAGGTTCAACATGGTTAACTAAGGTGGGTGAAATCAACAATTAACATATAACACAATGAATGGATCCTAATGCCTTTATCATCTATGTGCATATGCTAAACCACGGTCTCGGCACATATCAAACCACACAAGTGCTAACACAAAGCAGCATGTGGCCTACTCTCAGCAAATGAACATTTATTGCAAATTCAACTAACAACTAAGTAGGCTCAAATATCTCACCGAACAAAAGGAATATGGGTTACCGACAAATAGCATGTGTAATTCCTAAAGCATGTTACCCCTAGTTAGGCATTTTTTCTCAACTATTTTCTAACCTGCCAGAGATACTCTCATGAAACTTAAAGGGACAACCATGACTCAGGATCTTGATTAGCTTAATGTCAGCAAGAAACCATTAAGTAATTGAAAATTTTGGTTTTTCCATTTTTTCAACCGCTTTCAATCCTTCAACCGTTTTCAATCGCTAATCCCTCCCGGGTTACCACATCCCCACACTTGGGATACATTGTCCCCAATGTATGGTGCTTTTCATAACCTAACCTGGGTACCACCTATATCAACCCATGAGCAAGTAACCCAACCAACCAAATAACACAAATAACACACATTCCCTAACATAGTTAAGATACACCACCAACAAACAAAAAAAAAAATTGTTCAAACAAAGAAAAGTACAAGGATCAAGCACATGGACCTGATCAATATAGCATGATCAGTGAGTGCTCAGTGATATGACGGGCCCGGTGGGTAACCGTAGTACCCTCCAAGATGCTCGTAAAACTCACTCATATCGAATATATCCGCCAGCCCACCTGCTGCTGGCTCTCCCTGCTGCGATGACGACTGCTGCTGCGACTGCTGCGACATGTAATCATATGGCGGCTGCTGGTACGGGTAAGAAATCTGATAGTGGGGTCCGTGTACTCTGATGGCACCCACATAGACATGTGTACCTGCGGCGTTAGATGTCTCGCCATGCCCGGCTGATATGGAGGCTCTTGGTTGTAATCCACATACGGTGGATTTTCCACGTAAGGCACACCCATGTAATTATCATTATGCCTCCTTAGCTGATTTTCATCGAAAGATCGCATATTCAAATCCATCTCTTGACTCTTGTGGCGAATATGATCCAGTCGGGTGTTGTGTTCCAACAACTCCCGATGTTGCCGCTCCCTTTCCGCATCTTGCCTTGAACCCTGATCATATATAGTTATGGTTTAAAGCCGCTGTGAACTTATGCCTTCAGACCGTAAGCTACGGTTAAAGACCGTAACTTATGGTTTGTGTCTGCTGTGAAGTCAGGTTCTGGAGACCATAAGTCACGGTCCCCAAGCCGTAACTTACGGTTTGTTCAATTTATTTTTATTTTTTTATTATTTTTTTCTTTTTTTTAAATTAATGTTTTTAAATGGTTTTAATAATTTCTAATATAATTCTCATCAAAAAGTTTTATTTTTCTAGAATATACTCGCCCGTTCCACTCCCCTTGAAAAATGTGTGTCGTCCTCCACAAGCAATTTAGTTTTGAAGCGTACCTGGGTGTCTCCAACTTCCCCACAGTTGCTCGATGCTGTGAGTATACTTTTCGGAAATCCTTCAAACCATTAAAAACAAAACAAATAGAAATATACAAAGATGAAACGAAATATGTACCGAAATCCGGGTTGCTTCCCAGTAGCGCTAAGTTTTGGTCTTCAGCCGAACTTCTCGTGACCCTCAGTTTGTCGTATAATCCGGTGAGCTTGTAAGGAAGCTCACCTCATCCGTTGATTTCGTGTTCAGATCATCACTATCCAAATATGGCTTCAACTGGTGTTCATTCACCACTTGCCGTTTCTGATCCTTCTTGTCTTCAATTTCCACATCTCCAAATTTTCCCACTCGTACGATCACAAACAGACCCATCCATTTGATTTTTAGCTTTCCTGGAAGCAACTTAAGACGTGAATTGAATAGCCATACCTTTTGTCCCACTATAAAGACTAACCGCCTCAACTTTGCGTCACGTACTGCTTTCATCTTGTCCTTGTACGCCGTAGCTGTGTCATACACCTCATTGTGTAACTCTTCAAGCTCACATAGCTTCAACTGCCGATGTGCACTTGCATCAGTATAATTTGTATTAACCTCTTTAACGGCCCACAGTGCACGGTGTGTAATTTCCATTGGCAAGTGACAGCCTATACCATACACCAATCTATAGGGTGTAGTGCCAATAAGAGTTTTAAAAGCAGTGCGATATGCCCACAAGGCATCATCCAGTTTGGTTGACCAATCCTTACGGTCAATTCGCATAGTTTTCTGCAAAATTTCTTTTATTTGCCTATTTGACACTTCAACCTTTCCACTAGTCTGTGGATGATAAGGTGGTGTGATTCGGTGGTCCACACCATACCGTTTGAGAAGTTTGCCAAAGTTAAAGTTTTTAAAATGAGTTCCCCCATCACTTAAGATCACACGGGGAATTCCAAACCTTGAAAATATATTTGATTGGACAAACCTACACACAACGGAGGTCATTTATTCGGGTGGCGATTGCTTCGACCCACTTCGAAACATAATCAACCGCCACTAGAATATACTGATTACAAAACGAATTTGGGAATGGGCCCATGAAATGAATGCCCCATACATAAAAAATATCCACAACCAAGATTGGTTGCATGGGCATCTCGTTTCTCTTAAAAATCCCACCCATTTTAGTAAACTTAAAAGCATCTTTAAACAAATTAGGCCAATAAAGGCCGCATTCAAGAACCCGGTGACCGGTCTTTTGACCACTGAAATGGCCACCGCATGCTGATGAGTGGGCGTGTTGTAGCACTTCCAAAAACTCCGTCTCTGGGACGTATCTTCTGATGATCTGGTCTGCACCGATCTTGAACAAGTCTGGCTCAACCCAGATATATTGCTTCACCTGAATAAGGAACTACTGCTTCCTTCTCTTGTTCCAAGCTTCGGAACTGTACCGGAGACCAAATAATTAGCAAAGTTATCATACCAAGTTGCAGTGTTAACAGACATAATATGTTCATTTGGGAAATATTCATTGATCTCGAGTGTAATGTCCACTACTCCCAAAGGTAGTCGGGACAAGTGATCAACTATAACATTTTCACACCCCTTTTTATCCCTGATCTCCAAGTCAAATTCTTGTCACAGTAGGATCCACCGAATCAGCCTCGGTTTGGCATCCTTCTTCTCTATCAAATATCTAACTGCACTGTGATTAGAGTAAATGATTACTTTACTTCCCCAGATATAAAACCAAAATTTGTCTAAAGGATAGACAACCACAAGCAACTCTTTCTCTGTTGTTGTATAATTTAATAGTGAATCAGAAAGAGTTTTGCTTGCATAGTAGACAACGATCGGTTTCTTATTTACTCTTTGACCTAGTACAGCCCTGATAGCAAAATCACTTGCATCACAAATTATTTCAAAAGGTTTTGTCTAATCGGGTGATTGCAATATCGGGGCTTGTACCAACTGCTCCTTTAACACATTAAATGCCTTTAAACATTCATCATTAAATTCAAAAGGAACATCTTTCAGCAGTAAGTTACATAAAGGTTTTCTGATGACACTAAATCCCTTAATAAACCTACGGTAAAACCCGACGTGTCCTAAGAAGGAACGGACGCCTTTGACATTTGCAGGGGGAGGAAATATTAAAATTACTTTGATTTTTGCCCTATCAACCTCAATCCCCTTACTCGACACTACATGCCCCAGCATGATGCCCTCCTAAACCATGAAATGGCTCTTCTCCCAACTTAAGGCCATATTGGTGTCGACACCTCTTTTTAATACCTTAGATAATTCATTTAAACATGTGTCAAATGACGACCCGAATATAGAAAAGTTGTCCATAAAGATTTCTAAGGCATCCCTAACTATATCTGAGAAGATACTCATCATGAACCTTTGAAAGGTGGCCAGGGCATTCTACAGCCCGAATGACATTCACCTGAATGTGAAAGTACCATACAGGCATGTGAATGTGGTCTTTTCTTGGTCATCGGGGTGGGTAGCTATCTAATTGTACCCCGAGTATCCATCTAGAAAGCAATAATACTTCTGACCTGATAATTTTTTGACAATCTGATCGATAAAAGGCAAAGGAAAGTGATCCTTTGACATGGCGGTGTTCAGTTTCCTGTAATCAATACACACACTGTAACACCCCAAAAAACGGTTTTGGTAATCAAACCACGTTAATAGTAAAGATGGGTAAAATACCGTTAGTGGTAAAAATTAACCCGGCAAATATTAGAATTTAAATAAATAAACTTTATGTTAATTAAAAAGGAGGATAAATATTTTGAGAAAACAAAGTATATAGAAGGCCCGAGATAACGGGACTTAAAATAAACTGAGTCGTAACCAAAAATATAAATTCTTATATTATAAGTTTAATGTCGGATATAATGAGAAGGAAATAACTAGGAATAAATAACCTAGTTAAATCACAAGTCTAGTAGTAATGAGGAAACTTGATTAAAACACCCTAGATAAAACTTGGGAAAAGTCGAGGGGCCAAAGGTGACAAATTGAAAATGGTTTTTATTTATTTAAAACTTAAAAACCCAAAACACACACACTTGGTGTGTGTTCTGATCACAAACAACAGGGGGCGAACAAGGTTCTTCAACCTAAGCCTAATCTACAAAATTCCTTCAAATTGAGAATCCAAATCAAGACCAAATCGAAATCCAAGCATAATTTAGTGATCATTTCAGTAAAGTGATCATAAGGTATGTCAAAATTCACAATTTGGTTTCATCTCAAATTCTTGATAGACTTGTGAAGTCGAAATCTGAACTTGATTAGTTGATGTTTGGATGAAATTGGGGATGAATTCATGTCTAGGAGTAAACTCTAGTCAATAGCTTGTTAAATTGGTGTTCAAAATATGAATTTCATGATTATCCATTTATGTGTTAAATGGGTTTTGTAGAAATAAGATGAACCCTAGAATTATGACTATCAAAATGGTGTTAACTGATTTACAAAAGATGAATCTGACAATAGTATGCATGCTAGACATAATGGAATTAAAATTTATGTTTATGTTTGGTAGAAACAACTAGTTATGAACTAGTTTGTAAACGTGTAAAAATTATGCCCACTAGGTGTTTGATAAAATGCCTAAGTGAAATCGCGCGTCTCCTCGGTTATAAGTAGAACTTGACTTGATTGGGTATCCGTAGGAATGCCTAATAACATGAAAAAAAAGGGGATATCATTTATAGATGAAAACCCGTAGATGTTTTCTATTGAATGATGTGTCTTTGATAATAGATGGGTTTGCCTAAGTGAGTTACTGAACGTAAATTTGCATTTTGTATGACTAAGTGTAAATGACTTTTCTAAGTCATATCAACCAATGATGAAGTCGAATAGTAGATTTGACATAGAACTCATAAGATGGAATAGTCGTATGTAATAATGACTAATCTAACCGTCTTACGAATTATGATGATAGTTTGACGCTTGACAAGCTAGGTGGAGGCTTGGAAAGGAAGTGGGTCCAACGAATCAAATGTGAAGGAAAAGCGTGTTTCAGATGCAAGGTAAGTAAAGCTTACACTCCCATTTATAGAATGTTTAATCATTATAAGGGTTATGAATATGTTAAGCTAATGGTTAAAATGTGGTATTCCAACGTAAGTGATACGGCTCGGAATACGTAAAAATGATGAAAAACCATAATGGATGGTAAAAAAATGGGTAAATGGTAGTATAATCATGGAATGACAAACACACAAAGAGTTTTGAAATGTTGCCCTATGGGATAACTCATAATAATGATAGGGATATAATGGTAATTAGTCGTTATCGACAAACGTAAGTTAAAATTAAAAGATACCCTACGACGTAAGCCGAAATGGGTTAAATAACGGATGGTAAATATATATATATATATATATATATATATAGGGAGGAGATCATGCGAGAACCACCCTTATTGTGAGAACCGCGAGAACCAATGTTAACATAACCTAAAATACCTAAAAAAACCTAACCCCACCCCCCCCCCCCCCCAAAAAAAAAACCTAACCCCCCCCCAAAGCTAAAATACTAAAAACTAAACCCCCAAAAAACCTAAAAAAATCTAAAAAAATAAAAAAAAAATCAAATTTTTTTTTCTAATATTTTTTATGCTCAAATCGCTACTTTTAGTGGCAAAAAAAAATTTAATTTTTTTTTACTTCGAAAAGTAGCGATTTTTATATAAAAAATATTAAAAAAAAAAAATTTGTGTGATTTTTAGCTATTTTTAGGCATTTTTTGTTGTGTTTCACATTGGTTCTCGCAATAAGAGGTGGTTCTCGCATGATCTTCTCCCTATATATATATATATATATATATATAGGGAGGGGCTCATGCGAGAACCACCCTTATTGTGAGAACCAATGTGAACACAACCTAAAATAGCTAAAAAAACCTAAAAAAACCTAACCCCCACCCCCGCCCCACCAAAAAAAAAAACCTAAACCCCCCACCCCCCCCCCCCCCAAACCTAAACCCCCCTCCCCCACCCCCCAAAAACCTAAACCCCCCCTCCCCCACCCCCAAGCTAAAATGCTAAAAACTAAACTCTCAAAAAACCTAAAAAATCTAAAAAAATCAAAAAAAAAAAAAAAAAAATCTAAAAATTCTTTTTTTTTTTTAAATATTTTTTATGCTCAAATCGCTACTTTTAGTGGCTAAAAAAAATTTTTTTTTTTTTAATAAAAAAAATTTAATTTTTTTTTTCTTCGAAAAGTAGCGATTTTTATATAAAAAATATTAAAAAATAAAAAAAAATTTGTGTGATTTTTAGCTATTTTTAGGCATTTTTGGTTGTGTTCACATTGGTTCTCGCGGTTCTCGCAATAAGAGGTGGTTCTCGCATGATCTTCTCCCTATATATATATATATATATATATATATATATTACCATTCAAATACAAATGCAAAAATGTTTGGTCGTTTACAACCAAACGGGTTAAATGGTGATTTTTAGCGCCATTTGACAAATAACGACTTATAAGTATTGTCAAGTCTAATGCTCACAGGATAAAAACGGCTTACGGAAATGTGCATTTGCTATAAATTAGCAAAGTCATTAATGCAAGGTATTAAAACGGGTCAATACTTGACCCGAGCCAGGTACTCATATTTTGAATTATAGTTAGAAGTAATATGATGGTCAAATATTAGTGAAATCCCTTCTTCATAAAATGAGGGACTGAAATTGACCAAAATACCCATGAATAATAAACCGGGTAAACGGTCCTTATGAGCCGTTTAAGAACGTATTTTATGATCATGTAAGTTGTAGGTAAATATTAAGTGGATTGTGCATAACAAAGGGGAAAGATTTAAACTTAAAATGTTTAAATCTTCGAAACAGGTCAAAAGAATTATGCGCATAGATTGAGTACTAGCTGCGTAATTCATAAAAGTTACAAACCCTAACTAAAGATTTTGAGTTAAACATGTTGATGTATGCTTAATGGTTAATTAGAAACAAGTTTGTGGTTTAAAAACTAAAACGGGTCAAAAGTCTTTAAAAATGAATTTTAAAGCCGGGGGCTCGAAGCCTATTATTTTGATGAATTCAGATGTTAATTTTAATTCCATATGATGGAGGATTAAATTACGATCGCGTAGGAAAAAAAATCGCCTAAAACGGACGTACGAAACGAAAGTTATGACGATTTTAAGTTTGATTTTTTTTAGAAAAAACGGAGCTGGGCAATTATGCAGGTCCAGAGAGTGGACCTGCTGGAAAAACGTCTTCCCCGAGGCATGCGACGGGGTGTGGTAAACCTAGTGCGACACGCGAGGCCGCTCGCTGCCCGCGAAAAAATTAAAAGAGTCTCTCGCGTGGCGCGAGAGACTTAGTTCCGGAAATTTTATTTTGTTTTCATTTGTATGACGTTAGAACTTGATTATACTTGATTTTATGTTATCAAAACTAACATTTTAGTTGGTTTTGATATTAGGTGATTGTGGCTAGCATCTGGATAACGATCAAGCAATGAAGTGAACCGAACACATATTGAATGAATTTCCGTGTTGACTTCACTTTGTTTTTGTTTTAAGTGAACTATGTAACTACTTGAAATTAAATTCTGAATACTTAAACCATGTTTGAGAGTTAACTGAACAAAGTTTTTGATAATTCGCATTTTCGTATAAATTGTGTATGTAAAGTTATAATTGTGTTAAAAAGAGACGGGTGTTACAAGTTGGTAATCAGAGCACAAGGTTAAAAGAATAAAGTGTTCGGTTCGAGGCTTGATCACAAATCCGGTAAGTACATGTATATTGATGGTTCAATATGATTAAAGTGTTGTGAACAACACATGGAGTTATCGTGTAATACAAGTTACACCAATTAAATTGATAAATGATAGATATAGTTTACAAAATTACATGCGTTGACACGTATAGTAGAAAAGCCAGGTATTATGATACGGGCGTTTAGTGAAGTTGACATTACTAATCTTTGTAAATATTTTAAATGAAAGGATACTCGCAGCTAAAGATGGCGAAAGTGTAACAAGTGACGGATAGGATAGAGGAACGGTCCGAAGTATGACAAGTGGAGCATGCTCACCAAGGATCAAATCGCGTAACAATCACGAATAAGAATAATGGCAAGGAACGCCCGTCGGGGCAAGCATTACCAGGTGCACGATTTTAAAATTTAATCACACAAGTAGTAATATGCAACAAACACGTAGGGAATGACGATTGCATATATCTGATAAAACCTGAAAAACCTGAATAGGATGTCTATTTAGGATGATGTTTCCAAGAGAAGTTTAATAGAAACATGTGTTATTCACGATGATGAATAACAAAGAAATAATAGGATTAGCTCATATGGAAACTTGGACCGGGGGGGGGGGGGGGGGGTAATTATCCAAGTGGAAAACTCTCAATATAATGCTATTGAGAAAAGTAGCGATCACATTAACAAATGTGATTATATAATAGTTCGATAGAAAGGAAAACATTTTATATGTTCGAATGTAAAAGTAGTAAAACTAGTGATTGTTGTTTAGCAATTAAATAAAGATTTACTAAATGAAATCAGGGATATGAAATAAATAGAGGAGTTACTTACATAGGGCGTGATATGAAAACTATAAAAAGGTCATGTGTGTCATGTGTTAATTGCTTACTCTGGCCAAGTAAGTAGTGCCATATGATACCATGAACTTCTTGTAGTGGACGCATTTATGTCTAATGTAGTAAGGACGGGGTGAATGGGACGAAGTAAAAAGATAACCAACTGAATCAAACAAGTAAGATGTTTGATAGTAAATGTAAACTCAAGTCGGATGAGGGGAGCGTATTATGTTAGAATAACGAGCCCGAGAGTAGGGACAAAGGTTAAAGTAAATAAAAATACAAACTAACTAATGAGAATGCAAAGGCATACAGATAAAAGTTTGACTGTCGCAAGTGATGAAATTCACACGAACATGTCAAACGAATTAAATAAAGAATAAAGAACTTGATTAAATAAAAGCGATGGATTTCACTAAGACGACCAAATAAATTAAAACGAAGTCCTAATACATACCGAGACGGTTACTTTGATAGTGACTTCGGTAAGATACCCGATAGATGGGTAGGTTTTTAAAAGTATGCGTAAACCAAGAGACGGGAACGCAAAATAGAAAGTCAAAAGACTCGGATTGTGAGTCATGACTAAAAGACAAAGAGAATTTGCAAACAGAAATTTTGATAAATATATTCAATTATTTTAAAGTTGAACGGGTCGAATAAAGAATGAAGTTTGACGTTCATAAGTGATGAAACCTCACGCAAATAAGTCATACGAGATAAATAAAGTATAAGAACTTGGTAGTACAAATAAACGCAAACCGAACGACGGAAGCGCGAAATATTAATGAACCTATGAGATGGGTCGTAAAGGAATGTAGATAGGAAAAACGCAAACTAGCGAAACAAGAATGTTAAAAACATTAAGATAAAGAACCCGGGTAACGGGTCGTAAAGAAGTATAGGTAAGAACCGGGTAACGGTCAGTGTAGGACAAACCGACGTGTAAATGACGTTAGAAGTCATAAAGTCGGAAAGATAATTCGAAAGAAAACAAACGTAGCCTTAGACTATGTTCAAGGTCAAATGAAATCCAAAAAGCAAAAGTAAATAATTCTAGACATAAAAAGGGGTGCATTGACGCCATATATATATCTATATATATATATATATATACAGTTGAATAAAGACTCGAATAAAAGATGATCTACGAGATCATCATAACCTACGGGATTATAATTAATGTTAAGTCTACGGGACCAAAAGACTCTCGGGTCACGAATAGAAAGAAACCAACTGATGGGGTTTTACCTTAGAAGGTGGAAATATAAGGAAAAAGCCTGTGAGGCTATGTGAAGGAACCTACGGGTCAATATTGTAAAGCGAGGAAACTGGTTGCAACTTCTCACGTAAAATAATAACGAAAAGTAACGTTAGTATAAAAGCGATGGGTTTCGCTAAGTTAATCGAACGGGTTAAAGCGAAGAGATCACGAAGAGTCTGGTTAACAAAAGTGAGGGATTTCACTAAAACATTTAAACGGGCTTAAATGACAAAAGAATTCACAATTATTTAAATTGTGTTAAGTTACAAAAAGGGCGAAGTCATTACCGAAATGACAACGGAAGGGGATAAATCCTTGGACATAAATTCCTAGGAATTGACATGAGTTAAAGAGAAAACGTTAAACTAAAATACAGTTTTAGTAAGAATTAACGTTTTAACAAATATAAATATTATTAGAGGAATTGGAAAACGGAAAACACTAAAAGAAATGGGTGTGTTGAAAACGAAACCTGGTTCGTTTGATTAAACCAATGAAATACGTAAATAAGGTTTCGGGGATGAAACCTCTTTAAGGGGGTAGACTTGTAAGACCCCAAAAACGAGTTTGGTAATCAAACCATGTTAACAGTAAAGACGGGTAAAATACCGTTAGTGGTAAATATTAGAATTTAAATACATAAACTTTATGTTAATTAAAAAGGAGGATAAATACTTTGAGAAAACAAAGTATATAGAAGGCCCGAGATAACGGGACTTAAAATAAACTGAGTCGTAACCGAAAATATAAATTCTTATATTATAAGTTTTATGTCGGATATAATGAGATGGAAATAACTAGGAATAAATAACCTAGTTAAATGACAAGTCTAGTAGTAATGAGGAAACTTGATTAGAACACCCTCGATAAAACTTGGGAAAAGTCGAGGGGCCAAAGGTGACAAATTGAAAATGGTTTTTATTTATTTAAAACTTAAAAACCCAAAACACACACACTTGGTGTGTGTTCTAGTCGCAGACAATAGGGGGCGATCAAGGTTCTTCAACCTAACCCTAATCTACAAAATTCCTTCAAATTGAGAAGCCAAATCAAGTCCAAATCGAAATCCAAGCATAATTTATTGATCATTTTAGTGAAGTGATCACAAGGTATGTCAAAATTCACAATTTGGTTTCATCTCAAATTCTTGATAAACTTATGAAGTCGAAATCTGAACTTGATTACTTGATGTTTGGATGAAATTGGGGATGAAATCATGTCTAGGAGTAAACCCTAGTCAATAGCTTGTTAAATTGGTGTTCAAAATATGAATTTCATGATTATCCATTTATGTGTTAAATGGCTTTTGTAGAAATAAGATGAACCCTAGAATTATGACTATCAAAATGGTGTTAACTGATTTAAATAGGATGAATCTGAGAATAGTATGCATGCTAGACATAATGGAATCAAAATTTATGTTTATGTTTGGTAGAAGTAACTAGTTAAGAACTAGTTTGTAAACGTGTAAAAATTATGCCCACTAGGTGTTTGATAAAATGCCTAAGTGAAATCGCGCGTCTCCTCGGTTATAACATGATAAAAAAGGGGATTTCATTTATAGATAAAAACCCGTAGATGTTGTCTAATGAATAATGTGTCTTTGATAATAGATGGGTTTGCCTAAGTGAGTTACTGAACGCAAATTTGCATTTTTGTATGATTAAGGGTAAATGACTTTTATAAGTCATATCAACCAACGATGAAGTCGAATAGTAGATTCGACATAGAACTCGTAAGATGGAATAGTCGTATGTGATAATGACTACTCTAACCGTCTTACGAATTATGATGATAGTTTGACGCTTGACAAGCTAGGTGGAGGCTTGGAAAGGAAGCGGGTCAAACGAATCAAATGTGAAGGAAAAGGGTGTTTCGGATGCAAGGTAAGTAAAGCTTACACTCCCTTTTATAGAATGTTTAATCATTATAAGGGTTACGAATATGTTAAGCTAATGGTAAAAATGTGGTATTCCGACGTAAGTGATACAGCTCGGAATAAGTAAAAATGATGGAAAACCATAATGGATGGTAAAAAAATGGGTAAACGGTAGTATAGTCATGGAATGACAAACATACAAAGAGTTTTGAAATGTTGCCCTATGGGATAACTCATAATAATAAATAGGGATATAATGGTAATTAGTCGTTGTCGACAAACGTAAGTTAAAATTAAAAGATACCCTACGGCGTAAGCCGAAGTTAAATAACGAATGGTATATATATATATATATATATATACACACCATTCAAATACAAATGCAAAATGTTTGGTCGTTTAGACCAAACGGGTTAAATGGTGATTTTTAGCGCCACTTGACAAATAACGACTAATAAGTATTGTCAAGTCTAATACTCACAGGATAAAAACGGCTTACGGAAATTTGCATTTGCTATAAATTAGCAAAGTCATTAATTCAAGGTATGAAAACGGGTCAATACTTGACCCGAGCCAGGTATGCATATTTTGAATTATAGTTAGAAGTAATATGATGGTCAAATATTAGTGAAAGCCCTTCGTCGTAAAATGAGGGACTGAAATTGACCAAAATACCCATGAATACTAAACCGGGTAAACGGTTCTTATGAGCCGTTTAAGAACGTGTTTTATGATCATGTAAGTTGTAGGTAAATATTAAGTGGATTGTGCATAACAAAGGGGAAAGATTTAAACTTAAAAGGTTTAAATCTTCGAAACAGGTCAAAAGAATTATGCGCATAGATTGAGTACTAGCTGCGTAATTCATAAAAGTTACAAACCCTAACTAAAGATTTTGAGTTAAACATGTTGATGTATGCTTAATGGTTAATTAGAAACAAGTTTGTGGTTTAAAAACTAAAACGGGTCAAAAGTCTTTAAAAATGAATTTTAAAGCCGGGGGCTCGAAGCCTATTATTTTGATGAATTCAGATGTTAATTTTAATTCCATATGATGGAGGATTAAATTACGATCGCGTAGGAAAAAAATCGCCTAAAACGGACGTACGAAACGAAAGTTATGACGATTTTAAGTTTGATTTTTTTTAGAAAAACGGAGCTGGGCAATTATGTAGGTCCAGAGAGTGGACCAGCTGGAAAAAATCGTCTTCCCCGCGGCATGCAACGGGGTGCGGTCAACCGGGCGTGACACACGAGGCCGCTCGCGGCCCGTGAAAGAATTAAAAGAGTCTCTCGAGTGGCGCGATAGACTTACATTGTGTTCCCGAGTCTCATTTAACAGGGTGATGGGAAGGGAAATAAATTAAGAGAGAAAATGAAGGAAAAGATGTGATTTTTTTCGTGTTCCCGAGTTTAATGAAAAGTAAAGGAAAAGAGAGGAAATCAAGCATTTTATGTGTTCCCGAGTTAGGAGGAAAAGAAAAGAAAATAACAATTTTACCATTATACCCTTTAAACATAAAACATTCTAATTAGATATGAGGGCAATTTAGTAATTAATAATATTTTCTCTCCTAATCTCTCCAATTTGGGAGGATGAATATATGGACAAATTTTCTTCCCATTCCCTCCTTTTCCTTCCCCTCCTATCCTTAAAAGAACTCGGGAACAGGGTTTTTTTATATTTTCTTCTCTTTTCTTTCCCCTCCCCCTGTTAAATGAGACTCGGGAACAGAGTGTTAGTTCCGGAAATTTTATTTTGTTTTCATTTGTTTGACGTTAGAACTTGAATATACTTGATTTAATATTATCAAAACTAACATTTAAGTTGGTTTTGATATTAGGTGATTGTGGCTAGCATTCGGATAACGATCAAGCAATGAAGTGAACCTAACACATGTTGAATGATGCTTTCGCATTGACTTCACTTTGTTTTTGTTTTAAGTGAACTATGTAACTACTTGAAATTATATTGTGAATACTTTAAACATGTTTGAGAGTTAACTGAATGAAGTTTTTGATAATTCGCATTTTCGTATAAAATGTGTATGTAAAGTTATAATCGTGTTAAAAAGAGACGGGTGCTACACACACGCCACTCGGTTACCAGCCGGGTGGCTATCTGCTCGCCATTCTCACCTTTAACAATCTGAATGCCTGCTTTCTTAAGCACCGTCTGTGTTGGACTTACCCACATGCTGTCTGAAATGGGATCTATGATCACAACATCCAACCACTTGATCACCTCCTTTTTCACAACCTCGCGCATGTTGGGATTCAACCGTCTCTGTGTGTCCCGCGCGGGCTTTGCATCTGCATCAGTAATAATTTTATGCATAACAATAGAGGGACTTATACCTTTCAAATCCGCGATTATCCATCCAATGCTGCACGGTGATCCTTTAGCACGTTCAGTTGCGCTACCTCTTGTTCTTCTTCTAAGTTAGCCGTAATGATCACCGGGAGAGTTTGATCCTCCCCAAGGAATGCATACTTTAGATGTTTCGTCAATTCCTTCAGTTCCACTTTTGGTGGACTAATCAATGATGGCTCAACCCGGAATAAATCTCAGCCGAAAGACTCTCCATTTGTTAAGTCCATGGAGGTCTTCCATCCTTCACTGCCATTGCTTCCTAACTCTACACTTCCTCCTCCAACTCGTGATCATGTTCCTGTTCAGACCTGTCACAGATAGAACAAACTTCGGTGGCATCGTCCTCAAGATGAGGATGACACCCATCAATCACATCTGCCATAAAACATTCATCATTCATTAAAGAGTTGGTGACATTGGGAAACACATTCAAACGGATATTTCTATTGCCAAAAGTCATATCGACTGTTCCCGAACAACAGTCGATCAATACATGTGCCATGGCTAAGAAAGGTTGCCTAAAATCACATTTGGTTGCTTGATTTGGTCCGATGACACATAATCAAGCACCAAAAAATCTACCGGATAGTAGAACTCTTCCGCCTTCACAATCACATCCTGAATGATCCCCCTAGGAAGCTTAAGGGTCAAATAAGCTAACACCACAATGGTTTCAGCTTGACGCAGTGGACCAAAATCATATTGGTCGTACAAGCTTCCCGAGAGGATGCTCACACTAGCTCCAAGATCCAGCAACGCCCGATTCATTTTAAAATCACCCACTTGAATGGATTCAAAGGCATTCCTGGGTCTCGCAACTTAGGTGGAAGTACCCCAATCAAAACGGTACTCACTCGCTCAGTCAAATCAACCTTTTTTGGAACTTTGTGTTGCCGTTTTGGGTACACATATCTTCAAATATTGGGTGTAAGTCAGAAACTGTTTAACTGCATCGATTAATGGTAAAATTGTTTTTAACCTGTTTGAACACCTCCCACATTTCCTCTTGTTGAGGTCCCCGTATGTTAATTATCCCTTTGTTAGTTGGGTTTTTCAAAACCTCGGGGAAAGGAGGTGGAAATGCCTCCCCTCTTTTGATTTAACATTTTCAATAGTTTCATTAGGGGTTTCAGCATTGATTAATTGTTTTATTCGCTTCAACAGGTTTTGGTTCCGACTCACCCTCACTATCATCTACATCCTCCGCCACACCTTTAACAAAGGATGGTGGAGTGTCAACCTTTTCATAAATTCTACCACTGCAATGAGTACTTACCTGGCCAACTTGGTTGTTCTTCGGCTTCTGATGAGAAGGATTCACTTGCGTGTCACTAGGCAATCTTCTGCTTTGTTGCTTCATCTCAGCTACTTCACTAGCCAACTGCCCCATCTGTGTAGTCAATGATTGGATGGCCTAGTCGCGTATCTCATCTTTCTGTGCTCTTGCATCATACAACTGATTTTGCTTCTTCATCTCCTGCTGCATTGACTTCAACATATTCATCATCTCATTTCCTCCACTCGCATCGGAAGATCCAGACGATCCTCCTTGATTGGTATGTTAGTTCCCTTGATATCCCCTAGTGTTACCCCGCTTGATAATTGTTTTGGTAACGGGGTTGATTAAAGTTTCTTTGACCATCAGCCTGATTATTGCCCTGAAATCCCGGATTGCTCTGATTATTTGTGTTCCCATAAATAAAATTCGGATGATTTCTGAGCCCCGGGTGGTAGGTATTAGAATTCATATTGAAGTTCCTACCACCGCCACCACTACCTTGTACGTAATTAAAGTCATCAAACCCGCCAACAATACTAGGGCATTGATCTGCAATGTGCCCTAAATCTCCACAATGGCCACACATAGGCATTTGTGCTTCAAACTCCGGTCTGTTCTCCACCGTTCTTACCACCGAATGTCTACCCCTCCTCGAATATTAGACCTTCCTCTTCGATGTACTCACCATCTTTTTCAAATAATCCTAGTCTACATGCTCATAGTTTGTCCCGAAGGTACCGTTTGATATTGAGTTAAGATCCGGTGCGTCTTCCAGTAACAACCCTTCATGAAACGCATTCATTAATTGCCACATCTATATACTCTGATGTGGACAATTCTTCAGTAACATTTTGAATCTGTTGAATGCTTCATGAAACAATTCACTCGACTGTTGTTGGAAGTTTCTTATATCTTTCCGAGCGTCATTGGTTCGTTGAGGTGTGAACTCCGTTGGTGCATATTCTGTGACAACATCTTAATAGTTTGGTTATTTAGTCTTTGGATATTTTGTAATGGGCTTGGAAAATGGCCTAGCTCAGTTGGAAGCCCAGTTCACAGACATGTGGTATATAAACATGTTTTGTGACTAGGGTTTTAGAAGTTTAGAAGTTAGAGAGTTCTTGGAGGCTAGAGAGAGAAAGTCCAGAGAGAGAAGAGAATTTTGAAATTAGGGTCTTGTAGAGAAATATCACAGAGATAGGCTGTGAGGTTGTGCAGGTCTTGAATTGATTGTAAAACTGTAGTTTGGATAAATCAATAGAAGACCGTTTGATTGTGAATTTCTGTTTTCTACTCGTTTCTATGCTATTCTGATCTAGAGGATTCCGCACTCTAGATTGGATTGACAATTTTGTGATGATCCGTACGAACCAGGGGACCTACAATTGGTATAAGAGCTTTAGGCTCTTGAAGAAGCTCGGTTCAGAATTGCAGACTGCAGATTCGGGTGGAAGATTGGACAAATTTCGAAAATCTTTAAACCTGATATTAGGGTTTTGATTTTTTTTTGGTTTGACATAATTTTCGAAATTGGTTTTAATCAGATTTGGTTGTTTTGATCTTACTGTGTTTTTAGTTTTGCTGATTTGCAGGTTTTCGAGACAATTTTGATTGATTAGCTGAAGAATTTTGGCTGGAAAGATTTGAAGACTGTTTTTCGTGTTCTTCAGAGTTTTCGAAAATATTACGGAGTTTTGCTTCTTGATTCTGCAGGAAACTGTTAGAAGAATCTGGAAATTCTGTAGAAAATTCGATCAGATTGAGTTTCCAAAATTTACCAGCGTAATTATAATTACTCTACCAGCATAATTATAATTACTCTATCAGCATAATTAAATCCAAATGCGACTTTGGTGATCGTATAATTTTCCTCGGCGAAATTATTACGGTGATCGGTGAAATTAATAGTCATCGAAATAGTGAATTGATCAGCTAGCATAATTAACCAGAGTATTTACCAGCATACTTAACTTGGTTTGCCAGCATAATTAGCGTGACCCAGCATAATTAACTTGGTTTGCCAGCGAAATTATCTAGAGGAATTAAAAAGGTGGAGTATTTATTTTTGTGGAGGAATTAGATACGTATAGAGGATTTAACGTTTTCGTGAATAGAAAGTGATCCGTAGCTCATCTCGACAAACCGTTTACACGGTTGGATTCGTTGGATTTTTAGGACAAAAAAAAAAAAACTCTGGAAACTTCTGAAATAGGTGTTTGACATTATATATCATTGGATTCGTTTTTCCGAGACGATTCTAACGGTATGATTTGTTAAAAACTATTTTCGGAAAAATTTTGTACGGTTTTATCAGTACGGTTACGGTAAAACGTGTTTAAAGATGGTTAAAATGGACAATGTTAGCAAGACAGTTAAAAATTGGCCAAAGCTGAGAAACGTCAAAGAATATTCTGTCTGGAAAGAGGAATTTGAGGGATTTGTGAAGAGTGAAGATACCAGAATGTGGTGTTGTATGATTGATGGATATGTTGCTCCTACACGTCGTGTTGAAGGAAGAGTTAAAGTTATTTCTTATGACAAGATGGATGAATCTGAGAAACTTATAGTTGATGCTGAGAATAAAGCTTTAGCAGTGATCAAGATGTCCTTGCCTGAGGGCATTAAACATATCTTCAAGAAATATAGGACTTCTAGAGAGCTGTGGAAAGCTTTAGAAAAATGTTATCAGAGTTCATCAAGACAGAGTATAGGAGATTATGCTTTAGATGAGAAAGCAGATGTTGTGGTACAAGAGAAGAAGAAGAAAGCTATTGAGAAGAAGGATACAGAAGCTTCAAAGTGCTTGAATGGTGTGAATGAACTTACATCAGAGGTAAAGGTAAAATCAGAATCTGTAAGTCATACATGTCATAATTGGTAAAGTTGACAGACTATCGGAGCAAAACAAAATTCTGTTAGCTGAAGTGAAAAACCGAAAAGAGTTAAATGTTCTTTTGATTAAAAGAGAGTCAAATTGTTTAGATAAACCCAAATCAAATGAACAAGAAATCAGCAGTTTAACAAGCAAAGTCAATGAACTGTTACAGATCATTGATTTGGCTCGTGAAACTGTGAAGGATAAAACTAATGAATTTTCTGAAAAGTGCAGGGAATTGGCCATTGCACAAGACCAAATTGTTGAACTAAAAGGAAAGTTAGACAAATTTGGAAATTCTTCATTAGTTAGGACTCAAATTCAAAAAGGGCTGAAAAGGAGTAATGATAGAACAGGAGTGGGGTTTACTAAAGCTTCATCTTCTAAAAATCAAGACTACTCATTTTTACCTGATGAGAATGAGTTAACTGATTTTGTGACTACTACACCAGCTGTAGTGGATCCGATAACTGTGGACTTGCCAAGGAGTCCAGTTTCTTTGAAAGAATCTGTAGGGTCTAACAGTACACCTCATAAATCGGATGAGGATACTGAAGACGAAAAGAAGAAAACATTTAAAAAGTGATTTAACAAAAAGAGAATTTATAAGACAAAATCTTGTTTTAAATGTCACACTAAAGGGCATGTGGCGAGTTGTTGTCCTTTAAAGAAAAATAAGCAAAAAGTTGATGAAGTTAAGGATGGGATTAAGGTTGGTTTAAATAATAATGTGAAACCACATTGTCAATATAATCAACCAAGATTTCAATCTAAACCTTCAACAACAGGAAGATTTGATAGACCAAGAAGTATTTCTTCACAATTTAGTCATTATAATGGTAAATCAAATCAGTTTCAATGTCAAAATAGAAATTTTGGATATCAAAATCTTTACCATACTGTTGGTAATTGAAATTTTCAACATAGAAGTGAATATAGGGGTCATAGTAACTCAAATGTTCAACAACATCCAAATTTTTTTCAAAATTCATGGTATACGGATTTACATGGTCAAAGACCTAGTGGAAGTTATAAATCTTGTTCAACAACGGGGAATACATCCAAGACACTAGAAAGGTGTGCTGGATATTGGTTAGAAGCATCTTATATGGATTTACATGGTCAACCCAAAACCGGTCAGGTTTGGGTTGTTAAGTCTAACTGAGTTGTTGAGTGTGTGCAGGATGACCAAGAAGGACTGTTGATGTGTTCAACAGTGGTTATTCCTGTAAAGCGTCTGAGGTGAATAGTAGGTTAAAATTGATAACGAAATATTTACTTTAGTGATTGATTGATGATTTATTGGTGAAAAACTTATTGTCAGATTGAAGTGGGAGTCTGTTTGTGTTTTTTTTTAAACTTGCTCCATAAAAACAAAAATTTAGGGGGAGAAATTTCGCTAAGCCAAAAAGAGTTTAGTTAGTGCGTGTGTTTAGGGGGAGTAAGTTATAAATTAGAAAAAAATATACAAAAACATTGCAAAATCAAAAACGTAAAAAAATTAGAAAATCAAAAATGAGTTATCACTGTGTGAAAAAGAAGAAATGCTAGTACATCAGCAAGTTAGACTGGCACACTGAAAATGAATTAAATTGCTTAAGTGTGATAGCAGCTTCATCATATGATGTACCAGTAGGCAAAAAACATGAAATAATCAACTTACTAATGTGATATAAACCTAAATGAACTGTGTATGAGTGGGGAACACATCAGTGGCGTATGGTTTAATGACCTTAAATCTTGCGTTGATAGATTGCCAAAATCTGAGGTTTTGGGTCTTTATACTGTTATTTCATCCGGGGTATCAGGGTTGTCCTTCTGCTGCATCTAGATACATGCTGACCTAGGCACAACCAGGATATCTTAAAAGAGCTAAAAATGCCAAAATCCATAAATGAAGAAGCTCTCCTAGAGAGTCATTCAAATGTGCAAAATGCATAAATCATACCAAAAATGGTATTTGTCTTAGCCCTCGTTAGATATTTTGGTCTCTTTGCTGTACGGAAGTACTGACCTGATCACCAATTATCTATCGTTGAAAAACAAAACGGATGAATTCGGTATACTCACCTACTACGAGGAATCTTTGTGCATACCTTGATCACGGGGGTACATCTTGAAGTGGGACACGCTAGTATTTCAGTAATAAAATTACCTTAATGTATTATACGGTAATGGTACTTGAAATGTTCATGCATTTTGTTTAAGTGGACAAACATACTGGTAATCGTCTTGGACTGCTTTTCACGAAAATAAATAAAGAATTAACTACAAGTGTGAAACAGTTTGATTTTGTTGATATGATCTTCTTGCACATGATACTCACAAAAAGACGAAATTGTAAATATTTTTTAGTTTAGTTTAGTTTGTTTTTAAAAATATCAAAAATACCAAAAACATTTCTTTATGAAAGACTTCCATCTTGAACTGAAAGATTGTTGTTTTTGCATGTTAAGATAAAATATTGGTTAATGTGAAAAAGACTAATGGTTTTTCGAGATACTTGTTTTTGTTTCTAAACAGATTGATGCAGTAATCAAAATGAAGTGCAGAATACAAGTAAAGTGCAGATTGAGAGTGAAGTAAAGAATGTGTGAAGATGCATGGTAGGATCCTTCTACTACATTGCAGAGTGATATGAAGAGTTAGAGATACATGCTTAACCAAAGATTGCTAGTTCACTGATCTACAACGAATAAAAGTTATGGAGATTGGAAGCATCAGCTAAGGGGGAGTCTGTTGATGTCAGAAACTGTGTAGCTGACGCTATCCAAAGACCAAAAGAACACAAGATGTTTGAAGACAAAGTTACACTATGAAGCTATTGTCAAGGGGGAGTCTGTTGGTGCATATTCTATGACAACAGCTTAATAGTTTGGTTATTTAGTCTTTGGATATTTTGTAATGGGCTTAGCTTATTGGTAAGTGAGTTATTTGTTGTAATGGGCTTGGAAAATGGCCTAGCCCAGTTGGAAGCCCAGTTCACAAACATGTGGTATATAAACATGTTTTGTGATTAGGGTTTTAGAAGTTTAGAAGTTAGAGAGTTCTTGGAGGCTAGAGAGAGAAAGTCTAGAGAGAGAAGAGAAATTCGAAATTAGGGTTTTGTAGAGCAATATCACAGAGATAGGCTGTGAGGTTGTGCAGGTCTTGAATTGATTGTAAAACTGTAGTTTGGATAAATCAATAGAAGACCGTTTGATTGTGAATTTATGTTTTCTACTCGTTTCTGTGCTATTCTGATCTAGAGGATTCCGCACTCTAGATTGGATTGACGATTTTGTGACGATCCGTACGAACCAGGGGACCTACAATGAACTCGTCCAAAAACAGCTGTTGCATCTCGGTCCACGTGAAGATAGAAGCCGAAGGCAAGGTGTGAAACCATTGTTGCACCTTGTCTTCTAAGGTGAATTGGAATAACACCAATTTCACGTCATCCGAGGTGAATCCTTACCCCCCCTCGATGGTATTGCTACAGCGTCATATGAGGCTATATGCAAATATGGTTCTTTTGTCGCCAACCCATGATACTTAGGCAGACTTTGGATTGACTATTCTCTCACTTCAAATGATCTACCACGCTACTGAGGTATCACAACCGGAGAGGGGTTGTTGGCGACTGCAGGTTTGAAATGACTCTCGATACCCCGTACTGGTCCCCGATCATATCTTCTAGGGATGCCCTCTTGATAATTGTTGACTGGAGGGACCATGTTTCGCTGGAGGGGTCTTTGTTGTGCTGGCATGTGTTGTACCGGTATTGGTTTTATCGGTATCTGTTGAACCGGTGGTGGTATCGGAATGCTCATTGGTCTTGTATTCATTGATTGTTGGTTAAGCGGAGCAGGCTGATGACCATGTTGTGGATACCCATTCGCATCTTGATTTCCTTTTCCTGTAAATCCAAACCCCGTATTGTACCTCTCAAAATTACGCATGTCCATCACATGTCGACTACCTTGGTTCCCCACGTAACTCTCAAACTCTTCGTATCCATCGCCATATTCCCTCGAATCATCCCTTTGATCGAACATCGAAGTCCTGAATGAAAAAGGTTATGGTTGTGATGATTGGTATTGTGGCTGTTGATTTGGTATGGGAGAGGTAGTTGATGAGCTAACAGGTTAATTTTGGTTTGTTGGAATGGGATTTTCGTCTTGAATTATCCTCACGTAAGGGGAGGAATACTGAGTGGCGGCCGGTTGGGTGAATGGTGGTTGTTGGGAAGATGACTGGTTTGAAAACGATGGCATGTTATCCAGATTAGGAAATGGTGGTGGTGGCATGGTTGGAAGTTGGGTAGTAGTAGTTTGAGTGAATTGTGGTGGTGTTTTAGATGGTCTAGTGGTGTTCGATGAAGGTTAAGTGGGTGTTGGTGAGAATTGATCTTGTGAAGTGTTTTGTTTAGCGAGATTTTCTGAGTTCTCCATCTGTTTGGATGTGGGTGTTGAGGATTGTAAGATTTTGTTCTCTCTATGCACTACTCGAGTATGCCGAACTATCCTCTCGATTTCTGGGTCAAATACTAGTGGCAAAGACTTTCCGGACTTCCTCGTATGATGCATACACGTCCACAATTACCTGCGCATAAACGACCAAGAAAACTGTGTCACACCCTCAAAATACCACCTGCGAATACCATCGCGAGGCGTGTGACGTACCTGGATCTAGCCACTAATCATGTCGAACTAACAGTAGATAATGTTAATACAAAAATCATGTCCAACATGAATAGTGCAATTTCATAAATAATGTTTCAACATAGTTTATTGATGTGTGTAGTGCGTGATAGGTTTTTAGTTATATTTTTCGCCCTTTTTAACACTTTAGTCAAGTTTTAAATTTATAAAACACGATATTTTACTAACACTAAACACACATATGGGCAAGTGCACCCATCGTGAGCGTAGTATAGCGTTGGTAAGATACCGAGGTCGTCCAAGGACACAAGAGCTTTTAGTACCGGTTTATCCTCAACGTCTAATCAAATCAAAAGTTTAGAAAAAGGTTTTTAAACATGAAAATAAAAACTAACTAAAAATGCTGAAAATAAAAATAAAACAGATAGACAAGATGAATCACTTGGATCCGACTCGCCTTTAGTGTAACCTTTGATGTTTTCCACACTTTTACACTTTTTAAGAGATTATCTTAGTTATAGTAGTAGGCCCCTCTTTTGAAGGTGACGTTACCCTCAACCCAGTAGTTTGAGTCAGCAAGGATACAATCCTAAAGGGTTGGATTATTGGAAGATAATTAATTAAGTTATTAATGCGTAATGTGGTATGCCCCTCTTTTGAAGGTGACGTTACCCTCGGCTAAGTGGTTTGAGTTAGCAGAGATACAATCCCAAGTAGCCAGGTTAATGTATTAATAGTAGTTTACATATGAGGGGATCAAGAAATTCGAACCCCCGCCATCCAATACCAGTGGGTATTGAAGGAGGTCCTACTAAGCTTGACCCAGGTCCTTGCAGGATCTATACACTGAACAAGGCAAGAACCTTACCAAACCATTCCCTTAACCCCTGACCAGTTAGCCAACATATCTCCATATAGACCGTGGAGATATGAATAGTGTAAATCTTTTATTTTATATAGACAGTAAAATAACGCCAAGACACCACGGATAAATGATAAGGAAGTTTCACCTTCAACATAAGAAACTAGTTATTAAAGTCATTAATACAAAACCAAATAAAAAGTGCGAAAAGATTAAAAAACAAAAGTATTACACTAATTGCTTGTCTTCACCAAGTGATGTAAGAGACTTAGGCAAACATGGTCTTTGATTGTCAAGAACTCTTACGATCAATCTTGGATCCCGAGACTACTACACACACTCTATGATGGATGATGGATGATGGATGATGGATGATGGATGATGGTGGTGGATGTGGGTTGTGATGGTGGTGGAGGGTGGGTGAAGTGTGAGAGAGGTGGTTTGTCAAGGGATGATTTGCAAGTGAGCCAAGCACCCCTATTTATAGCCTGCACAAAAGCCCGGACACGGCCCCGTATCCGCTGGGCACGACCCCGTGTCTACCCTACTTCTCTTTCTTCATTTAATGCAGTTTGTCTGTATTAGTTGACCACGCCCCCGTGTCTGCTGGGCACAGCCCCGTGTGCAGAAGCATATCTGTACTATCAAGATTTGCTAAGATTCTGCGAATCTTTGCGTTGACCACGGCCACGTGCCCGCTGGACACGCCCCCGTGTTGGAAAATAGAAGCTTCTACAACTTTATCTTTTCTGCAGACACTTGGGCACGCCCCCGTGTCCGCTCGACACGGGGCATGTTCAGCCGTCTGTTGTCTTGTTTTTGCTTAGGAAGATGCTGTTGAGGGTCAGGCATGCCATGTTTATTCCTTTTCTTGTATTTATGTTAGATTTAGCTGTATTTTTGCTTCTTTTGTTCGTTTAAGCTCTTTTAACCCTGAAAATACAAAAGAAAGACAAAAGCATACTTTTTCCAACATTAGTACTAAAAAAGGGTTAGTTTTATGCCTCATTTGATGTAATTTATATGTTGCATTTTACACACATCAAATACCCCCACACTTGAATCTTTGCTTGTCCTCAAGCAAAACTCTTTATTTTGTGGCTTACACACCCAAATGAAATGGGTAGAAGAGAAGGTTTTGGGCTTGTCATAGAGTGTCAGGATTCCAAGATTCTTTATTAGGTTTTATTTTTTATGTTATTTACAATCCTATTCGTTATGATTTATTTAGAACATTACATAAGAGAAATTACTTATTTGGGCATAGCATGCCTCTTTAAAATTCCATTTATATACAAGTTCACATACCTCTCGGGAGATCACTCAACACTCGGCCGAAGATGTATTTTTGTGAAACACTCGAGAGCGGCATTGAACTTACTTCTACCATATGCTTGCCAAGTAATCAATCCTCCTCCTTTTTAACTATAAACCTTTGCAAGTATCAAGAGGACTTTTTGGGAAGGGTTAGGCTTGGGTTAAAGGTAGGTGGTTTTGGGTTAGTGGTTAGTAGAAAAGGGCAAAAAGGCGTAAAAAGCGTCGGTTTTCGTAAAACATTTTGTTTTGTGACTTTTTATTCTAATAAAGCATTTTTCAAACAAGCTTTCTTTTGATGAGCTTGTTTGTTTATTGCTAACTTCATTTTTCTTTTCTTCTCTATAATTTTTTTTTAATAAGGAAGTCACAAGAAAACCGAGCTTTGTTACTAAAATAAAGGGTTTAAAATGAAAAATGTTTTGGTGGGTAAAGGGTGTTTGTTTTGGGTAAAGAAATGAAAATGTTTAGGCTCAAAGGGGTTAACTAGGGGGATTTTGGGTAGGTGGTAAAAAAAAGAAAAACAATGGTGTTGAAAGAAAAAGGGCTAGTCCTAATGCCTCCATCATTTACTTACTCGAGTTTAAGTTGGTAAGGACCGGGAATGTATCGTCATGGCAAGTTCTAGAGTCGTAAGAAAGCAAGCGGCTATTCACACAAGAAACGAAAAATGAGCATTTAGTTTTAAGATGTGTATTTGTATGCTCAATAAAGGCTCAAAACTCACTTTTTGTGGGAATGGGTTTTTAATGTGATCAAGTATATATAATCAAATTTTAACTAGATTTGTCATGTCGTTTAATAATTTTCTTATGTTGGTTCTTCTTATCACGACGCTATCGGTTGTAAATTTATAAAAATCTAACCTTTTTAGAACTTGTTATTCCCAATTTAAACCAAGACAAGTAAAAAAATGAAAAGTTTTTGAAAAAATTTGGGGTGTTTAGCGGTTCCAATAGAGTTTTGTGTAAGGCTTGTGATTAGGACTTGCAAAATTCAAGGTTTTAGCATCCCCCCCCCCCCCACACTTAAATTACACATTGTCCTCAATGTGTCCCAAAAATAAGTTTTTATGTTGATTGAATGTGTAAAAAGGTGTGTTTAACAAAAAATTTCTGTTACTGGGCATCTGGACACGGGCCGTGGTGTCCGGGCACGGCCCGGTGTTTAGATTGCCAGTAATAAAAATGACAAAAATGTAACAGAAGGCTGGGCACGGGGGCGTGTTCAACAAACACGCCCCGTGTCCAGTTACCTGAACTGGGCGTTTTCTGCAGACCCTTGAGCACGGGGCCGTGTTGGCTGGGCACGGCCCGTGCTGAACTTGCTGTAATGAAGAAAAATTGTTGGGAGGCTCTGTTTTTGTGCATGGGGTCTTGGTTCAAGCTTCCCTTAGTATCCCTCACCATCCAAGTGTGTTTTATTCCTTACAACACCATCCGAACACAAAAATTTTTGAAAAACCATCATCCATTAAAATAGAGAAAATTACATTAAGGTCCTAATAAAAACAAAAACTAAAACTTAGATAAGTAGGACAAGAAACGCGAGAAGTCTAAAACCGAAAAGAAGTTCTAGCCTAATGATTATTTTAATAGCAAAATTTCCGAAAAGATAACTTTCTCGGTTGAATGCGGCTTGAAGAACTTCTCCTCCGGATATGGGCCCTCACACGTCGGTGAGCCATTCTTCTATCTCCCTAGGGAGAAGAAAGGTGGGCTCATTGGCATCATCATTTTGAGGGGGTGTAACTTCCACCGGAACTTCTTGCAAGTTGTCAAGAGGGGGCTCCATGGGGATGTCGTCCCATCCGGTGGGGTTGTTGACTCCTAGTGCTAAGTTCCAATCTTTTTGGGGAAGAATTGGTTCAATGGGAGGTGTCACAAGAATGTTCAACCTCTGGTCCAAGAGGTTGATTTCTTGGAAACTATTTTCCAGCCCCACTGTAAGATAATTTATACGGTTAATCAGGACCTCTTCTACGGATGTCATTTTGTCGAGAGCTTCTCGTAGTGCCATCACATAGCGTACAAGAGTGGCTTCGATTGAGGGCCTTCGTTCCCTACGACTGTTTCTGGAATGTGCTGAAGAGGTTCCACTGTTTTGGCTTGACATTCTATGAAAATAAACCAAAAAAAGTTCATTGTAGAGAAACAGTACTTCGAACACGGCCCCGTGTTAACCTGTCTGCGGATTTTTGGACCAAGGAATCTTGGAGTTTCAAATTATTTTTCTTACTTTTGAAGCATTTTTAAGTAGAAATAACTTAAAACAGTGTTGTAAAACTTATTTTTAACAAGATTCCTTGAATAAAAATCTAACAAACACCTCAATAAAGCTTGAAACCATGGTGATTTTAAGCTTTAATGGAGGTGTTGAGGTAAAAATGAAGAAGAAGGCAATAGACAAAAGTAGAAAAGACAAGATGGTTGTCGGGAACCTTCTTTAGAATATACCTAGGATGGTATAAGTGATGATCCCACAAAATCTCTGTCTTTGGAGTGGTCCAAATGTGCAGGAATCTTGGTTGCATTTATAGAAAACGATAGCACGCTGGACACGGCCCTGTGTCGGCTGGACACGGCCCCGTGTGCAGACAAGATTCTGACCTGGACACGGCCCCGTGTCTAGAGGCTGTTTATGAAGTTTTGTCTAATTTCAAGGAATTTTTCCGGATCGGGTGGTTCCTTACTGGACGGAACAACACCGAAGTGCCTGAGATACCTAAGTTGCTCTAGATTTAGACGAGAACGCAAGAGGATATCGGTAAGGGTGATTCCTATGCTAAATGTAGGTGGACAAGTCCAACCCTTTCCCGGGCTCTCGTTAAAGAAGGTGTATGTCGAATCGCTCAGGTCTATGTATGCATCGACGAAAGTCGATGGGGAGTCCTTCACGGCACAATCGACACAGGGACGACTATCGCTCAAGTCTTTGCAAGAGTTAGAGGTGATTTCGGGAGCGACGATGTTGTTTTTATCCGAATGCGATCTCAACAATTCTTCTTGGATGCCTTCTTGAGATAAATTAGTTACGTCCATCTCAAGTTCTTTTATCCATCGAAGAATTAGTTCCTCTAGCTGAAAGAATTCTTCAAGAAGCATTTCATCTAGAAGGGACGATTGAGAGCATTCGAGTGAGAGATAGGGATTATTTTTACTTTCCCCCCTCTTAAGGCTACACGAAAACAATGGGTCCATATAGTGGGGAGTATAATTTAAAAAATAACATTTTAAATCTTCATGATTTCTGCCACATAATTGACACCACGTACCATAAGAGGATTGAAAGTAAAAATTACCAGTATCACTCATGATTGTGTCAGAAATTACCAGCAGTCGGGATCTTACGGCTCTGTTTTCAGTATCTGAAAACTTGGGCACGGGGCGTGTTGGTTGGGCACGGCCCGTGTTCAGCTACTGTCTGACTTAAAACAGGATTGCCAGTACCAAAGATTGGGCACGGGGCCGTGTTCAGCAGGCACGGCCCGTGCTGAGCTCTGCAGAAGCTAAAAATCTAAGAAAAATCCTAAAAAAACAGAAAACAAGAAAAAACGATTATGCCGTTGATTCCTAACTTTCTTAAAATCCTTGTGTCTCCGACAACGGCGCCAAAAAACTTGATGTGCGTAGTGCGTGATAGGTTTTTAGTTATTTTTCGCCCTTTTTAACACTTTAGTCAAGTTTTAAATTTATAAAACACGATATTTTACTAACACTAAACACACATATGGGCAAGTGCACCCATCGTGAGCGTAGTATAGCGTTGGTAAGATACCGAGGTCGTCCAAGGACACAAGAGCTTTTAGTACCGGTTTATCCTCAACGTCTAATCAAATCAAAAGTTTAGAAAAAGGTTTTTAAACATGAAAATAAAAACTAACTAAAAATGCTGAAAATAAAAATAAAAATAAAAATAAAACAGATAGACAAGATGAATCACTTGGATCCAACTCGCCTTTAGTGTAACCTTTGATGTTTTCTGCACTTTTTAAGAGATTATCTTAGTTATAGTAGTAGGCCCCTCTTTTGAAGGTGACGTTACCCTAACCCAGTAGTTTGAGTCAGCAAGGATACAATCCTAAAGGGTTGGATTATTGGAAGATAATTAATTAAGTTATTAATCCGTAATTTGGTAGGCTCCTCTTTTGAAGGTGATGTTACCCTCGGCTAAGTGGTTTGAGTCAGCAAGGATAAAATCCCAAGTAGCCGGGTTAATGTATTAATAGTAGTTTACATATGAGGGGATCAAGAAATTCGAACCCCCGCCATCCAATACCAGTGGGTATTGAAGGAGGTCCTACTAAGCTTGGCCCAGGTCCTTGCAGGATCTATACACTGAACAAGGCAAGAACCATACAAAACCATTCCCTCAACCCCCGACCAGGTAGCCAACATATCTCCATATAGACCGTGGAGATATGAATTGTGTAAATCTTTTATTTTATATAGACAGTAAAATAAAGCCAAGACACCACGGACAAATGATTAGGATGTTTCAACTTCAGCATAAGAAACTAGTTATTATAGTCATTAATACAAAACCAAATAAAAAGTGCGAAAAGATTAAAAAACAAAAGTATTACACTAATTGCTTGTCATCACCAAGTGATGTAAGAGACTTAGGCAAACATGGTCTTTGATTGTCAAGAACTCTTACGATCAATCTTGGATCCCGAGACTACTACACACACTCTATGATGGATGATGGATGATGGTGGTGGATGTGGGTTGTGATGGTGGTGGAGGGTGGGTGAAGTGTGAGAGAGGTGGTTTGTCAAGGGATGATTTGCAAGTGAGCCAAGCACCCCTATTTATAGCCTGCACAGAAGCCCGGACACGGCCCCGTGTCCGCTGGGCACGGCCCCGTGTCCACCCTTCTTCTCTTTCTTCATTTAATGCAGTTTGTCTGTATTAGTTGACCACGCCCCCGTGTCTGCTGGGCACGGCCCCGTGTGCAGAAGCGTATCTGTACTATCAAGATTTGCTCAGATTCTGCGAATCTTTGCGTTGACCATGGCCCCGTGCCCGCTGGGCACGCCCCCGTGTTGGGAAATAGAAGCTTCTACAACTTTGTCTTTTCTGCAGACACTTGGGCACGCCCCCGTGTCTGCTCGACATGGGGCGTGTTCAGCCTTCTGTTGTCTTGTTTTTGCTTGGGAAGATGCTGTTGAGGGGTCGGGCATGCCACGTTTATTCCTTTTCTTGTACTTATGTTAGATTTAGCTGTATTTTTGCTTCTTTTGTTCGTTTAAGCTCTTTTAACCCTGAAAATACAAAAGGAAGACAAAATCATACTTTTTCCAATATTAGTACTAAAAAAGGGTTAGGTTTATGCCTCATTTGATGTAATTTATATGTTGCATTTTACACACATCATTTATGTTCAGCGAAAGCAATTGTATTGTTTAAACATAATTAAAAACTAAACCGGTTTAAGTTGCAAAATTTTACATCTTTCCTCAAATGGCACGCCCCATGACACTTCCCGCTCTCCAAGCAACAAGTTCTAAAGCATGATGAATCTAACAACCTGCAAGCATACAGAGAAAGTGTATCATCATAAAGCTGGCGAGTTCACAATTTTTTTAACAAAAATCATGTAAGTGTTTAGTTTAAAGACATGCCAATAATAAACTCGATACCGAAGTGGCGTTATGTTTGTTTGCCCTCATCAATGCCTATCAACATTAGCCATGTGTTTAAGGTCATTAGTTCACGCCCGTCCTCCCCGGTACGGTGTGAGGTTGTCAAGCCTAATAGCTCTATCAACTAATACCTCGTTGCCTCCCCGGTAACTAGTTCGGTAGTAAGTAGGGACTTTCGTGATAGAGTTGAGTTTATTAACTAACATCGAAATTAAACCAAAGTAATAAAAGTATTCCTCCCCAGAATATTAGTTTGTTTGTCCCTCCCCGGGACGCATGCTTATGAAAGAGTAGTGAACTCACCTTAGGGTACGTGTTATATCTAAGAGTATTGTGCCAAAGACCCGAACCAGTATAGCATGGAAATATCCACCAAGACATTCCCTAATAATAGTAGCGCATCATAAGTAACTACTACTAGAGTAAAGTTGTTTCATGTGTGATCGATCTCTACCGAATCGTTAGTCGAACGACCCGATAGGAAGGTTATTACCATGGTGCAAACAATAATCCTAGGTTCGTTTAATCCCACATATATCCCGTATATGTACTATGCCTTAAGAACAACTTAGTTCCCGAGTGATTATAAATATATATCTAAATATATTTATAAAGTCGTGTTAACGTGTATGTGAGTGTGTGTTGGTGTTAGAATGCCATACGTTTTAAAATCGGTTAATACATTAACATGGTTTTCCAAATACTACTTCTAAATATAAACAATCCATTTACATGAAGTTGACTTATCTAAGTTCCCGTAAATTGTGTGTGTGTGTGTGTGTGTGTGTGTGTGTATATAGGGTTAGGATTTAGAGAAAATGGTAGAAAGTGTGAGAACGGTTATGGATCGTCCGATCAAAACAATCTATGGACTAGATTGGTGCGGTGGCGTTTTCATAAATAACATCAATTTTATTACTTGGACGCGCTTCATTAAGGGTAAAAAAGGTAAAACATCATTTCTCACATAAAACGCCGTTGAAATATAAAACGCCAAATAAATACAAAACACCAATTTTATCACTGCGTAGTTTTTTCTATGTTTTTATTTAAGCTCTCAGGCTACAAAAACGCCACAAAATGTGAAACGCCATAATATATAATGCTAAGCCATACATCCGGATAAATGTTAATTACATTTTTTGTTATAAAAATAATATCCCGCCTAAACTACGCCCAAAAAAATCCTATAAATAGAAACGTCTCACCACCTTCCATTTATCACACCAAAAAAACACACAAAAAACACAGTGGTTCCTAAAAAAATACAACTCAATGTAAAACGCCAAAAAAAATACAACGATGGCAAACATCTTTTCTTTGATACTCAGTAATGTTCTGCATGAAGTTTAGCTGAATGATTTGTTAGGTGAGTGTAGTAAGATTTTGCTGCATGAGATGGACAAAATTCAAGAAAGATGGACTGATGACACCGATATGTCATTTTGTCTTCTTTGTTCTTGAAGAAGGTTTGGATGATTAGAAGAGACCTATCCCAGTGTAAATGCTACTTTGGCCTCGATGATTATAATGAAGACGACGTGCAGATATCATCCACCCACATGGGGTCGATCTATGTCTCCAACATACACAAAGACACTTCAACACATGAACAAAGAAAATAAACCACGCCAAACCCAAAACGCCATTTATTTGTGACAGTTCTTGTAATTTCAAAAGAAGAAAGAGACTGATGACACTGAAGATTTAGATCATAAACTGCTTCTATTTATTATTTTTAATTTTCTTTATCTGTTGTTTGTTATGTAATTTCAGCTAAGAAACAACAAAGTACATTAATCCTATAATGAAAAATATAATAAAACGCCAACGAGCAAATGCTTGTAAAACGCCATCATGCCATAAAACGCCCCAAAAACTATCAAACTATAATAAAATTACTTTGAACAAGTACTATTATAAAAAAAAGCTTAAAACAATGTGCAAAGAAAATAAAACAAAAAAAGTCCCATCGTTATCTAAACGCCAATGGAAAACAAAACGCCATAATTACAACTATCAAGATTAGACGTGTTACGCCATAAAAACAGATGAATCTGAAAATAAATCACGGTAACTGCAAAAACAGTAAAATGAAACGACAAAAACATAATTACTAACATTTATTATATTGAAAGCAAAATACTTGGGGAATTGAATTTATTTATCTTTTTCAAAACTCCATAATTACCTGTCATGCACGGGAAAAAAAGTCAATATAAAAGAAGACCATGAGAACAGTAGCTCAAACATGCTAAAAACATTTACTAAAAACGCCACATATTGTCCAAAACACCAAAAACTTCAAAAATGGCTAAGGTTATTGCATGGAGGTTTGAAAGGAAAGAGAAACGATTCATCATAAAGTTCTCTGATAGGAGAAGGGTGAAGGTAAGGACAATCAATGCAATGCTTGGTATGAATGAAGGGGTTCAGAGGGATATCCTGGCCCTTGGGGTTCCAATGGCCAACGATTGTGAAAGAACCCGAACTGTAATAAAAAGATTGAAGAGAAAATTTCCAGCAGAAGATGATGATGATATTGACGATACTCCTCTACCAACACTTAGCAGTTGGGTGATGCATGAAGAAGCAGGAACGGTTGAAGTGACTTATCAACACGGGGTGCAATATTCATTGCCAATGGAGGAAATGTTGAAGACATGGAGGCTATCTCTCATTGAACAACTCTGTGATTTAGCACCTTCGAACGATCCAAAATCCAGGGATGCACTGATATTCAAGAATAGGCTGCAGCAAAGAAGAGACGAGCTAATGGCGTTATACGGCAATCTAAAATTTGATGATGATGAATCTGAAGAAAGTGATGAACAAAGCGATGGGTACATCTCTGATGTAATCCCATCCATGGAAGACTATTAGTTTATTTTGATTTCGTATTATTGTAATTTTATAAAATATTAATCTACGGTAATCAACTATTAACAAAAAGACCCAGAACGCCAAAAAAATTACGTGGAAAATGCCATAACGCCAAAAAATTTAACTATGTCATACAAAAAGAATTAATTCAAGGAGAAGAAATCTGGGAAAAACAGTAAAACGCCAAGTAATTAATGATTCTAGTTAACGCCAAAATTATCTTGCACGCCAAAAATGAAGCAGCATGTCACCCACGCGAAAATCGGGAAACGAGAAGAATATAGAAAAGACAAAAAAAACCCTCGGACCCTGATCATGTCCCGCGCCACGTGTTGGGCCAGGATGCGTTCTCACCGTTCTCACACTTTTAGGCGTTTTCTTCTGATCCCGTTTATATATATAACATGTATGGCACACGTAGCGTATCATTTATAACAAGTCAAGGGCTCACTTGCGTATCATTTATAATTGTTAAAACAAATATCAGTATAAATTTATCTTATTTATCGATCTGCAATCCTCAGATTCTATATCTATATTATATAATAATACTTATGCTTGCTAAATTAAGTAAAAGTAAAATGTGACAAGAAAGATTAATACAATTAAAATTTATGACATTAAAAGAGTAACAACTACATCGAGTACTGAACTAAGAAACTTTCAAATCTAACAATAACAATTAGAAATTTAAAAATCTAACAGCAAGAATTAAGAAATTTTAGCTTCAACTCCATCGAGTGCTGAACCTCTCGATGTATATCCTTGAGCATCGCCATAAACTCCACGTCTCTATCACCACACTCTATATTACTGATAATACGAAGGTCATGAATGGAAGTCGAAGGCATCGCCATCAGGTTTCTAGAAACATGGTCTCTCGTGAACAGACCAAGGTGCAGTTCAGCTCTTGAAGAGTAGCCCTATCCGCATATACTTGTTCCTCAACTTGCTTGATAAAGCGCTGCTTTAAATCATCAGGCTCTGCAGAAGTATATGACGTTGTTTTATGTTATATATTACTCAACTGATGTGAAAGAAATGTATCTTAGTAGGAAAACGTGATGGAAAACAGGTGAATTGACAATAATATTGTATAGTGAAATATCTAACAGCCCAATGGTCAGATTTAAATTCCTTGTACATTTAATAATCTATGAGGGAAAAACGTGTACATTTAATATAAACATGTACATTTATATGTAAAAACAACGGGCTTTTAATGCAAAACCTTTCAAAAATAAGTTTTCATGGCAAAGCTAATAAAATTAAATATCAAGAAACCCAAAGGACAAAATTTAAAACTTCATTTACCATAAGACCCATTTTAAACACTATAAAAGGCTGATGATTAGTTTGATTGAAAACATCCGCAATTGTCTTTTAAAAAACTGTTTGTCAAAAAACAAACCAAAACCAGCAACACCAACAATACTCTAGATGGCAAACAGATGCTTCTACCACTGGTCAGACACCAGCGATGTTAAAACACAATTCTCTAGATGGTTGCTCGAAGAAAAGATAGCAAATGAATAACTAAACAGAAAAGTCGGCATCATCAGTGATAACAATTACAAGCAAACCTAGAGCACCATTGATTTGCTTTGAAGTCCTCCACTCTCCTCCATCAGATTTCAAGAACAACGCAGAAGATTTTATCACACAACTGCTGAAACAGGATCATAAAATATGTGATATGCTAGCCGATCTGCAAAACAAAAGAAAGAATGAAATTGCGTGGAAGAAGGCGAGAGTCGTCGGAATCATAGGAAGTGTTAATTGTAGCGTGTAATGTTTTATGCATATTTCAGTCTTTAATCTTTCTTTATATTTAATTTAATAAAAGCAATATACATATTAACATATTCTTAAATTTGAGTATTAATAGAAAATTATCAACACTTGTTTCTTCATAATCAACTTAAATAAGTATAACTACAGTAAAAAAAAATAAGCTACAAACCTAACATGCAACTCTCCCATCAAAGAAGCTAGCACATGGTCAACCACAGACGACGGTTTTTGTGGTTATCTTTGATGGTCAGGGCTATTAGAGTTACAAAGTTCCAATAGAGAATACAGACTGAAAAATAAAGGGAGAGTTAGAGTAGATCAGCGTAACCAACAAAATCTCAATTATCAATAAAACGATGTGTTTTGGTGTTAATATTTGTGTGTTTGTGTTGGACGATTTTACGATTTAATTCTAGTTCGATTCCAAGCTTTAAATCGCTTAGAAATAATTTTTGGAGGGTTTGGTGTGTAAACGTAAATTGATGCGTAAACGTAAATTGATGCGTAAACGTAATCAGTTTAACGCGACAAACACTTTGGAACAGTTATATAGGCTTAACATACCATAAATAACCTAAACATAACTTAGAAATAATTTTTGGAGGGTTTGGTGTGTCGTAAACAAGTTTATTCGTTCGCAGGGACTATTTGTGTCAAACTGTGAAAGTATGCCGATTCGTATGATATCGAACATTCCGGAACATGATCATAAGTTAAACATGCCCTAAATATCCTTTACTTAGCTTAGAAATAGGCTTTGAGGGGTTTGATGCACAAAAATAAACTTGTTTGATCAACAGGGACTAAAAGCGTCAAAAAGTGCATAAGTTTGCATTTACGCGCATATCTTACGTTCTGAATATATCCAGACATCCAAAAAAAATTTTAATCATTAAAATATATTATTTTAGTGATTGGAATGCCAAAATACCATTCGTCGTGTAATTTGGATCGCTTCTCGCGTCCGTTCGTGTTTTGTCGTAATTAACAGAATAACGTGACCGTACGACCAAATGAACCGACATCCGAGATGTTTTCAAGCATATTTTATGTTCCCTATGCTTTAACTTCATTGTGGATCCTTGAAATTGGGTTAACGGGGCTTAAACATGTCGAAAATGCATCAAAATCTAAGTTTTACACTTGCAGGGACCATTTTTGACAATCTGTGAAAGTGTCTAGGTGGGCCGCGAAGAATCCTGTGTGGATCTTCATGGGGCGCGACAGCCTGCCAGCACAGAAACATTGAATCTGATCATTTCAGCTGATTTCAGTGGTTTTTATCCCTGATTTTGAATACAATGGACTTGTTTTTGAGTTCCCCTTGTATTGTAATCTATGGGCACAAGTGTATGGTGAGGATTGAGCCTTGATTCTTGCAAAAACACATGTCAAGATCTTGTTAACTCAAGACTTTCTATAAATACCCACTTGTTCCTCATTCATTCCTCACACATTTGATTCAATTCTGCTCTAAGTTGAAGTTTAACACTTCATACCTGAGTATTTTGAATCAAATCTTCCTTGCTTGGACCTTTTGTTAGCTTCTTCCATGCTTGTTTATGTTTTTCAAGCGTGAAAGTCAAACAGTGTTTCACTTTCTGCTTTGACCATGAATTGGTCAACACAAAGTTCATTTAAACTTTGCAACGTGAGCGTAATCACGATGGTTATAGTCTCTTGTGACTATACCTACTGATTACCACATCGATTAGTCGAAGTGATGAGTCAAAGTTTCGGTCAAAATACGTATTTATGCGTATTTTGCAACGAAGCTATTTTTGGGTATCAAAACACTTTGTATTGATATCAAACCTGTTTTCTAACTTAGTTAAACATGTTTTAACATGTTTAACTCATCACTTTTAGTCTAGTGCTTGTTTAGGGTCGTAAGTCAAGCGGTCTTGACAACCGCTTAGACTTTCAAACCCGACCCGTTTGGTCGATCGATAGGATCCGACCAAGCACATTTAGTGACCATAGTTGTATAGGGAATAACCTTCCAAGGTTATACCTTATGGTCACTTAGTGTAATTAGTTGTATGATAGGTAGTTTATATGCCTTAGGAAAATGACCAAAATGCCCTTTTTATGCATAATTTGATTTTAAGCATATGTAGCCTAACTTTTGTCACTTAAACTGATTATGCAACATATTTAAACATGTTAGGGCATATAATACTTGTCATAGGACTAGTTAGAAGTCTCGAATGCTCATTCGCGCGAACAAAGCCTTAAAGTAGCATAAGCTACCTTAATGGGTCGTAACGGGTTGAAAGCACTTAGGATAGGTTCCGATTTAGAATATAGGCATCGTTAAACCATATCACATGAGTTCCAATACTCATTTGGTTTACGAGACCTCATTCTACCAGATCTTCCGATTTAGGTGCCGATTTATTAACTAGCGATCCGATTACTAGGTACTACTTGATTTCCTTGGTTTGCCTGAGCTTCGTTAAGTCATTAGATCGAGGATACTTTCCAAATCAAAGTGAGTACATAGTTCCCTTATTTTACTGTTTTCAATTGTTTTGGGGTGATTCATATGTGTTAAACGATTTCGATGCTTTCAACGATGATTTCAAAAACGAATACTATGGTTTATATTTAACAATAACGATTTCTATAATGTGAACGAACTTGTTGGACGTAATTACATAACGAATGACATTCAGTAGCTTTGGCCGAGCCAACCAGTATTAGGTTATGGTACCATAGGATCTGAAAAATCCCGTTATCGGACTGCCACCATGATTATATGTGTGGGGGTTATGTGGGTAACGACTGAATCTGATGATTGTTAACTTACCCTTTGGTGGTTTGTTAATACGAGTTGAACGATGGACGAGTTACGAAGGTTTGAATGTTATAAGCGAGACGACCAAAAGTTAGTTTTCACAATTAAAACGAGAACAATTTGGAACGATTTGAACGATTTAAACAAATAAACGATGGTCTATTACATGAACGAGTAAAACGATTTGAACGATTGGTTTTTGGATTGTTATTAGATAACGGGACGGGTGTAATGTGATAAAAGCATGGTAGATACGCCGCTGGTACTTTTTATATATAAGTGCTTTTATCATATTACATTCCGTAGCATTATTTAGTTCACTTGGACGAATGATTTTAAACGATGTCACACAACGATGTTTACTAAACGATATAAACCATACGAGTTTTATTACGAGAACGATTTACAATTTGGTTTACTTAAACAAATGTTTTGGGTTAAGATTCATGGCAACGAGATTTTATAAACTATAACCAACTTATTTTGAGCTGGTTAATCATATTGCAATACCAAACTCTTTTCAAAACAAGGTTTTTGATTATCGACTCTTGTAGTCAAACGAGGTATTGCAATATGTAAACGAGCCATGAATCCAATACTCTCACAAAACCTATGTGCTCGCCGGCATTTCTTTGCTGACTTTATTTTTACATATGTTTCAGGTGGTGTTGAATGATGTTGACTGTGACTAGGATGCATGCTCACTTAGTACTGGACGAGGCCTTAGTGACTAAATAACAAACGATAGACAATGTGGTTGTTTTTTAACTTTAATTTCAAGACAATATAAATGGTTAATATTGAAATAGAATGAAACTTTTGAATCCATGGTTGTGAAACAATAATTCTGTCGCTCCACTCCCCGACGTTTCCGCCGCGGTTTCGTTGTTTTACGCGGTTGGGGTGTAACAGAAGAGTTGGTATCAGAGCCAATGGTTATAGGGAATTAGGTTATTAGTTATGCTTTGACCTAGACTATAACTTTTCTAGGACCCTAACGCGAGTTTCTTGCGTTTAGATTTTTAAAATAATACCGTCGCCAATCTTTAGGTGACAACCACAACGAGAACACAATAACAAATCCGCTTTGAAAATCAATCATCTCTTCGTAGATGATTTGTTATAAGGTTTTGAACCTTCAAAGTTTTCAAAATCTCGTCAAAGTTTGGGTCTTATAATGTGAACACGTGCAATCTGGAAGGGTGGATGCACGTACCTCGGGTTTTCAGTCTAAGGCTAGAGTGTTCGTACAAATCCACATAATCGGACCAGTCACTCTTACTTGGGAACTCTTGGGGTGAGTGTCCACTTATAAGCTAAAGCATGTCTTCACGATACATTATATTGACCCATTTACTTTAATTCGTCACTATGTGTCGTTTGTTTGTTCGAGGTAACGAACAAATTGTAAGGACCTTCAAAAATGTCCCAAATTGACCCGTAAGTATGAACCCGGACCCCTGAAACCCTAATCCATATAAAAAATCAAGAAATCAAGAATTTTGGTCTTTAGGCGGGCCGCGTAAAGGTTAAGCATGGCCTTACGCGGGCCGCGCCAAACCTAAGTTGACCGGATAAGCGTTCCCAGTCCACGTGGCAGCACTACTGATGACACGATAGCCCTTGTCTACGACTAGGACCTCTCGCGGGCCGCGTAAAGATCAAGAGGGGGCTTACGCGGGCCGCGTAAACCCCAAATTTCACCTATAAATAGCTTGGATCAGGAGCAGTTCAATGGTGTCGAAAACTTTTCATAAAAACGAATTATCACTGCTCAATTTCGAAAATTAAGATAGCGAGGCGCTGCTACGATACATGGTATTAAGTCGATCGCTGCTACGATTCAATGTCCGATCGATTGAAACTATCCAATGGATGTTTAAGTGCTGCCCACATTAGGGCCATACTTTGTCATTAGTCATGAATTCGACGGATGTTTAAGTATAGCACTTTGTCATTCTTTGTGAGGGTTTTAATCTCGTGAGTTATCGTAAATGCTGTATTAGTTACTGACCTAGTTCGTGTGCATTGTTATTTAAATTAGGTTACAAGGCTAATCAGTAGGCTAAACTCTGCCCGTATAAATCTGCAATGTGAGTCATTCTCTTTTTATCAACAGTATTTTACAATACTCCAAGCATTTTCAAAAGTTATAATTACAGGGATTAAGTCATGGTTATCTTGAATCACTGGCTAATTGGGGTATTGTGCACATTACTAATTTCTCATGGTTAGGCTAATAAATCCTAACAGTGATAATCATCACTACTTAGGGAAGGACCCAATAGTGGTATGACCATCGTCACCAGGTGACACGGCGCCAGATAAAAATAAGATAGAAGCCATTGTAATCGCTCTTATGCTGTAATTGATAACTAAATGTGTCGTTTTACATACTTGAATGACTCGCCAGTATTTCCCCGCTGATAAAATATTTTTAAAACATGTTTCAGGCGACCTGCTGTAAATCAAGGAAAACGTGCTACGGAGCACTAACAAGCTTGAAGAGGTGGCTCAGTTAAAATGAATAAACATGTTTTGTAAATCAGGGAATTTCCTCGTGAAATTCCTCTATTGTAAATCACGGGGTTTATCCCGATTTATGGAATAAAATAATCGGGCATTTTCAAGTTTTAAAAGATCCTGTTAAATCTTCCGCTGTCGCCTCAATTGATAAATACCACGGGTTCCTGTCCCGCGGCTCCTGACCGGGTCAAACCGGGGCTGGGGCCGTGACAGGAAAATGTGGTATCAGAGCCACTGATTTAAGCCAATTAAGTATTTAAGAATACTTTATTTTTCTAATTGCCATCCTATGATTATGTGATTCTATCTTGACTATCTGTTAATTTATAGTATGGGTAAGCAAAGAATTTCGGATATCTATCTTAAATTAGATAGTTCACCGAAAGATAAGGGAACTTCATCCCAATCAAATTCCTCAAGATACTCAGCAGATACTGAGGAGGGAATATTTGTTTGTAAGGCACAGTTTGAGAAACCACTTACCCCTAATAAAAGAAGTTGGATTATTAGAAAAAGTCAAGAGAAAATAAAGAAGTCACAACCAAAAGAAGTGATGAGTGATAAGGAAACTCCGGTAATAGGCACAAACCCACCATGGGAAGATGAATTAGACGAACAATGGGCAAATCTCTATATGTTAACCACTATAGAAGTAAATGCTAACTTATAGTTTAACCGCCAATCCAGTACCAACACCTATGACACCTACGAGTCAGAAACCTTAATATAATAAATAACCACTATTATATTTTAAAATTTCAGTTGTAATAAATATCTAGCAATAGTTCGTTTTAACCAAATAAATTATATTTAAGTTTCCAAAATTGCCATTCTGTGATTCTGTGATTTACAAAATTTTAACCTAAAATTTTGTGTGTTTCTTCATAACTGCTAAACAACATGAATGAATTATCTGAAGCTCTTGAGAATCTCAATCTCTATCCTGTTAATATAGAAGTTTCCAGAGACTTTACTGGTTATTGTGCCAACGTGGAGGAACCTATGGAATTTCAAACTCAGCCACCAGAGAAACCCAAGCCAAAGAAGAGAAGAAGAATTGTGGGCTCGAGGCGTGTGCGCAGGAAGAAACCAGCGACACGGAAAGTTACCAAGGCGGACGATCCCAAAGGTAACAACAAGGAAATAGAGATTGGGGAAAGTTCTTTGAAGACCAAGAAATGCCACCCTGGGAAGAGCTGGATCATAAACTAGCACTTAGTGACCTCATCGGACCTGCCGATGAAAGCCACTTTAGTTACCCAGTGGAAGCACAACTTCCAGTTGACCTAGAGCCTGAAATTCCAGATCCTATTATCCACACCCAACCTCTACCAGCAGAACTAGAAGAATGGTGGACCACCGACCAGCAATTCCAGAATCTCCTAAATAACCCTGATACCTTTTTCCCTCAGTTTGACCCAGAGCCTCCATACACCCACCAATGAGCTCCGAAAACTTGGTAGAACTCCGCCACTATGGCGAGGAGCTGATTGATGCGGGAAACCGAATTAGGGATGTGGGAGAACGAATCACCTGGAAATACGACAAGAGGGAGCGTCGTTTCTGAAAAGCCAGCTGATGGGATAGTATGTGATTGTAGGAATGTGTGTTTAATAATAATAATATAATCATAAAAATATAATTATGTGTAATAACTTAAAAATAAAATTTTGTAAGATACTCAGTGTGTACGGACGCCTATTATAAGATATAAAATATCGAACGTCGAAAAATCGACAATTTTGACTATACATGTTGACATGATTTTGTGCAATTGTTTTGTATATTTGGTTATTAATTATTTTATGCTAATCACTTATATAAATTAATTACCAGATGGCAAACGGTGGTAATGAACCCGTTAATGAAGTGAATCAATCTGAACAAAACAATGAAGATCAATTTCTGAATAGGCAAGATATTGAAAATATCGTTGCTCAGGGAATAGCCAATGCTATTCCAGCAATACTTGCTGCTGCTCGAAATCCAGTTGAACCTCAACAAATTATTCCTAGCAAACGTACTCATGAAGATAACTTCAGTAATAGCGTAAATGGAGGCAGCAACAACAATAATAACAATAACAATGATGTACTGCAAGCCCCAATTCTCAAAAGAATGAAAGCTGCAACGCCTGGTTGCACTTACAAGGAATTTCTTGCCTGTAAACTGGTTGAATTTGCAGGCAATGAGGGGACGACTGCTGCGCTGCGTTGGTTGGAGAAAACCGAAGTAGTAATTATGATAAGTAAATGTGTTGAGGAAGACAAGGTCATGTATGCGTCGCATCTTTTTAAAGAAGGGGCGCTAGAATGGTGGAATACGGTACTTCAAGCCAAAGGAAGAAATATGGCCTATGCTATGAATTGGGAAGAATTTAAAAGTCTGATGGAAAGAAAATTATGTCCCGAATACGAAAAGGAACAAATGACAAATAAGTTCCTGAACCACCGGATGGTGGATGTAGACTGCCGAGGGTATACTTCGACATTCTTCGAATATGCGAGAGTGGTACCAACCCTGGCATCGCCAGAACCGTTACTTATTTCCCGTTATATTTGGGGATTGATTGGAGAAATTCGAGATATCGTCAAAGCTGCGAGACCCCACACTATTGACGATGCTGTGGAATTAGCTAACGCCCTAACTGACGGACTGGTACGTACAAGAGAAGAAACCCAAAAAAAAGAAGTGGCCCTAAAGATTACCCAGGGATTCCGTATGGGTAACCGTAGCAATTTCAAGAAAAAGGGAACTGGGCAATCTTCCACTATTCCATTTTGCAATGCCTGCAAAAGAAAGCATTTTGGAAGATGCAAAGTGTATTTCAATTTCTGCAAAATTCCGGGGCATCAAGAAGAAGATTGCAGGAAGAAGAAAGCAACAGTCTGCTACAACAGTGGAGAAGCTGGACACTTTAGGCCAGACTGCCCAAAACTGGTCAAACCAGCTGATAACAAAGCCAAACCTGCAGAAGGAACTACCAAAAAGAATGCAAGAGGCTTCTAACTAACTACTCAGGAAGCAGAGCTAATCCCTGATGTGATAGCTGGTACGTTCCTAGTTCACGACGTTTATGCAAAAGTATTATTTGACTCTGGTGCAAACCAAAGTTTTATAAATACTTCATTCTGCCAAGCTCTTAATTTACCCTTAACTAACCTTAGGCAGATTTTTACAGTCAAAACGGCAGATGGGAATTCTGTTAACATAGATAAGGTTTTGCGGGAAGGAAAGATAGAACTTGTAGGCCATAAATTCTCTGCAAACCTGTTACCTATGAAGTTAGCCGAATTCGATGTGGTGTTAGGAATGGATTGGTTAGTAGCAACCATGCTCGAATTCTTTGTGATAAGAATTCCATAGAAATTCATACACCCACAGGTAGTGGTGATTACAGGAGATAAGCCACGTAAGCCAATGAAATTCATTTCAGTAATGAAATTGGCCAGTTATTCAAGAAAAAAAGAAATGGTGTATATGATTTCAGTAATCATTAACACGAAAGGTAAAGAACTTAAGGAAATTCCAGTAGTATCAGAATACCCAGAAGTATTCCCAGAAGAACTACCTGGATTACCACCCAATAGGGAAGTAGAATTTAGATTCATCTAATTCCTGGAACTACACCGATAGCTAAGGCACCTTATCGGTTAGCACCCACCGAAATGTTAGAATTGAAAAAGCAGTTAGATGAATTACTAAGCAAAGGATTTATACAACCTAGTTCATCCCCGTGGGGAGCGCCAATGTTGTTTGTGAAGAAGAAAGATGGTTCGATGCGAATGTGTATCGATTATAGGGAATTGAATAAGGTTACAATTAAGAATCGATATCCATTACCTAGGATTGATGATCTTTTTGATCAACTTCAGGGAGCTAGATATTTTTCTAAAATAGATTTACACTCCGGATACCATCAATTAAATGTACAAGAAGAAGACATACCTAAAACTGCTTTCATAACTAGGTATGGTCATTACGAGTTTACAGTCATGCCCTTTGGGTTAACAAATGCTCCGGCAGCATTTATGGACATGATGAATAGAATCTGTAAACCGTACTTGGATAAATTTATAATTGTCTTTATTGACGATATACTGATTTATTCCAAAAGCCAGGAGGAATATAAGGAGCACCTGCATGTACTCTTAACCTTGTTAAGAAAGGAGAAGCTTTATGCCAAATTCTCGAAGTGAGAATTTTGGCTACAAGAGGTACAATTTTTAGGACACATGGTGAATCACGAAGGTATACATGTTGATCCCTCCAAGATGGAAGCAATCACCAAATGGAAGGTCCCGCAGCCAGCTATGGAAATTCGAAGTTTTATAGGGTTAGCCGGATATTATAGACGGTTTATTAAGGATTTTTCCAAGATAGCATACCATTAACTAAGCTAACCTGTAAAGCAGTTAAGTTTGAATGGGGACCTAAACAAGAAGAAGCTTTTACGATCTTAAAACAGAAATTAACAAATGCTCCAATTTTAGCTTTACCAGAAGGAACAGAAGATTTTGAAGTATACTGTGATGCTTCAAAACTAGGATTAGGATGTGTGCTAATGCAACGCAAGAAGGTAATTACGTATGCCTCAAGACAATTGAAAAAGCATGAGGAAAACTATACGACTCATGACTTAGAATTAGGAGCCATAATTTTTGCCCTTAAGATTTGGAGACATTATCTGTACGGAAGTAAGTTTACTGTCTATACAGATCATAAAAGCTTAAGATACATATTTGGGCAAAAAGAATTAAACATGAGGCAAAGGAGATGGATGGAAATCCTAAGTGACTACGACTGTGATATTCAATATCACGAAGGAAAAGCAAATGTATTCGTTGATGCCTTAAGTCGTAAGTATCATGAGAAACAACGACGAGTTCGTGCTCTTAGATTAAGTTTACAATTAGACTTAATGGAACAACTGAAGAGCATTCAAGAAACAACAATCAAGGATGATGCTGAAGGAATGAAAGGACGAATAAAAGAATTAGAGCAAGGAAGTGATGGAATTTGGAGATTCCATAAGAAAAGAATTTGGGTACCTAAGCAGGGAGAATTAAGAAATAAGATTGTAGAGGAAGCCCATAAATCTAGGTATACCATGCACCCTGGTAACAATAAGATGTACCAAGATTTAAGGAATAACTTCTGGTGGATAGGAATGAAAAAGGACATAGCTAGATATGTTTCTAAATGTCTTACTTGTTCACAAGTTAAGGCAGAACACCAGAAACCCTCAGGTCTACTACAACAATTAGAAATGCCTGTATGGAAATGGGAACTTATAACCATGGACTTTGTTACTAAGTTACCCAAAACCAAAAAGGGTAATGATGCGATTTGGGTAATTGTGGATCGATTAACCAAATCAGCTCATTTTCTACCCATGAAAGAAACCTTTAGCATGGAAAGGTTGGCAAAATTGTATGTAGATGAAGTAGTATCCTTACATGGAGTCCCACTCTCCATTGTATCAGATAGGGATAGTCGTTTCACTTCCCACTTCTGGACAAGTTTCCAAGAAGCAATGGGAACCCGACTAAATTTAAGTACTGCATACCATCCTCAAACAGACGGACAAAGTGAAAGGATAATCCAAACCCTGGAAGACATGCTTAGGGCATGTGTGATAGATTTTGGTGGAAACTGGGATGACCACCTACCTTTGATTGAATTCTCCTATAACAATAGTTATCATTCAAGCATTGAAGCTGCCCCGTTCGAAGCACTGTACTGACGTAAATGCAGAACTCCAGTTTGTTGGGCAGAAATAGGAGAAAGTCAATTATCAGGTCCTGAAATAGTGCAAGAAACTACTGACAAAATCACTCAAATCAAGGAAAGACTAAAAACGGCTCGAGATCGCCAGAAAAGTTATGCCGACGATCGACCCAAACCACTAGAGTTCCTAGTTGGAGACAAGGCACTCTTAAAAGTTTCTCCTTGGAAAGGAGTAGTTCGGTTCGGCAAGAAGGGAAAGTTAAGTCCCAGATACGTAGGACCATTCCCAGTAATCCAACGTATAAGGCCAGTTGCTTATCGTTTACAACTACCAGAAGACTTAGCTGGGGTACATGATGTATTTCATGTATCCAACCTCAAGAAATGTCTATCTAACGAATCATTGGTAGTACCTCTTCAAGATGTAGAGGTAAATGAAAAGTTAAAATTTGTTGAGAAGCCACTGTAAATAGAAGACAGAAAGGTTAAGTTTCTCAAACACAAAAGATTGGTACTTGTCAAAGTCAAATGGGATTCAAAAAGAGGACCCGAATACACTTGGGAGCTGGAATCGGAGATGAAGCGAAAGTATCCTCACTTATTTCAGTAAATCTCGAGGACGAGATTTTAAATAAGGTGGGGAGGATGTAAGGACCTTCAAAAATGTCCCAAATTGACCCGTAAGTATGAACCCGGACCCCTGAAACCCTAATCCATATAAAAAAATCAAGAAATCAAGAATTTTGGTCTTCAGGCGGGCAGCGTAAAGGTTAAGCATGGCCTTACGCGGGCCGCGTCAAACCTAAGTTGACCGGATAAGCGTACCCAGTCCACGTGACATACATGTGGCAGCACTACTGATGACACGCTAGCCCTAGTCTACGACTAGGACCTCTCGCGGGCCGCGTAAAGATCAAGAGGGGGCTTACGCGGGCCGCGTAAACCCCAAATTTCACCTATAAATAGCTTGGATCAGGAGCAGTTCAATGGTGTCGAAAACTTTTCATAAAAATGAATTCTCAGTGCTCAATTTCGAAAATTAAGATAGCGAGGCGCTACTACGATACAGGGTATTAACTCGATCGCTGCAACGATTCAATGTCCGATCGATTGAAACTATCTGATGGATGTTTAAGTGCTGCCCACATTAGGGCCATACTTTGTCATTAGTCGTGAATTCGACGGATGTTTAAGTATAGCACTTTGTCATTCGTTGTGAGGGTTTTAATCTCGTGAGTTATCGTAAATGATGTATTAGTTACTGACCTAGTTCGTGTGCATTGTTATTTAAATTAGGTTACAAGGCTAATCAGTAGGCTAAACTCTGCCCGTATAAATCTGCAATGTGAGTCATTCTCTTTTTATCAACAGTATTTTACAATACTCCAAACATTTTCAAAAGTTATAATTACAGGGATTAAGTCATGGTTATCTTGAATCACTGGCTAATTGGGGTATTGTGCACATTACTAATTTCTCACGGTTAGGTTAATAAATCCTAACAGTGATAATCATCACTACTTGGGGAAGGACCCAGTAGTGGTATGACCATCGTCACCAGGTGACACGGCGCCAGATAAAAATAAGATAGAAGCCATTGTAATCGCTCTTATGCTGTAATTGATAACTAAATGTGTCATTTTACATACTTGAATGACTCGCCAGTATTTCCCCGCTGATAAAATATTTTTAAAACATGTTTCAGGGGACCTGCTGTAAATCAAGGAAAACGTGCTACGGAGCACTAACAAGCTTGAAGAGGTGGCTCGGTTAAAATGAATAAACATGTTTTGTAAATCAGGGAATTTCCTCATGAAATTCCTCTATTGTAAATCACGGGGTTTATCCCGATTTATGGAATAAAATAATCGGGCATTTTCAAGTTTTAAAAGATCCTGTTAAATCTTCCGTTGTTGCATCAATTGATAAATACCACGGGTTCCTGTCCCGCGGCTCCTGACCGGGTCAAACCGGGGCTGGGGCCGTGACACGAATGATCGTCTTCTCTATTTTTTGTCGATGTTTTTCTATACCTCTTTTGTTTATCCAATTGTCGATCTCACTTGTTTCTCATGTTTCCATATTCTTTTTAGAATATGCTTCCTTGACGAGATGCACAACCTCAAACTAACGCCGAAATCGCAGCCCTTGTCGCTCAGCAAATGGCTGTCGTGATTCCGAACCTAATAACTCAGATTAATGAAGCAAACAACAACAACAATGCTCAGTGTAGTTTCAAAACGTTTAACTCGGCTAAACCACTAAAGTTTTCTGTGTCTCAAGGAGTAGCTGCGCTCCTACAATGGTTCGAGAGTCTGGAGAGCACATTTAGACATGTACAGTGTCCGAATGCACGAAAGATTGAGTTTACAACAAGTGTTTTCGAGAAGCGTGCTCTTATATGGTGGAACAGTGTGATGCGTGATAGGGGTGCCGATGTGGCGATGGCACACACTTGGGAAGAGCTATGGGCTCTCATGATGAAAGAGTTCTGTCCCAGTCACGAAATTAGGGCTTTGGAATGAGAGTTTGACGATCTAAAACAAGATGGGGGAGAACACCGGCGTATACGGATCGTTATGAGGAGCTAAGTTTGTTCTGTCCTATTATGGTTACCCCGTTGGAGAAAGCGATTGAGAGATATATCGATGGCCTGCCTGATTCAATGAAAGACATTGTTACTGGTAGTAACCCTACCACTGTGCGTCAAGCGATTGAACTGGCTGCAACTCTGACTAAGTCTCAAGTCAGAAAAGGTAAACTGACCTGCAAGGGTGATAAGAAGCAGTCGACCGATTCCGTTCAAGACAAGGGTAAGGGAAAGAAAAAGGGCGAGTCATCAAGGAGGTCGAGGAAGCGAAAGGCTTCCCAAAACTTTGTTGTCACTGCATAAAATGCTCAGAAGCCACCAGCTCAAACTCCTGCAAAGAAACAGTATTCTGGTACCGCATCTCACTGCAATCGGTACAATGGTCATCATGCGACTCAGCAAGCTTGTAAACAGTGCACAAATTGTGGTAAACTTGGGCATATGGCCAACATTTGTCATTTGGGTCAGAATCAAGCTGCTCAGAATCCAGCACAGGTTCAGGGAAATGCTGCTAGATTCCCACCTGGTTCATGTTATAACTGCGGAGAAATGGGTCATTTCCGCAACAATTGTCCGAGACTTGCAAATCCGAATGCCAACGTGAATGTGAATCCTGCTCGTGGACGAGCATACACTTCGAATGCAAACGAGGATCGTGCTGACAACGAGGTTGTTAACGGTACGTTCCTTGTTAACCATCGACCTGCATCTGTTCTTTTCGATTCTGGTGCCGATAGAAGTTTTGTATCGTTATCATTTGAGCCTTTGCTTGTGATACCTAGAACTAAACTGAGGAAGCCTTTATCTGTCGAAGTTGCTACTGGTAAACCTCTTGTAATCGATTCTATCATTCGTGATTGTCAATTGAACCTCGATAACCATCTTTTTCCTATTGACCTCACACCGATGCAACTTGGGAGTTTTGATATCATCATAGGGATGGATTGGTTAACTAAATATCATGCTGAGGTGGTTTGTTTTGATAAGATTGTTCGTATTCCTCTTTCTTCTGGTGAAGTCCTAGAGATTCGTGGCGAGAAACCATCTGGAGGTTTGAAACTCATGTCGTGTACGAAAGCCCAAAGTTATTTACGAAAAGGCTACATATCTTTTCTGGCACATGTCACCGAGGAGAAAGGCAAGAGCAAGCGTATTCAAGATATTCTGATTGTTCGAGATTATCCAGAGGTGTTTCCTGATGAACTGCCTGGTTTACCTCCCGTTCGTCAAGTCGAGTTTCATATTGATCTTATACCCAATGCCAACCCAATTGCGAAAGCAACTTATCATCTTGCACCGTCTGAGATGCAAGAGTTATCAAAACAGCTTCAAGAATTATCTGACAAAGGATTCATCTGACCGAGTTTTTCACCTTGGGGCGCTCCAGTCCTGTTTGTGAAAAAGAAAGATGGGTCTTTTTTAATGTATATCGATTATCGTGAGCTTAATAAGCTTACCATCAAGAATCGATATCCCCTACCACGAATTGATGATCTTTTTGATCAGCTGCAAGGTGCTACATGTTTTTCCAAGATCGATCTGTGTTCTGGTTATCATCAACTTCGTGTACTCGAAGAAGATATTCCCGAAACGGCATTCTGCACGAGATATGGTCACTATGATTTCACAGTCATGCCTTTTGGTTTGATGAATGACCTAGCTATCTTCATGGATTTAATGAATAAGGTTTGTAAACCTTATTTAGACAAGTTCATCATTGTATTCATCGACGACATTCTCATTTATTTGAAGTCTCGAGCCGATCACTAACAACACCTTCGTCTGACAATGGAACTTCTGAAGAAGGAACAACTTTTCGCAAAGTTCTCTAAGTGTGAATTCTGGCTTAAAGAAGTTCAGTTTTTGGGTCATATTGTTAACGAACAGGGTATTCCTGTGGATCTTTCCAAAATAGTTGCTATTAAGGATTGGAATACTCCTACTACACCCACAGAAGTTCGTTCTTTTCTTGGTCTTGCTGGTTATTATCGACGATTTATTTTGAACTTCTTGAAATTCATGATTCCTCTCACTGCTTTGACTCAGAAGAATAAGCCTTTTGAGTGGGGACCTAAACAAGAAGAAGCGTTCCAAACGCTGCAACAAAAACTCTGTGATGCTCCTGTCTTATCTTTGCCCGATGGAAACGATGATTTTGTTGTCAATTGTGACACGTCGAATCTAGGTCTTGGTTGTGTTCTCATGCAATGGGGAAAAGTTATAACTTACACGTCAAGACAGCTTAAGGTTCACGAGAAAAACTACACCACTCATGATCTTGAGTTGGGAGCTGTGGTTTTTGCACTCAAAATCTAGAGACACTACCTATATGGAACTAAGTGTATGGTTTTCACGGACCACAAAAGTCTCCAACACATTCTCAATCAGAAGGAGCTTAACATGAGACAACGGTGCTGGGTTGAACTCCTAAACAATTACGATTGCGAAATTCGCTACCATCCTGGTAAGGCGAGTGTTGTAGCCAATGCGCTAAGCCGAAAGGAACGAGCTAAGCTTCATTTTGTTCGAACTCTATCCGATATCCAATCACGTGTCCTTCAAGCACAACGATCTTGTGTAACCAAAGGTTTATTGAAATATGAGCTACCACTTCAACTTGAGCTTAAACTCGAAACGAAAGACGATGGGTTATTTTATTTCAAGAATCGTTTGTGGATTCCGAAACAAGATGATCTTCTCACTTTAGTGATGGACGAATCTCATAAGTCTCGATATTCTATTCATCCTGGTGCTGACAAAATGTACAAGGATCTTCGTACTCAGTACTGGTGGCCTGGTATGAAAAAGGATATTGCCTTGTATGTATCGAAATGCCTAACTTGTCTCAAAGTCAAGGCTGAACACCAACGACCATCTGGTTTGCTTGTACAACCAGAGATACCTGTATGGAAGTGGGAGAACATTGCAATGGATCTCATCACTAAGTTACCGCGTACATCTAAAGGTCATGATGCTATTTGGGTTATCATTGATCGATTAACGAAATCAGCTCACTTTATACCGATTCGCGAGGATCTATTTGCTGATAAACTTGCCAAGATTTATGTTGATGAGATTGTATCTCGACATGGTGTTCCTTTGGATATCATTTCCGATCGTGATGCTCGATATTCATCTCATTTTTGGAAGACCATGCAATCTGCTATGGGAACTCAACTAAATCTAAGCACTGCTTATCATCCCCAAACAGATGGACAATCCGAGAGAACGATACAAACTTTGGAGGATATGCTTAGAGCATGCGTGATAGACTTTGGTGGTAATTGGGATTCTCATCTACCGTTGATCGAGTTCTCTTATAACAATAGTTATCATGCTAGCATCAATATGGCACCGTTCGAAGCTTTATACGGTCGAAAATGTCGTTCACCTATCTGTTGGAATGAGATCGGTGAAGCTCAGCTTACTGGACTTGAGCTCATTCTGGAAACAACAGACAAAATCAAGAAAATTCACGATAACCTTCAGACAGCTAGAAGCCGTCAAAAGAGTTATGCGGATATTGGACGCAAGCCCTTGGAATTTCAAGTCGGAGACAATGTCTTACTCAAGGTGTCCCCTTGGAAGGGAGTGGTGAGATTTGGAAAGAAAGGAAAACTTTCACAACGATATGTTGGACCATTTAAGATTGTTGAAAGAATCGAAAAGGTTGCCTATCGATTAGAACTACCTCCAGAGCTTGGGTATATTCACCCAACATTCCACGTGTCCAATTTAAAGTGTTTAGCTGATACTGATCTTCATATTCCACTCGACGAAATTCAAGTTGATGAAACGATGCACTTTGTCGAGAAACCCGTGGAGATAATGGACAGTGCAGTTAAGAAATTGAAGAACAAGAGAATACGATTAATCAAGTTTCGCTGGGAATCCAAATGTGGCCCAGAGTTTACTTGGGAACATGAGGACCAAATGAAAGCGAAATATCCACATTTGTTTTCACAAGTTTCCTCTAGTTAAAATTTCGGGACAAAATTTCCTAAAGTAGGGGAGTCTGTGACAACTGTGCTCTGTAAAACGATGTACGATGTAAAACAAACTCAATTATCAATAAAACGATGTGTGTTGGTGTTAATATTTGTGTGTTTGTGTTTGGAGATTTTATGATTTAATTCTAGTTCGATTCCAAGCTTTAAATCGCTTTCTGGAAAAGTTATACGCAACTTGATGTGTAAACGTAATCAGTTTAACATGACAAATACTCCAGAATAGTGATATAGGCTTAACATACCATAAATAACCTAAACATAACTTAGAAATAAGTTTTGGAGGGTTTGGTGTGTCCAAAACAAGTTAATTCGATCGTAGGGACTATTTGTGTCAAACTGCGAAAGTATGCCGATTCGTATGATATCGAACATTCCAAAACATGATCATAAGTTAAACATGCCCTAAATATCCTTTACATAGCTTAGAAATAGGCTTTGAGGGGATTAATGCGCTAAAATAAACTTATTTGATCAACAGGGACTAAAAGCGTCAAAAAGTGCATAAGTTTGCATTTACGCGCATATCTTACGTTCTGAATATATCCGGACATCCAAAAATTTTTGTAATCATTAAAATATATTATTCTAGTGATTGGAATGCAAAAATACCATTCGTCGTGTAATTTGGATTGTTTCTCGCGTCCGTTCGTGTTTCGTCGTAATTAACCGAATAACGTGACCGTACGACCAAACGAATCGACAGCCGAGATGTTTTCAAGCATATTTTATGTTCCCTATGCTTTAACTTCATTGTGGAGCCTTGAAATTGGGTTAACGGGGATTAAACACGTCAAAAATGCATCAAAATCTAAGTTTTACACTTGCAGGGACCATTTTTGACAATCCGTGAAAGTGTCTAGGCGGGTCGTGAAGGATCCTGTGTGGATCTTCGCGGGGTGCGACAGCCTGCCAGCACAGAAACATTGAATACAATGGACTTGTTTTTGAGTTCCCCTTGTATTGTAATCTATAGGCACAAGTGTATGGTGAGGATTGAGCCTTGATTCTTGTAAAAACACATGTCAAGATCTTGTTAACTCAAGACTTTCTATAAATACCCATTTGTTCCTCATTCATTCCTCACACATTTGATTCAATTCTGCTCTAAGTTGAAGTTTAACACTTCATACCTGAGTATTTTGAATCAAATCTTCCTTACTTGGACCTTTTGTAAGCTTCTTCCATGCTTGTTTATGTTTTTCAAGCGTGAAAGTCAAACAGTGTTTGACTTTCTGTTTGACCATGAATTGGTCAACACAAAGTTCGTTTGAACTTTGCAACGTGAGCATAATCACGATGGTTATAGTCCCTTGTGACTATACCTACTGATTACCACGTCGATTAGTCGAAGTGATGAGTCAAAGTTTCGGTCAAAATACGTATTTATGCGTATTTTGCAACGAAGCTATTTTTGGGTATCAAAACACTTTGTTTTGATATCAAACCTGTTTTATAACTTACTTAAACATTTTTTAACATGTTTAACTCGTCAGTTTTAGTCTAGTGCTTGTTTAGGGTAGTAAGTCAAGCGGTCTTGACAACCGCTTAGACTTTCGAACCCGGCCCGTTTAATCAATCGTTAGGATCCGACCAAGCACATTTAGTGACCATAGTTTTATAGGGAATAACCTTCCGAGGTTATACCTTATGGTCACTTAGTTTAATTAGTTGTATGATAGGTAGCTTATATGCCTTAGGAAAATGACCAAAATGCCCTTTTCATGCATAATTTGATTTTAAGCATATGTAACCTAACTTTTGTTACTTAAACTGATTATGCAACATATTTAAACATGTTAGGGCATATAATACTTGTCATAGGACTAGTTAGGCATCTCGAACGCGCATTCATGCGAACGAAGCCTTAAAGTAGCGTAAGCTACCTTAATGAGTCGTAACGGGTCGAAAGCACTTAGGATAGGTTTTGATTTAGAATATGGGCATCGTTAAACCATATCACATGAGTTCCAATACTAATTTGGTTTACGAGACCTCATTCTACCCGATCTTCCGATTTAGGTGTCGATTTATTAACTAGCGATCCGATTACTAGGTACTACTTGATTTCCTTGGTTTGCCTAAGCTTCGTTAAGTCATTAGATCAAGGATACTTTCCAAATCAAAGTGAGTACATAGTTCCCCTATTTTACAGTTTTCAATTGTTTTGGGGTGATTCATATGTGTTAAACGATTTCAATGCTTTCAATGATGATTTCAAAAACGAATACTATGGTTTATATTAAACAATAACGATTTCGATTGTAACACCCCGTGTTTTCACAAGTCAAAGTCAAGGTCTTAGTCAACGACCGATTTCGCGCAACTTGACTTATAGAAATTTCTTTATTTTATTTATATTATGTGGAGTAAGTGTAGTTAATTACAATAATCGAATTGTGTTAACCGTTATTCGACCGATCTACGACTGTGAACTATAGGAAGTAACAATGCGATAAAGTTAATCAACTAATAATCAAGCTATGTTAATCGAATCGACATCAATTCACAACTCGAACTATGTATTTTACTTGTCGTTTATACGTGTGTGTGTGCCTTACGTGTTACCTGTGCATGTTTATTTATGTTGTGATGTGATAATCAAGCGAACTCAAGCGAACTCGAAATCTAACTCGAATGTAATCGAACTCGAACTCGAATCACGACCATGATAGATAGTGGAAAAGAGATTACGCTAGATACGAAATAGTTGGGACTGAAAGTAATTTGACTAGGAAACCCTATCGAATCGAACCGCGCGTAATCATAATCGAAATATCAAAAATCATCGCGCGAAACACTCGAAAGGGGCGACTGATCGATCAGGCTCCCAGCCAATCGAACAGCCAGCCGAACGGACTGCTGTCCGATCGAGCTGCCTGGCCGATCGGCCAGCCCTTTCCTCTTTTATCATCCTATAAATACCCCTGTCATTGTCATTCTTTCCACTTTTGGAAACCCTTGTTCGACCAGCACGCTCAACTCGTCTTTTCTCAGATTTCTCTCGATTCCGGCAAGTTTTCGTCCTAAATCTTGTACTTTCTTGATCTATACACACTCCTACACCTTTCTATCTTTCAAATCTTAACTTTTAACCGTGAAATCATCAAGAATCAAGTGTTCTAGGATGATGTCATCATGGGTTCTTGAAGAACTTCATGTTTTGGCCTCAATCCACCAAGAACAACTTGGATCTAGCCGATTTCCACATAAACAAACACGGATCTTTCATAGATCTAAACATAGACACGGTGAACAAGGATTGGGAGATGGATTTTCCAACTTTCTTCCAACTCTTTTAACTCAATAACTTCAAACCGGTAGGAAACGGAGTCTGAGTCGGTTTATGAATCACTTCGGTGGTTGTATGACTCCAGATCCTGATTCTATCCACGAGGTTAACCAACTTCGGGTCGAACGTTAAACTTCGTTCCGAACAGTCCACCGACCGGATCTGGGTGATTCCTGTCCGACCCAAGGAACCAAGTAAGGACGAGGGATCTATGGTTCTACTCGTTGTCAAAATACCTCAATAGAACGACAAACGAACAGAACAGCCAAGTGTTAGACGGAAGGACTGATCAGGTCAGGATGCTGACCGATCGGACTGCTGTCCGAACGGACAGCCAGCCGATCGGATAGTCAGCCGATCGACTGGCCAGCCTATCGGATAGTCAGCCGATCGACTGGCCAGCCGATCGGCTAGCACATGGTCCCACACAATCAAATTGTTTTGAAGTCTAGTATTGAACGAGCTGTTGTTCGATCGAACTGCTGTCCGATCGGATTACTCTTCGGATCATGAGATACTATGCTTCAATACTTAATCGATTTATCAACATGTTCAATGCACTAGGAGTGCCACCCGATCGAACAGCCGTCCGATTAGGTGACACCCTGTTGTCCGATCGAACAGCAGTTATGCTATTCGATCGATCAACCATCCGACCAACAGAACCATACTTTGCAATTCATTAAAGTGGTTGACTATTGTGGACTTGCCAACCGATCGAACACCTGTCCGATCCAAGGGCTAAACGTTGTAACTCATTTGGGTGCCTAGCCGATCGAGTTGCCGGCCGATCGAATTGCCGTCCGATCGACCGACCTGGAAGGTAAAGGTACTCCAATGTTTTCAAAATGCTACAACGAAAACTTCAAAAGTCAAGCCATCATACACAAACACATCCTTCTCAAAGGAAGAAACAATCCACTCGAACAGCCATCCGATCGGCTTACCAACCGACCGGACAGCGGTCCGAGCGGACTGTCAACCGAACGGTCAGCCGTCTGATCGAACTATCGACCGATCGACCAGCTGTCCGACTCTTCCACACGTGTTTGCTATTTTACGTTTCACTTATCGTTATGCTATCGAATCTAATCAGGCTAACCGTACTCGCTAAGCGCTCCCTTCAATCCATAAATCACTGTGAGTATACTCGATCCCTTTTTGCTTTAAGCACTTTTGGGTGTTACATACGTTACGAATATTCAAACTACAACTATCACACTACTCAAACTATTTGAACGCTAACCGTTAATGCATGTTATACGTGACTTATAAATGCTTGTTTGTTATGTTTACACATGGAATGCTGTCTACCTGCCTTAGCAACGATAGTACTATAGTTTGGACTCAGCACCCGTTCACACGGGGGTTGTTAAGGATCTTTTACTTGCATGGGTTACAGTGGTAATCATGTATTGTGAACTACCTCGGGCAGTCAACCCGCAGTCATTGGTATCGATGGATCTATGTCGATAACTAACGTGCTTCATTTCACTATGTGTACGTGCTGGTTATGCGTAAACGAATTCAAACTCTATATGCTATTATCAAACTTGTATGCTCACCTTTACATTTTATGTATTGACTTTATTTTAACGTATGTGACAGGTGCTTAGGACGCACATGTGGTAGGAATTTGAAGCTAGAATAAAGCTTTAGAGCCCAACAAATAGTTGTCTGTAGATAACGAATCAGGGGTCTCTAGAAGCAGATAAACAATTGCTACTTATTTAAATCTGAGTTGTCGGAACAGAATATTTATCTTGATGTTTGTCTGTAATAATTTGTTTACTATTTGAGACATGGTATGGGACATGTTAATTTAAATTGAATGGTAATGATAGTTGTTATGGAAACTTCTGGACAATCTGTTTCGCTCAGTGCCATGCCCCGATGATTCCGCCATCGGTTGGGGTGTGACATCGATAATGTGAACGAACTTGTTGGACGTAATTACATAACGAATGACATTCATTAGCTTTGGCCGAGCCGGCCAGTATTAGGTTATGGTACCATATGATCTGACAAATCCCGTTATCGGACTGCCACCATGGTTATGTGTGGGGGTTATGTGGGTAACGACTGAATCTGATGATTGTTAACTTACCCTTTGGTGATTTGTTAATACGAGTTGAACGATGGATGAGTTACGAAGGTTTGAATGTTATAAGCGAGACGACCAAAAGTTAGTTTTCACAATTAAAACAAGAACAATTTGGAACGATTTAAACAAATGAACGATGGTCTATTACATGAACGAGTTAAACGATTTGAACGATTGGTTTTTGGGTTGTGATTAGATAACGGGACGGGTGTAATGTGATAAAAGCATGGTAGATACGCCGCTGGTACTTCTTATATATAAGTGCTTTTATTATATTACATTCCGTAGCGTTATTTAGTTCACTTGGACTAACGATTTTAAACGATGTCACAAAACGATGTTTACTAAACGATATAAACCATACGAGTTTTATTACGAGAACGATTTACAATTTGGTTTACTTAAACAAACGTTTTGGGTTAAGATTCATGGCAACGAGATTTTATAAACTATAACCAACTTATTTTGAGTTGGTTAATCATATTGCAATACCAAACTCTTTTCAAAACAAGGTTTTGGATTATCGACTCTTGTAGTCAAACTAGGTATTGCAATATGTAAACGAGCCATGAATCCAATACTCTATCAAAACCTATGTGCTCGCCGGCATTTCTTTGCTGACTTTATTTTTACATATGTTTCAGGTGGTGTTGAATGATGTTGACTGTGACTAGGATGCATGCTCATTTAGGACTGGACGAGGCCTTAGTGACTAAATAACAAACGATAGACAATGTGGTTGTGTTTTAACTTTAATTTCAAGACAATGTAAATGGTTAATATTGAAATAGAACGAAACTTTTGAATCCATGGTTGTGAAACAATAATTCTATTGCTCCACTCCCCGACGTTTCCGTCGCGGTTTCGTTGTTTTACGCGGTCGGGGTGTGACAGAAAATGTTCGAACAATGATGTGTAATCGGAGATTAACCGGCTGAATCTTGGGAGCTATGGATTTGAGAGAGAGAGATAGATGGATTGAAAATATGGTTTGAATTTTGAATGTGGAGTCAGAATCATGTATGTTATATATGTGGAGCCAGAATTTTGAATTTTCAATGTTGGACAGAGGTTTTGAATTTTGAATGGTGGGAAGAAGTTTGAATTTTGTATAGATAAAATGTATTTTAAATGCATTGCCGGCTTTGATGGTGTGCGGGGAGGACTTCTACACAAGGCGTGTGATTTCGATGGGCACAAGATTTTTTAAAAAAAAATTGATATATATATGTTATTTTAATAAAAAAATATGGTAAACACATATCAATTCCAATATAGGCCCATTATCAAATATTTTTAATGGTTTATAATTTAGCCCACTACACATTAGGTTTATTGGCCCAATACTAATATGATTTTAACAAAAATTATAACACACGACGACAATTTCATGGACTCCTGGAATCTGAAAGGACGAGACAAACAAACTCATCAGAGTAACGAACAGTCAAACATCATCACTTCATTAGAACTTCGCTGAATCGTTGGGCCTGGGCTGCTACGAAAAGAAGATTCAGTGACGTGAACAAGAACAACATCGATTAGAGACGCGAACAAGAACATCGATCAGAAGATTCAGAACTCAAAAGGTTCGTTCGTCGGTTTAGTGTTAATTGTTAAACTGTTAGTGTGTTAATTGTAGTTAACATCAGAACCATGTTGCCCGTATCCGCGTATGGCATATCGTATTGAATTGACTATTGAGTATTTTCCTATATTGGTAGATCGCGGTAATCTACAAATAACGATGTAAATTGTATATTAATCATACTAAACATTTGTGTTGTGATCCGCCAATGGTTGTAATTTGTAAACCATGTATTAAATATTAATCTTTGTAAAAGAAGAATCATTGTGTAAGTTGCCATCATTGGACGAATCATTGTATGGAATATTGTTAACTATTCGAGTCACTGTGGCATCTGTAGAAAAGTTGAAGTTGTTAAAATCTTACTTACAATCTACAATGTCTCAAGATAGGCTTAGTGAGTTGGCGATGATAGATATCGAGAACGAAGTCTTAGATAATATAAATTATAAAGAGTTGATCTAGCAATTTGCTATGAAGAATGCAAGGAGGGCTGCACGAATCATTGGTTAGCTATTAACTTATTAGATATTACGGTATGTAACTCATTAGAATACTATAATTTTGTCATTATCATGATTGCATTGTTTATCAAATACTACAATTTTTGTCATTTTCGTAATTATATTGTTTATCGTTTAAGTATATGGGCACATTTTTCGAGCTCGAGCAGGGTACGTGAATTCTTAGAGAGACCACTGTTTAAATGTATTTTAAAAGATTCTTAAATTAAGATTTATGATAAAATAATGACAACATATAGACATTGTTGGACATCCTATCTGATTGCCAACTCAGCATTGTGATGTTAGCGTCGTTTGCCCTTTTATATAAACTTCTATAGAAAGTACAGATTATCTTCACTTTACCAATTATAATTATAGCTTTCATCATCCATGGTTAAACGAATCTCACCATTTGGAAAAACAACACCTCCGATCTTCTCAATTACAATGTAGAAACCAAATCGAACAATAATCAAACGAGTATTTAACTTCTGAACCGTATCAAATTTTGTTAACCATCATTCAACAAAAATCAAACGAAAATTAAAGCGGAATGATTGTAATGAAACTGTTAATTCGACTAGGGAAACGATGCAGAGAGTATTATACTGTGAGTGGCTGATATATGCAACATGAAGGTTGACAGACAATTTTTCATCATTACTTCAGTGTGTTGGAGCAGGTGAAAGGGTCTTTCAGCTAGTTATCAATCTTTAACATAAGGCATGGAAATTGTTGTTTTCTTTCATTCATGTTTCCCTTCTTTTAGGACTGGATCATTTTAATTAAAAATATATATATATTTTGTTGTCATCTTGATGATGCATTATTGTTTGATATTATTTCTTTGTTTAGGACCATCTCAGTTGAGCATCTATCTGAACGGTAGTTTTAAGAAGATAACCTGTCGCTAATGAAATACTGGCAAATTCGATCGGCCACTGAGGTTGGATAACGGGTTAAAATGGGTTGGTGTGATGTTACAATTTAGGTGACATTTAAACCATGTGGGGTTGAAGTGTTGATATTTTACTCATTTAACCTGTTTAATTTCAATTATGTAATACGTTAGTCTCTTTGTATTATTTTACTTATATATTAATCACTAGTTTATAGTCCCGTGTCTTACACAGGTTAAATGATAAGATTGGTTGTATTCGAAGAAAAGAATAATTCCAAAATTTGAATTATATTCTTGATATTGCACATGTTAAAAATAAGTTTTGATATAAACACATATTACCCTAACATGAACTATCCATACAAAGTTAAAGACAATATAACATTACTCTATAAATGACGCGTTTAAGCAAATACTTTATATTTATTTGTTACTTTACTAATAATAATTAGATATACATAAAATATATATTTATATAACAATTAAATTTATATATTATGTTATGATATGATACGTAGAGAATGTGAAGAAAATTCTTAAATCTCATCATTATCTTGGGGAATGAGACAAAGTAGAAAAAAACAGATGAACACATAAAGGTTTCTTTAAAATTTTGGGATGATAATGAGAAAGATCTTACATCTTAATTGAGATAGAGTTAGTGGCTGAAAATGGTGGTGATGGAGATGGATTGTGATGGGTGATGGAGATGGAGATGGATTGTGATGGGTAATGGTATATCTAATTCTAATAAAAAAATTCAGTTAATGTCATATAATATTCTCTCTTTCAATTTATTAATAATATTATTAATTAATTAATTTTTGTTTGAATTAATAGATAAATTCATCACAAAATATTTAGTTGAAATAATCACTTCACTACATTATTTCTAATATATAAACTCAAATCCGAGTGTTATTATTTTACATATTTTTTATGGTGTTGATATGAAATATTGATGCATTTAATTAAAAAATAACATTTCTAATAACGTAACACTATAAAAAATAACATTTTAATAGCTTAACATCTTTCTTAGATAATAGCAATTATTTTTTCTCAAACTTGATTTACGCAAAACAGATATCGTCAACTAAACCATATGCTTATCCATTTTAAGGAATAATAAAAACATAGGTTTTAAAATTATAGATATTTTATATATTTTTTAATCATAAATTAGAATTAGGTATTAATTAATAATATCATTAATATTAATGAATTGATGGAGAAATGTCATGTGGGATTATGCTTATCCATTTTAAGAAGTAGTAAAACCTAAAATTATAGATGATCTATATATTTTTTAAATATAAATTAGAATTAGATATTAATTAATTAATAATATCATTAATATTAATGAAAGAATCTTAATAAATGCAAAGAGGAAGCATCTTTGATCCAATAGCGAAGAGCCTGAACCAAGATTTCCAGATGAGCTGGGTAAGGTATTAGTATATCTAATACATAATTTAAATGTGAAAATTTGTCCTCTAAGAAAGAAAATATGGAATGAATTGTTCAATTTCAGCCCACCAACCGAACAAATTAACTTTTAAAGGTATCCAGTTGTTCCATTCCATGTTGAATGAGCTAGATGTGTAGGAGGTGTTTAGTACATTTTAACCGACTTTACTATAAAAAACCCCTTCCTTATCCGCCAACGAAATCCATTTATCCTCCTGCTGTTTTATTTCAATTTGGTTTAGAAGACCAATACAGTTTGCAATATCACTTACCTCATTCGGTTCGGATGGATCGTGAAACCACCTCCAATGCCATTCAATTGAGTTGTTAACGAGTGAGTATGCATCAAAAACTGAAGAATCTTTGACAACCTCAAGTTGAAAAAGAGAGGGAAACATGACCTTAAGCGGCGCATCGATTGCCCAAGTGTCAATCCAAAACTTGATTCTCTTGCCATTACCCACTATGCCCTTAATCAAGCGATCTAGTTTTATGTTTTCTGCTTCAAGATCTGACCCAATTTTGGCAATGGTTGCCCATTTTCCTGGAGCTGAAACTTTATAAGGAATAAAAGGTCAGCTTCGTTGTGAATAATGGACAACAGAAACCACTTGGAACCAAAGATTACTACTTTCAGTTTTGGCCTTCTACCACCATTTAGACAAAAGAACTAGGTTATTGTTTCGAAGAGACCCGAGACCCAGACCTCCTGAAACTTTGGGAGTAATAATACGCTTCCAAGAAACCAAGTTGATCTTCCTATTTTCAGAGTTGCTAGCCCACATGAAGTTCCTTCTGATAGACTCCAAATGCTTAAGAACTTTTTCCGGTGCCTTATAGATAGAGAAGTAGTGTGTGGGGAGGCTGTCCAACACCGCCTTAATCATTGTGACCCTGCCACCCAATGATAAGGTAGAAGCTTTCCATAGGGCCAACCTGGATTCAAAAGTATCTACCACTGGTTTCCAGCTCTGAACACAGTTCATGTTGCCCCCGACATTCAAACCAAGGTAAATAAAAGGAAATTTAACAGCTTTACAGCCAAGATAAGATGCCATTTCATCCAGTTCAAGTCTACTTACGCATGAGCCAAACAGGCTGGATTTATTGAAATTAATTCTTAGGCCTGACGCGAGATGGAAGCATCAGAATAATCTAAGGATGTTAGACAAGCTTTCCTTTGACCATTTCCCGATTAATAGCGCATCATCAGCGTATAATAAATGGGATAGGCAAGGCCCATTATTAGGAAGTTGAATGCCTTGTATTAACCCCAACGAGATTGCTTTGCTATGCATAATCGAAACGGCCTCCATAGCTATAATAAAAAGGAAAGGGGATAATGGATCTCCTTGCCTTATCCCTTTTGTGCATTGGAATTCCCATGTTGGGGACCTGTTGACAAGAACCGAGGCACGGGCAGATGCTAGAATACCTCGAATCCATTTCCTCCAAAGCGGGTTAAAATTCATTTGAGCTAATATGGAATTAAGAAACCCCCAGTTCAGATTATCGAAGGCCTTTTCAATATCAATTTTTGTTTGCTTAGCCAAGAGAGCACTTCATTGACTATAAGCGGACACTCTACAATGTTTCGACTGGATAAGAAAGCGGTTTGCATTTTGGAAACCACCGAACCTATTACACCCTTTAACCGGTTTGCAAGTGCTTTCGATATCACCTTATTTATACACCCAATTAGGCTAATTGGGCGATACTCATCAAGAGATAGCGGGTCAACATATTTGGGTATAAGCGCAATGAAGGACGAACTACAACCTTGATTAATTACACCATTGGAGTTAAAATTTGTCATTAATCTAACAAAATCAGCCTCCAAAATATCCAAGAAATGTTTGATAAAAGCGAAATTGAACCCGTTCGGTCCTGGTGCTTTATCTATTCCACATTCCCAAACCGCAAGTTTGATTTTCGACGTTGAGAATGGAACAGTTAGACTTTCGGATTGTAAAGGAGAAATAGATTTGAAACCGTTACAAATAAATTTGGGTCTGGCATTCAACCTTTCTGAGAAACGGCTCTTGAAAAATTTGCAAGTAAATTTTTTTATAAGTGTTGGGTCTGTAGCCCACGCCCCGTTAATGAAAACCCCATTTAATATGTTTGTTGACCTATTCTTTTTTATGACACCGGGAAAGAAAGCCATATTATCATCCCCTTCCATGACCCATTTTACTCGTGCCTTCTGCTGTACATCCTTTAAGCGCTCGTTTTCCAACTCCAAGACTCAATTTCTGGACTGAACTTTCTCATTTAGCTCAATATCAGACAAGAGCCTCTCTTCCATAACCTCATCAAACATGTCAAGCATAGAGTGAAATTATCCAGTTCCACCTCTTCAAGGCTGTGTGAGTTAACCACCCAATTTTTATAGCATCTTTGAACCATTTAAGCTTGGCTGCAATGAATTTGTTCAGGGGACTAGAAAATTCGAGGAGGTGTTTTCTATCTGAACTATTTCATCAAAAACCTGGCTTTTGCAGCCACGAGTTAAAGAAGCGGAAAGGAGTAGCACCAAAGTTTGCAACATTAAGGCATAGAACAAGTGGGCAGTGATCGGATAAGAATCTAGGTAGAGCCACAAGAGTTGCATCCGGCCACAAGGACATAACAAATATGACATACTAAAAAACGATCAATTTTACTAAACTTTTTGCCATTCTCTGAAGCGTAAGTAAATTTACGCCCACCCATAGAGTATTCGAGAAACCCAGCATTAAAGATGAATTCATTAAACCTGCGCGCGTTTGCCGGCTAGAATTCCGAGTTGCATCTTTCCTCCAATAACCGTATTTCATTAAAATCTGCCATTACAATCCATGTTCCCTGTTTTGAGTTTCTAAGATCAAGAATCTCCTGCCATAAGGTGCATTTTGCCACTTGGTCTTCAGGGGCATGCACACAAAGGATGTGGAAGTCCTCGACATATCCTTGAATTTGTCCCCTCAGTAAAATATAATTTTGTTTAACAACAACACCCCCTTGTTTGAAGACACCAGGATCCCAAAGGCATAAAAGTCCCCCCGATTGCCCAACAAAATCGACAAAAGCTTACTGAAACGCAAACTTACCCCAAAATTTATCAAGTTTAACAGTTGCTGTGGCAAAGCACTATGTTTCCTGAAGAGCAATAAAGTTGATACCGTACTTCATCTTTATCTTTTTGACCCATGTGAACTTCTTTGGGTCCACTATGCCCCTCACATTTAATGATAGAAAAGTCATTTTGACTGAATTTTTCACCCATAACTTCGTTACTCACAAGAGATTCGAAACCATTCAGACGAAAGCCCACAGTGTAACACCTCGTAAAAACGTGACCAATTATATAAAGACATGTGTCCTAAACATGTAAAAGCTTGAGTTTGAAGGACTAAAGTTGACAAACGATGAAAATATGCATGCAAAGGACCAAAAGTGTCAACATGCCAAACTTGTGCCTCTGAATGACCACACATGATGAATATATTCTTAAACGAGTAAATTATCGGACGTATGAAGCCGTTTGTGAAATTAAACAAAAAAGTTTACAAGATACAGGGGTTAAACGTGTCAACATGTTAATTCTCACCTCTGAGTGACCTTTTAATGAACCCGGGGCTTCGTAATGTTCAATTATACTCCCAAGAATAAGTGATAACAAATTCATGAGGTTTCGAGATCGTTATGTATTATTTACACAAATTCCCAATAATAAGGGTTAAAAGCATCAACGAGATAAAACTAGGGTTTTCGGTAATCGTTTAAGGAAACCGGACATAACGGTGTTTGATTACACTCCTAAGATCATCTACAAACTAACTACAAGGGTTAAAAGTGATAAAAATAAAGTTAATTTGAGTAAATAAAGGCCAGGGACTGAAACTGCCAAGTTTCAAACATTTTTAACCTGAACGAAGGAGTGTCGCGGGGCGCGTAGACCTGCCCCTGTATCCTTCACGGCCCATGAGAGAACCCCTAGTGCAGAAAAAGACTGCAGCTGCAAGTTTCTGCATTTTAACCGACTTACACACCTGAAACTCGATACCTGGAGCTTGTTGATGGTTTTAATTTACCACTAGGACACCTATGATGATCCTAGACACTCCATAACACCTGTGATGATCTTGAATCATGATCTTCAACTATAAATAGGCTCTTATGTTGCACCATTTTACTTGTTCACTTCAATTTCACTCTTTCCACTCTTGCTTGGAGATTCCTGATCAAAGGAGACTCCTTCTAAGTTGAAAAGATTAAGCTAGGACCCTTTGTAAGTGTCCTTAGCCCCCCTTTAGTTCAGTTTTGTTATTTAAAAACCGAAAAGTCAAAGTTATCGCAAAACGGCTTTGACTTTCGGTTTAGAACTAAACGGTTCAGCCATTGTTCGAGGCGAATATGGCTACGTGATCGTAATTAGGTGTGTGTTAATCCCTAAAAAGGGCACATCCTAATTACCACGTTTACTTAGTTATTTGTCGTGTCAAAGTAGTTAATTAAAAAGTCAAACCAGTCAAAATTTTAAATAAAAACATAATCTGATAATGTAGAAGGTATAAACCATATTTTATCACTTTAGGGTAAGCGGTATGGTTGTGGGGACCTCATTCGGGGATGGGGGTCACCAATCGGTGAACCACACCGTGGTGATGAAGGTGTTCGGTGAGTGGTGATTCGGTGAGGGTATTCGGTGTATAGTCACCTATTTGACTGAGTGGTGATTGAATGAAATTTGACCGTTAAAAAGTTAAAAACTAGCCGTTATAAAAAAAACAACTTTTCCTTATAAACACAATACCATTCAACATCATTTTTCACCATTTTGTTCTCCATCCAACTCTATTTTTTAAAAAAATTCTCTTCTTCTATTTTTCCAATGGATGATATACCACCGCTATTCATTCCAATTGATATTAGTGAAGATGATGATTCTTCCTCGAGCGATAGTAGTTTAATTTTTTTCCAAAATCTTATTAACGAAGCCGCTGAACTGGAAGACACGGGCACTTCTAGAAAAAGGAAATCTGTCCGTCGAGATCGAGTGAAATGTCACGAAAACCTTATGAGAGATTATTTTGTCGAGGAGCCCGTATTCAACGAAGAGGTTTTTCGTCAAAGGTTTCGTATGTCAAAAAGGTTGTTTTTAAAAATTTTGAGTGACGTGCAAGCGAATAACTCGTGGTTTCAAGACACCGTGGATGCGAGTTTGAAGAAGAGTTTTACACCGATGCAAAAAGTTACTTCGGCGATTAAGCACCTAGCAACCGGTAACGCTCTAGACGAGTTCGACGAGTATTTAAATATGTCCGAAAGGACTTCCCGAGAAAGTCTAGAAAATTTTTGCGAAACGGTATGTAATTTATACGCTTCCGAGTTTTTACGTAGACCTACTAGCCACGATGTTGCGTTCTTGTACCAAGCTCACGAGGAGAAACATCACCTTCCTTGGATGTTGGGTAGTCTTGATTGTACACATTTTGTTTGGAGAATGTGTCCAACGGAGTTGCGGGGTCAATATATGAGGGGGGATCACAGTCACCCGACAGTTATGCTCGAAGCGGTGGTCTCTCAGGATTTGTGGATTTGGCATGCTTTTTGTGGTCCACCAGGTTCATAAAACGATATCAACATGCTCCAACAATCTCCGTTATTTCTTACTAAACGAAATGGAACTGCACCAAAATGCCCATTTTACGTGAACAACCACTTGTACAAGCGTGGATACTATCTTACCGATGGAATCTACCCTACTTGGTCCGTGTTTGTGAAATCATTTCCGTATCCTCACATTGTGAAAGAAAAGAAGTTCAAGAGGCAACACGAGGCGGTAAGAAAAGACGTGGAGCGGGCTTTTGGTGTTTTAAAGGCAAAATGGCATATACTTCATCGCCCGATGCGTGCTATGAGTGTTAAAAAATTAGGAGTGTCATATATGCGTGTATTATTATGCATAATATGATTCTAAAAGACGACGGAAATGCGATTGCACCTGTACATATTCGGGATCCTCCAGTCGAGCCCGTTTTCGAAGACACTGCTTATAACGAGCTCATTGATGAAGATACGCATTACAGACTAAAATATGATCTTGTGGAGCATCTTGGAGAACAAGATTTACCCCACCTTTTGGTGGATTCCGACGACGAATAGTTAAATTAGGTTTTTTTTAATTTATTTTTATATTTTAATGTCATGTTATTTATTTTAATTTTATGTAATGTGTTTTTCTTAATTAAAAGTACCTTTATTTACATTAAAATATGTTTTATTTATTTATGAATAATTTCTAGAAATAAAAAATATATAACTCAAACACTTTAGAGTGATTGAACCATACCTAGTGATTGAGTGTAAATGGGGAGTTGACATGGCATGCTATTATTAGGTAGAGAATGACTCAAACACCCTAGAGTGATTGAACCATACCCTCCACCCTTAATAAGTTGGTAAATATTGTTAGAACATGTCTAAGCATGTTCAACCCGACAATTCTGAGTTTAGGGTCGGTTCGCAACCAAAAGTCACAAAAGCTTGACTTTTGTTTTGACTTTCAGTTCTGACCCGATTGAGCTTAATTCTTCTATGTTTTAAGCTTCCATTAAGATCATTTTATGTTGTAATATAACCCTCTGAAGTTATATTACCTGGTCATTAATATTCTGAATTATATGCTAGTTTCCGCTATTATGCTTATAATTGACCATTATGCCCTTTTGATCTAAAAATAAGATTTTTGAATATGTGAGGATAAAAATAGGTTAAGTACTAATATATAAACATGTCTAAATTAATTTGACATTGTTTTCTGGACTCAAACTGATGTAATGCTAAATATCGCAAATTGAGCTTTTATAAATATTAAACTACGCTTTTATGCATAATGCATGTTTAAACATAGATTTTGACCCAAAACTCATTACCTACTATTATGATATCATTTTTAGGAATTTTTGGAATGTTGGGTCAGATTAGATACTGACCATAACATAGAGTTCTTGTATAAATTCCTTAATTGACGATAATGCCTTTTTGGCTAATAAAATGTGATTTACATATGATTAACATGCCAAACCTTTTTCTACTGATTTAATATGAAAAAAATAAAATATTTTAGACATTCAAGGCTGATCAAAATCTCATAATCACATAAACATTTCAAATATCGTCAAATATCGACTTTTACGCTAATTATGTGCATAGTATGGTTTAAAACCATATTTAACACCTAAGACTTGTTACCTACTGAATTTTTAAATAAATTTTAATATTTTTATAGTAGCTATAAGCCATGAACTCAGACTTCCAATTATGTCCTTAAAAGCATATGTGAAATGACCAAAATACCCTTTCGGGGCATAGTTTGGACAAAATGGTAAAGCTCACATATGAATGATATCCTACTGTTTTAACACCATAAAATAAATATTTTTACTGAATGCTTTAGTCTAGAATATCAGTTTACTATAAAACCTCTTTTATAAATCTTAAAATGACCAAAATGCCCTTACGGGACTTAAATTGGTTTTAAATACTTTTTGGGCATATATGTTAACATCGTACTGATGTATTAACATATTTTTAGCATAATAACATATAAGACTTGTATATGGTTCATTTGGTTACCCGTTATGCAATTATGCGTTTGGTTCGGTTTATGTAACTAGTTTACATAAATTAGCCGAAATGGGTTTAACCTTATCATTAAATCTTCAAAATCCAGAATGTGTTTAGTTTACCCATATTATACAATTATCCACACTTGTCGGGTCTAAATCACATTCCATTCCGGTCTCCGCTTAATCTAGCGTTTCAAACCGTAAAGTATCTTTCAAACTAACCGGTCTAAGTCTTTGACCTAAATAAAGACCCGTTAGTATCCTTATAGGTTAATAAACCTTCCATACAGATTGAGTAGCTTCGGTAGAAGGTATTTACAAAAGGCTTTAGGAAACATACGGCTGAGTAACATCTTTACACATCTAGCTCAGGTATATACTTTTAACTTATTTTCCCTTATACGGGCTTAGGATACGGTAATATAATACCGCTTGGTGGGGTATGAAATCATTTAATCGGATTGTGATTAATAAATTGCATAACCCATTTTAATATGTTTTGTTTGATAACATAAACTTTGGGGGTTAATACGACCGTGTCCTGGATATCCTCGGCTCATTTCATTTGAAAATGGCCACGACCTATGCACGGGGTGTAGGCATTGTAGGACCGGTTTACGACTCCGTAACGATTGCATATCGACACGTGTGACGTGCGAAATCCGTACACGTGCGTGGATCGAACACTAGAACGTATATAATATGTGATTCTATTAAAGATCTGAAATTGTACAATCACGTGAATCACCTTTTGCACTTTCTCTCTCTAGACTCTTTCTCTAGCTCCAAAGCTCTCCTAGTCTCAAATGTGGCAAAAGTTCTAAATGATAACCCTAAAGGTCCTATTTATAGGCCAAGGCAATAAGGAGTGTTTACTTATTTACAATAATGCCACCTTGCCTTTTTCTATCTAATATTACAATATAATCATGTTTTCTACTAGATCTTGCTACCAACTCGATTGACGGAGGAGATAGACATTACTGCACTAACAGACTCCCCCTTGGATATTGTTGCAGCCAATCTCGTAGCGTCTTGTCTTTCTCTTTCTCTCTCTCTGAGTCTTTTGAAGCTTTATCACGTCTTCAAGCAACACAGACTCCCTCTTCCTCGAACAGAATCCCCGTGGATCTGTTTTCAGATTCAGCTGCTCCCCCTTTCGTTAAACTCTTTCTTCAGGCTCCCCCTTTCGTCAAGCTTCCGTGCTTTTGGGATCGACACCTGGCTTTCCGGTTACAAGCTCCCCCTTGCGTCGAGCTCGTCTTCAGAATCCCCCTTAGACTCGGCTATCGGGATCGTAATCTGGAATATCATCTGCAATTTCTCAAACATTTATAAGTAAAAACGTTTTGAACATCCAGGATGAAGAACCTGGCTCTCTTAGCATAAGCTAAAACATTTTGACACTGAAAGCATTTTTGATTCTCCAGGAATGATAACCTGGCTCTTAAAAACTTTTAATCAAGATCCTGGCTCTAAAATATAATAATATGAATATATCTAGGAATACTTGATTCTTTTCCCCTATCAACAATTTTCATAGATTTGGTAGTATTAAGTATCCAAAATCGAAACCTAACTCTTTACAACAGATTTTAACAATTTAAGAATCTAAATCCCTCACAGTTAATCATCCAAGTCCAACTTAATAACCTTGGAGATTTCACAAACTGGTTTTTATTTTTGATTAAAAACTACAAGTTTCAAATTAATGAACTTGATTATTATCAGAAACACGTTCAGCATACTTAGATTTTGAAACTCAGCACTCAGACATCGGTTGTTGAAACTAAAGTGAAATCATAATCTTTTTGTATTTTTCTGAAAGATAAAGCTGTAAAGAAATATTTACAAACATATTTACTGACAATATTTTTGTTTGAGTTAGCGTTAGAGGATCATATCAGTTTTTGACAAATCACTAGTACCGTTGAGCTTTAAACACTTTAAGTTCTAAACGATTCACTTAGATTGTCAGTATACTGATCCACTTAAATTTTCACACAAAGTTCAATTGATTCGAGATACGGATTTAGTGTTATAAGGACTTAACTTATTCGCGTGTCCCACCTCAGAATATACTCCCGTATCAAAACTCCCTAGATTCAGTCTTACAGGTGAGTATACCAATTTGATATCTGTATCTGGGTTAATGCGAGACCTTGAGAGCTCAGGTATGAACTTCCGTTCAGTCAAAGAGATGAAGGCTCGACTTTAGGTGTGTTCCCTTTAGGGAATCTTTTCTTCAACTGCAATTGATTCATATCTTTCGATATTTTTCAATTTTTATGCAGAGGGTAAGCTTTTAAAGAGCGTAAAGTATTATACGAGGTCTTGGCCATTGCTTTCGCAATATCAGAAGACCAGGTATAATACCCCAGATATCAAACAGTATAAAGACCTAGTATCTCAAAATCAAGCAATCTCTCAAACAAGATTTCGGGGGTTACCCATATATCCAAGAGATGTTCCCCATGAGTTAAGTAAGTATTTGATCTTTAGGTTTATATCCCGAAAACAATCTAATAAGCGTGTAAAAACCTACTGGCATATCATCAGTGAGACCGTTTATCACATTTTTAACTTTCCATTTCCTTAGCGTACTGTGATTGTCTACTGATGTACTATCATTTCCTCTTTTTACAAAAAACTCATTTTTGAATTTTATAATGTTTTTGGCTTTTTTCAAATTTTCAAATGTTTTTGGATTTTCTGAAATTTTCTTACTCCCCCTAAAATTCAAAACATTTAAAGAAAAATTTGACAAACCGATGTAGATAGCTTTTTCTCGCCATCCATTTTCTGCATCTCATGCTCTGTTTTGCAGAAAATATTACATGTGAAGCAGTAATTACCCCCATGATTTACAACACATTGATATTTTACAGTTTGAAAACCGTTTTTCAATCTTGTGAAATTAATCATGTTTGTTCAGCCGTGAGGGTTTCGGCATATTCACTCAATATATTTTAGAAATTTTTTTATTGTTGACAAATTTAAAAACAAACGTATTTTTTATTTTTCAAATTTTTCAATTTTTAGGGTTTTTGAAATATGGTTTATTTATGTACAGAAACAAACAAACTCCCTGATTAGCAGTCACAGGGTTCAGCAGCCTCCTCTCCTTGTGCCAGGCTGCTCTCTGTTCCATCTTAATAATTTTCAAAATTTTTGAGCACCTGCACATTCAAACTATTCAATTACTTGAACAAGTTAGCCCAGGTCTGTTTGACCTTAGGCATTTCAACACAATAAGATTCGTTTAACTTCAGAAAATCTTTATCATTTTTTACAAATGTATTTTCATTCCGATTATCACTCATAGGAACCTTTTGTTTCTTTTCCACCCAAGTTTGTCCTTTAGACGCACTTCTTTTGTAAAAATGAGAATCATTTTGAACATTTTGATTTTGAACAACAACTTTTGGTTTCCAAAACTGGTTTGGTTTTGTTGCATCAACTGTTGTTTTCCAACTTTGTGTTGTTCTAAATCTGGGTGTCACCGATTTCCATGTTTGTTTTGAGTCAGCCTTTGACATTTTCGGCTTCCAAGTTTGCTTTGAGTCAAACTTGATTGACTTCTGATTCACAACATCAGACTTCTTTTTCATTTCAACACCAACAGGTTTAAGATTTGGACATTTGCGTGCAAGTTGTCCAGTTTGATTACATTTAAAGCATGTTCTCTTGGACACATCTTTAGCCTGTTGTTGTTGCTTTTTCTGAGCATAGAACTCTTCATTAGACTGTCGTCTAAATTGGAGTTCTTTCTCTTCTTCGGAACTTGTTCCGTGAACAAAGTTCATCTTTTCCTGATAATTTGACGTTTCATTTCTTTTCCAATTTTGTTTCTTTTTATAACCCAACCCAGCCTTAATGTTTTTCCTTTTGTAACCAGGTTTGTTATAAAAAGTTTTGTGACCTTTTCCAGCAAACTTTGAAATTTTGGACTTTTCAATCTCTACCATTTTGAAAACTTTGTTGATTTTATCTGAAATCACATTTTGAATTGGGAATTCATTATCCGAAAATAGTTTGTCCGATCCAATCATGGTATAAACCAATCCTTTTGAATCATCATTCACATCTTTTTCAGATTTTGAGTGTTTAAGATAACTATCATGAAAACTTCCCTCATTTTCATCATGTGATTCAGACTTATCTGTTTTGGTAGACTCCTCAGCTAGAACACTTTCAACAACCTTACCAACCACCTCTGAATCACTGATGTCATCAGATTTGGTGTAAGTCACATCAATGTTGTCAGGTAACTGGTCAACCATGTTTATAGCTTTTTCCACCTTCTCGCCATCATAGAATGTATAATTATTCTCCAACGGTGGTGGAAACTGATGGTATTCAGACCCAATTCCCTTTTTGTTCTTTTCTGACACTTTCCCATCGGGTGTGATGTTGAATATACGTTCCAGAATGTATGAAGACGCATGATAACTTTGAAGTTTATTGACCAACTTTTCTTTATCTGCCAGTTCTTGTTTAAGCTTAGCGACATCATCAATATATTGATTTAAAACCATTTGTTTACCTTCATATATAGCTTCAAGAAACTTAGTTGTTTTCTGACATGTAGATAATCTATCATCTAAACTTTTGACTCTACTTTTCAAAGTTTCATAAGCTTCTTTTACGGTATGATATGACAATTTCATTCCATCATATTCTTTTTGCAACTCTTGAATTGTATTATCTTTTGGAACACATTCGTTGCAAACAGCTGAACACTTTTCTTTCAATATTTTATTTTCCCTTTCTAGATCATCACATTTTTGTTTTAGCTTTTCATTTTCTTGTTTTAAAAACTTTTCATTTTCAATCATTTCATGACTTTTATTTTTGAAAATGTTTTCTATTTTAGTGAATTCAATGTCTCTGATTTTAAACTTTTCATCTTTTTCAGTACAAGCACTGCACGTTTCCATGCATTTCTTGCACTGTTTGTTAGTTTTATTATCAAATTTATTTTCATTTTCATCAATTTTATTGGTGTTAGACGACTTAATAGATTCAGTTTGAATTTTTTCTGTTGTCACACCTTCTTCTGACGTCTGCTTCAACTCATTCACCAACTTATTGCTTTCATCAACAATTTCCTCTACAGTTTTCTTCTTCTTCTTCTCTAAACTGGCATAGATCACCTTCTTTATTCCTTCCTCTACCTTTTGTCTATATCTCAGAATCTCTTCGAGACCTTTGCACCAAACCCCTACAGTTGATATTGCGGCAACTAGTGCTTCAAAATCTACCTTATCAGGATCAACTATCAGGTTTCCTTAAGGATCAACAAAACATTCTCTCTCTTTACACCATCTATTTGCACGCCTCGCTTCTTTGAAAGCATCATACACATCACTCAGATAACCTTGTGCCTGTTTTTCCTCTCGGCTCTCAGTAACCAACACCCTTCTATTCATGATTGACATTTTCGAATCACGTCTTTGATTTTCGCACCTTGTTTATCACCTCGAATCAGCTGAAAATACGCAAACAAAAATGATCAGTTTTAGAAATCAGACAGTTGGATCGGATGTGTATCCGATCGAACAGGATCAGCGAAAGTCAATCGGATGACTTTGGATCGGATGACGAATCGAACGGATTGTTGTTCGACACTATGCAAAAGAAATATTTCATTTTATAAAATAACTTGAGTTTGAATCGGATGGTGATCCGAACGATTTGCCACTCGACACTTTGGATAAATACACTTTCACATAAAATGAATCAGACAATCAAATTCAATTGGACCGTTGTCACTGTTGGACAATTATGAATCATATGGGCTGAGATTATAATTGACTGACAACACTTTATACTCTAAATGCTATTGGACCTCAAAATCAAATACACATGAGCCGATGATATCACATGATATGAATAATGGAAAGAACAGATGTAATAATAACAATCACATGTAATCTGACTCAATGTATTAAATGTTGTTATTAGATTGGGCCGATGAAAAACTAGGATCACAAACACTTCATATATTGAGCCGAGAATTAATGCACCTGAAACACTTTACCGTTCAAATGAGTTGAATGTTGTGCAAAGTCTCGGATAGTGACTCGATCGGATAGCAATCCGATGATTGTCACTCGACGATTGAACCACACACAAAATGTTATGGATGTTGTGAATCGGATGGCAATCCGTACGAATTGCCACTCGACAATTGTGTTACAACAATGAATTTGATTATGTGAATTGGATTGTGATCCGAACGGTTCGTGATCTGACACTTTGACAAACAATGCTATAGATCGGATGGTGATCCGTTCGAAGTGCTATCCGACGATTATGCCAAACAATAAATATGAAAGAATGAGGGGGATCGGATGGCAATCCGTACAGATTGCCACTCGATACTTGGACAAAGTTAACAAAGCTAAATTGAGTGCACGTGAATCGGATGGTGCTCCGATCGAGTAGCCACTCGATGATTGAACATTCACTTTTTTTAACTTTGTTTCACATGCAAACTTTAAATGTCCGACAATCCTGATATCTTTCAAACTTTTATTGGACCCTTTTCTTATAGATCAGATCAATCAATGTAAATCTAATTGAATTACTCAATATCACATATATCAACAATTTTGCTTTTATGCAAGATCACATGCACATGCAATTGACAGAACAAAGCTAAAGTGATTGGGCCGTTTATATATTCAAAACACGGGCCGTCAATTTTAACAGATCACATTTAAAACAAATGAGATTCTCGATACTATCACGTGAAATCTGATACACCTAAAATGTGGTTGGACCGAAATCAGTTGTTCAACTTTAACACATAGGCTGCAATTATTAATTGTCACATGGATCAGATCAGATATGGTGTGGATCGGATAGTGATCCGATCAAGTAGCCATTCGACACTTGACTTTTAACACACCAAACAAAAAGCTCGTGGATTGGATAGTGATCCGATCGAGTGGTCACTCGACGATTGACACTAATATGCAATTGACTTTCAAGTTCTGAAACGTTCACATGTACTGTCAGTCAACATTTTTTTTAATTGGGTCGCTGAACACACAAGTTTTTCTATTGGACATCTTAATCTAATTGAATATTAATGATGTATTCAATTAATGAATCACGTGATCCTGAAACAAGCAATTAAATTAGTGGACGGAAAGTATGAGTGATGATCTGACAACCTTTGCATGTGATAAACTGATTAAATCAACTAATGACTTTTGTGAAATATGGATCGAGTGAGTTGTTGGATCGGATGGTCATCCGATCGGTGACCCTTAAGAATAATATCAGCAACAGTTAACATATTTCATGTTTTTGGACCAAAATTTCTCGATATCTCTTAAACCGCTTGGAATTAAGATCTGAAAATTTGTAGGTTTGTAGATCAACTGTTTTCACACAACATATCAAAAAATCAGCGTTTTTTAACCGTAAAATCTCGTTTAATTTGGTGTTTTTCAGTCAAAAACGTGAAGAAAATGAGTAGAATGAGAAATTTGACAAATCTGATATGATTTTGACTCTGAAATTGATGAAATCTCATGCGAATTTGTGTGTTTGATCAGTGCAATCGAGCTCCTGCTCTGATACCACTTATAGGACGGGTTTTCGACTCCGTAACGATTGCGTATCGACACGTGTGACGTGCGGAATCCGTACACGTGCGTGGATCGAACACTAGAACGTATATAATCTGTGATTCTATTAAAGACCTGAAATCCTACAATCACGTGAATCACCTTTTGCACTTTCTCTCTCTAGACTCTCTCTCTCTAGCTCCAAAGCTCTCCAAGTCTCAAATGTGGCAAAAGTTCTAAAATGAAACACTAATGCTCCTATTTATAGGCCAAGGCATAAAGGTTTTCCCCTTATTTACAAGTTTGCCACCTTGCCTTTTTCCCTACTTAAAACACAATAAAATCACGTTTTCTACTATTCTCTACTACGAACTGGATTGACGGAGGCGATAAACATTACTACACTAACAGGCATACACCTGGCTGATGCAAATGCTAAATAACCCACATGTTGGGGATAACTCCTTTGTGGGTTTTATAGTGGTGAGTCGGTTAATAATGACCGGCTTCCAAACCGGCCCCATTTGTATGACAAACATGTAAATCTGTATACAAGATTTTATAAAAAAAATTTCCCAAGTTATAAATGGTTTTGTGCCTTGTGCGCCAAAATCAATTTTCATAAACTCTTTTCAAATGAGTCGGTTAATTGTATTTACCAGAGAAAACTGACGTATTTTCCAAAGACTAAGTGACAGGTACCTCTCGAAATTAGACTAGAGCTACTTGGTGTCAAATAAGAGGATCTTGCAAATCCTTAGATGCCTGAAGTCTGTTATTTCAGTTTCTTGTATTTATTTTTATGATCCGCCTGTGGATCTCTATTACAACCAGTCTATATATTCCTTTATTTCGAACACTCGGACATTATGGTTTGTAATAGTAATTATCTACCAAGCCTTCCGCTGTTCTATAATATTGTGTAATTGTCCATGATGATATCAACTACATCACGATACTCCCCGCCGGGCCCACCGGTAATATATGGAAATATCTGTGACAACCGTCAAAAATACAGGTATCCGTACAATTAATTAATATTGATTAGTGTTTAATAACTGTGCTGAGTTACAATTAATGACTTAAATTGCTTTCTGATTACTGCATCGTACTTTCATGTGCATCACATATTACATAATGTCACATCATTATCACATACAAACTATATTGACATACATGATGCACAAATCATAGTTAGCACAATTAGCGGATAACTCATAAAATGCTGACGATGTTCAGTACATAGACAGACGGTGTTTTGAGACCCAGTATGAGCCAGAAACTAAGTTCTACACTAGTATAGTGTGTAGGGAAGTAAGGACCATAAAACTGCTTCACTAGGTGATAGTTTAAGTGCCGGAAAGTGCCTAAAACCCACATAAAGTGCAGAATTCTGCATATTTCAGCAAAAAATTCAGCAATTTAACAAACTAGTAACATGCAAAAATATGGCAAAATGGTCCTGAATGCTTTCCTAAGTGTTGGGAATTAAAAGCGTCACAAAAGGGTACTTAAAGATCACTATACGGAACAGTTTGACACTTTAACGAACCGGTATCTAACCAAACAACCGGACACTACCCGGAACACCAAAATTATACTAGAGACATTGTTTTAATGTTTCTGAGCTAGTTATGACCCCCGAACACCCTAACACACTATATATTGCATCATACACTTAAACACTACCTAATACACTTTGAATTCCAACTAAACATCTAGCTTATGATTTAAACTCAACTAATTACCCCCCCCCCCCCCTTGAGACGGTTCAAGGTGGCCCCACCACCTTGATCTTCTCAATCCTCCAAAGATCTCTATTGATCTTACTTGGATTTGATTAGATTATGCATGTACTATTGGAAACACATGAACCATTGGACAAAACTTAAGTGAGGTTATAAGAAGAGTATGAGGGACCATAATCATCCACACTTAACATCTTCACCTCTCTCCCTCTCCTCCTCTCCCTCTCGGCCGAAACATAGCACCACCACCACCATTTTCATCCATCATCCAACCATTCCAAGATCATTCTAAGGTGTAAGGAGGTGATTAAGGAAGCTTGGTGCTTATGGATCTTGAAGGACCTCCATCAATTGCTTTTATCCATCACTTTTGTCATCATCAACATCAAGTGTTCTTCCCTAACCTTGTGCTAGTAGTAAGGCTCTTATGATCTTTTGATCTTTCATATATAGTTGGTTAATAAGTGATGAACATTGTTAAACATAATGAACATTAAAAGACATAATCATAAATCTCTAACATAAGCTTATAAACATACGAAATCTTGTTGATTTATGATTGTTTGCTTCTTGTTGATTGATTATTAGTGTTAGTGATGCTAGACATCATAAGTAACCTACTAGATTGTGATTAAACACTTGATCTAGTAAGTTAAAGTGGTGATCTTGTGAAAGACCAAGATCATCATGCTTTATGTTACATGAACTTGAATGATAAAAGTTGTTTTCATAAAATGATGATTTAAACAAGATAAAAGTCTTATGAGTGGATGATTTCTAAAATAATTTTCCAAAGGAACCAAGTTAAATAACAAGATTTGTATAAACATTGTTTTAAAGAAAACCAATCATGTTTCTAGTATTGAAACAAGTATATGAACACTTTGTTTACAAGAAAAATTCAAAAGAATGATTTTTGGAAAAATCATCTCGTAAGTTGTAAACACTTAAAACTTTTAAGAATGAGATTTTTAAAGAAATAAACACACTTTAGAGGGTAACTAAGTCTACTAAACATACTACCAAGTTACTACAAGTTTTTATGAAAACTCAAGTTCATGATCATTATGTAGATAGCTTTGTTTTAGCACTTGGTAAGTGTAGATTGATTGTTGATTGTTTGGATGATTTTTGAAAAGAAAATGATATGCTTTAATAGCATGGACACCTCCATTTTTAGGGGAAACTATGGCGAAATTTTCTAAAAATACAAACACTTAGAAAAATATTTTTTAAACAAATATTTACAAATACGTTTTAAACTATGGTTTTCAATATAAACTTTGCCATAGATTTTGTTACAAAAATACAAATATTGGAGGTTGGCTTTTATAAATAAAAATGGATAAATATGTATTTAGAATATATATTTACATTAATAACACATTGTGTGTGATTATTTGTATACTTGGTGTAATAGTTATGTTATTTTAGGATTTAAAGTAATATAACTTAACAAAATACCAAGAAGAGTTAACTGCCATTTTCGTCCCTGTGGTTTGGTCACTTTGGCCATTTCAGTCCATTTTTCAAAAATGCGCCATTTTCCTCCCTGACGTTCTGGAAAGGTGCCATTTCAGTCCAAAAATCATAACCCAGTTAAGTCGGTTTGTTAATAAGGACTGATTGTGTAAATTTGTAACATAAAGGACCATTTAAGTAAAATGTATAAATATTAATATAATTATAAAATATATAATATATATATATATATATATATAATGTATACATATATATATACAGATCAGACGAGAGAGGGAGAGGGTGAACCGGAGCCGGAACCGGAGCTCCGGTGGTCACCACCGCCACCGCCGGAACCACCACCATCAACGTCATCATCGTCATCATCTGTTATCGTTGTCATCATCTTCTTCACCGTTCAACGCCGTACATCATCTTCATCTCCGGTCATCATCTATGTTTTTCTCCGTCATCATCCTCTCCGTTCAACCTCGTCGTTCAACCTCGTCGTTCAACCTCGTCGTTCTTCGTCTCGGTCTGTATCTCCATCATTCATCGTCTCACCACTGAGTCCTCTGATCACCTCCGACCACCGTATCACCGGCGAACCACCATTCCGTTCCGTTATTACCATTCTCTGCCGATCACAATCATCTCTGACGACCTTCAAAAATTAAACGAACAGTCGGAACAGACCTGATGTTATGTTCTGACTTCTGAAAGTCTGAATTCTGGAACTTCTAAAATCGGAAATTCAATCAGATTAATTTATCAGAATCAAAGTTTCACAATAATGCAATATGATGATGATGAAATCGGAAATTCAATCATGAAATCAAAGTTTCAATACTCAATAGATTAACAGACCTGTGTTGAGTGACTGAGTGTGTTCGACTGTTCGTTCCCAGCAATCCAGAATGGCAGAATCGCCTTCAATCAAATTGACCTTCAAACGTTCAATCGTCCTTCACTCCTTCAATCGTTCTGCACTTCTGCCGTCTGCGCGTGAATACTTCAATCGTCGTTTCAGTTTCGAGGCTCCACGTCTGCGCGTGATTTACTCCGGTCACCGGAGTAGAGAGGTAAAGGTGATGGTGGTGGTCTGATGAAGGTCTGATGATGATGATGAAGATCGCGATGATGATGATGAAGGTCGATGATGATCGATGATGATAACGATGATGACGTTGATGGTGGTGGTTCCGGCAGCGGCGGTGGTGACCACCGGAGCTCCGGTTCCGGCGGTGGTGGTGAATATGCAGGTATACATTATATATATATATATATATATATATATATATATATTATATTTTATAATTATATTAATATTTATACATTTTACTTAAATGGTCCTTTATGTTACAAATTTACACAATCAGTCCTTATTTACAAACCGACTTAACTGGGTTATGATTTTTGGACTTAACTGGGAGGAAAATGGCGCATTTTTGAAAAATGGACTGAAATGGCCAAAGTGACCAAACCACAGGGACGAAAATGGCAGTTAACTCTACCAAGAATTTACAATCCAAAATAATACCAAAAATCACATGGGATAAATATATAAGTTACACACTTAATATTGTGAAATCGAACGCAAAAACGTAACTTACAAAATATTCCGGAGAATACCGTTATAAATATATTTTTTGTAGATATTATTTTGGATACAAGAAATAAAAATATGATTTTTGTAATTCCTACAAAGTGCGTCATATTTTCAACAAGGAGAAAATATATTATTTTTGGGAAGTTAAAATATATTTTCTTGAATATTTAGAAGATATATGATTTTTGAGAAAAATATATATTTTCTTGAAATACATTATTTTTAGACAGAATGAGTTTACATATATATATTTTCTAAAGTGAGACTTGAAAATATATTGTTTTGGAAATATATTATTTTGAACTACAAATACAAGAATACGAGAATACATGTATGAAATACCCCCATCCTTGGGAAGGAAATACGAAAATAAATACTTGAAGAAGTATTAATACAAAAATATTGTTTAACAATTGTTCCAAAAATTAAATATAATTTAAAGTTAAAATAATTTATTTTAACAAGTAATTATAACTTGGAATAATATTGGGAACATAAGAAACGTAACTCAAACGTTAAACTCTAAGCCAAGGCACGGCCCGTTGGTCTAATAGACATTAGTACATTGTAGGGAGTTGTGTTCGCTGAGGAGATTTGGGTTACGATTCTGAAGACGCAATACTGTGAGTTCATGTCCCCCTTTTCTTTTAACTGTTTTCAGTTTTATAACTTCGGGGGTGAAATACATGTTACAATTGTTTACAAACGTTTTATACATGGTATGATTAGCTTAAGGAGGGTTACTGGTTGATCATGTGAGTGGTGGGTACAACACTTAAGGCCATTAATCCTCGTCGTAGGACCGAGGGACATGAGTGATAGATCTATTTAGGTGTAGCGAGCCCACACCCATGAGAACCAGGGTGGCCCATGTGGTGACTATGTCCACATACTAATGGCGTGGCAAAATTCCGCTAGGTTTGAGTTTTCCTGCACCATTTCACACATGCCATTGGCCTTGCAAACCATAGGTGATCTGTTTTTCCTTATTGCTACATACCAGGGACATACATACATGCAGACATACTTTAAAGGTTTATTCATACACTTACACATGAACTCGCTCAACTTTTGTTGATGTTTTTCAAATTACATGTATTTCAGGGAATTAAGTGGATCTGGCAGGTGTTGCATGTTTGTCAAGCTGCGTCATGAATAAAGGATGTCATCAGTAGAGTTTAGGAGATGTATCCTATTCCTGGATGGGATACATGTTTCTAAACTTGGTTTTAGTTAAAGTCTTTTATTGAGTCTTTATGAACTCATTTAAACATGTTGTGGTTGTAACTTAAGATTTGGCATCTACGTTTCAGACAAATTATGTTATGTTGTTTTCTAAACTTAATTTATGGATGAACATCTTACGGTTTTTATCATATAGCATTGTTATGATTGAGTGCTATGGTATTAAGAAGTCACACCAATAATCACGCTTCCGCAAAAGTCAGGGTGTGACAACTTGGTATCAGAGCTTCGATCATAGCGAACTAGGATTCTTTCTCGAGTCTAGACTACGATCATTAGGGCTCTCACGAAAATGTTTTCACAAACATGTTTTCATTGCATACACAAAATGTCCAGATCCAGGAAACAAATATTTTTACAAATAAAAGACACAAAATACATTTCAAAGAATTCATTTATAACTCAGTCTGAGAGACTGGGGAGTTAGTCTGAGAGACTAGCTGGGTAGTTCAGTTTGAGAGACTGGGTAGTTTAGCCTGAAAGGCTGGGTAGTCTAAGAGACTAGTTGGGACAGTTTGAGAAACTGGGAGGTTTAGTCTAAGAGACTAAATAGTTTAGTCTGAGAGGCTGGGTGGGATAGTCTTGGGTAGACTAGGATACATACATGCTTACATTATATGCTTAATTGATGATTGTTGATATATGTGCATACGTTGTGATTGCTTTGTTACAGACACCATGTCCTCCTCTGATAGTGGAGTATCCGATACAGTAGACCCTATGGCCATAGTTTCAGATGATGATAGTGTCCCAGACCCTGAGGTTTTCACATCTGATACTGAGAGTAGCGATGATGATGATTTCCAGCCGTTTGCTTTACCAGATTTTGGCGATGATATACCGCTAGCTGATGGTTTTCCTGGCGAGGATCTACTTCTTGTTCCGATCCCTGCCCCTCTTCCTCTTGCTGTATTTCCTCTCAAGGATCTGCCTCTTGATGTTATGTCTGACGATGACATCGATCTTTTTATTGAGGGTCCCCCTGAGGGTGCCCAGGATGATGGAGTTCCAGTCGCCGATGTCATTGCTGTTCCGCTTGTCGAGATCCCGATCGTTGAGATTTCATCTGACCATTCTGGTCCTGATTCATTCGAGTCTGTGTCATCTACTAGCCTACACGCACTGGGATTACAGCGTTATCCCACCGATTCTGATTCTGACACGGCTATGTCTGCCGCACCTGTTCCTCCGTAGGACTTCGAGTTTGATGATGAGTTTGATCCTGTCTTTCCACACGACTTTGACCCTGAGCATGAGATTGAGTTTGTTCTCGATGATTAGCCTTTTGAGGCACCTGTCGATCCTCACATGATACCCGCTGATATTGAGTTAGCCCCAGCTGACCCTGAGCCTACGATTGCACCCGAGCCTATACCTGCTCACCATCCTTTGCCCGAGCATGACCCTGTACCCGTTGACATTCCAGTTGTTGCATCACCTTTACCTGACCCGATCCCTGTACTTGTTGATCGTGTTCCTTTTGCTGCCCAGATTAACCCCAGATATGCATTCACCCACAATGGGTGGATCGAGGACGATGATGACTTGCCTCCTTTTGTTAGACCCGTTACTCCCCCACCTGCACCCACCCATGCACCCGTTGATATCGCCCCGTTTCACCCACATGTGTCTGACACACACCGCACAGACTTGCCGATCACATTCCTTCAGGATATCCCTCCTCCCCATCCAGGGGAAGGTCCATCGAGTCAGCAGCCCAGTCATATACCTTCTGTGTTAGCTGCCTTTCCTTTCATGCCACAGTTTACACATACTTCACCTTTTGCTTCTGCACCATCGGGCGAGCCACTGATTTGGTTTCCGCCCAACACGATGCCTGTTTCTGATCCATACCATCCCTTCCATTACACCGAGTACACGAGGGATGATCTGCTTTTGTCGTTACGGCTCCAGCAGGAGTTATTGTGCCGTAGAGTCATGGAGTTAGAGAGGATTTCGCGTCCTCCGCCTTGTCCTTGTCAGTCACCATTCGCGACTCCACCGGCTCCTCTTCTGCCATACCCTGATCATGACGTCCATTTTCTTACTACGGAGCAGCAGATTAGTTACATGCTGCGTACCATTTATGCTCTTGAGGAGGAGTTGGCACATTTGCGCAGCTTGCTTTTCGTTCCTCCACCTCCTCTTCCTCCACCATCAGCATAGCAGTTTTTGGTTTTATGCAGGTAGCATACTTTTAGTGAGAGTGCAGCTATTGAGCCCAGATTGCACAGCTTTTGAAGACCATATTTCTTTTTTACTTTTGTAGTTTGATGGATATTTGGGACAAGGGTGATGTGACCCTGTAGTACTTTTTGGTTGTGATATGATACATTTGATGAACTTGTAAAACTGTAATTGTGGTCATTGATATATGAGAGCTAAATCACAACATTCTCATTATATACGTTGTTGGATTATTATTTGTGTTATGACATGGGATGTTATGTGTTTACTTGCGTTGATAAATGCTATTACATACGCGTACTACATACTTATATGCATAAGACCTGACCTATACAAACTCCTTATTGAAGATTCCTACTCGAAGAGACAACACCCTGCCTATGACAGATGCCGAGTTACAAGAACGGATTTCACGAGCAATAGCACAGCACGAGGCCCGGCGCTCTGAGCAAAGCGGGGGTACCTCGGGAAGTAACCCACCTCATGGTAATGTTTAAGTCACTAAGGACACATTACGTTACATTTGGATATTCCATGTGCGTTCGCTAATGCTTTATGTGAATGATGTTACTTGTACAGGCTGTACCTATAAACAGTTCTTAGACTGTAGGGCATTGAATTTTGACGGCACCGGGGGTGTTGTAGCTTTTTTCAGATGGACGAAGAAGACTAATTCTGTGATAAGGATGAGCAAGTGTGCTCCGGAACACCAAGTCACCTATATCTCTGGATTGTTCTTAGATGGAGTGTTATCATGGTGGATTCTCCAAGTCCAGACCTTGGGAGAAGAAGCTGCTTATTCCATTACATGGGATGAAATGAAGGAGCTCATACGCAAGAAATACTGCTCCAGGGCTGAAATCCAAAAGCTGGAAACTGAATTCTGGAACCTCAAGATGGACGGCCTAAAGATTGCCGAATATGTGCAGAGATTTCATGACCTATCTCGCGTGGTACCATACATGGTTGATCTGGAATTCAAACGCATCGAGCATTTTATTTGGGGGTTGGCACCTCAGATTATGAGTATGGTGACGACGTCAAAGCCTGCCACAATCACCGAGGCGATTGATCTAAGTGTGGCGTTAGCTGAAGAGGCAATCAGGTTGAACAAGTTTTCAATCTCTAACCAGAAAAAGAAGGAGACTCACGTTGAGTCGTCCGGTGAGAACAAAAGGAAGTTCTCAAACTTTAAGAAAGGTACCAGCAGCACCAACAAGAATAAGGATGTGAACCCACCAGTCGAGGTCAAGACTGGTGCTGAAGTCAAGGGGAAAGGATATATGGGCACTTTGCCCAAATGTGATGTGTGCCAGTACCATCATGCCGGCCAATGCAGAGTTAGGAAATGTGAATCTTGTGGGAAGGTTGGCCATTCGAAGGAGACATGCTGGGTTGGTACTGGGCGTGGTAACAATGGTCAGAGAGGTTATGGCAATAACAGCCATGGTGGAAATGGATATGGAAACCGCCCATAAGGACGAAATGGTGGTAACGGAAATCGTGGTAATTTTGGGAATCAAGCTGGTAGTGGAAACCGTGGAGCAAACAACGCTCAAGGTGGTAATGGGAATGGTAATGGGCGAGGACCCGGTTGTTTTAATTATGGAGACGTGGGGCATTTCAAGAGAGAGTGCCCAAAGCTCAATCAAGCTCAAGGAAGGGTTTTCAACATCAGAGCGATGGAAGCTCGCCAAGATCCAAACGTAGTTACTGGTACGTTCCCTATCAACCAATGCTTTGCATCTGTACTATTTGATACCGGTGCCGATTATAGTTTTGTATCGCTAGAATTTAAGAATATACTTGGGTTGGTAGCTAGTAAGCTAGATATTCCATATTCGATAGAACTAGCTAATGGAAAGCTAGTAGAAGCAAATGAAGTCATCAGGGGTTGCGTGATAGAACTGGGAGAGCACAAGTTTACGCTTGATCTACTGCCAGTTGAGTTGGGAAGCTTCGACATGGTAGTAGGGATGGATTGGTTGTCGAGCAACCGAGCAGAGATTGTATGTCACGAGAAGATCATTCGCATTCCTATGGCGAATGGAGAAACGATTGTAGTACATGGAGAGAAGCACGATACGCCCTTAAGGATCATTAGTTGCTTGAAAGCCCGCAAGTGTTTGCAGAAAGGATGTGTTGCCTTCCTGGCACACATAGTGGACGAGGAAGCCGCTGAGCCAAAGCTAGAAGACATCCCAGTTGTGAAGGAATATCCTGAAGTCTTCCCCGAAGACTTGCCAGGATTGCTGCCGCAAAGGCAAGTCGAGTTTCACATTGACTTAGTTCCAGGTGATGCGCCTGTAGCTAAGGCACCTTATCGACTTGCGCCTTCAGAAATGCAAGAGCTGTCAACACAACTTCAGGAGCAATTGGATAAGGGATTTATCAGACCAAGCTTCTCGCCTTGGGGAGCTCCAGTTTTGTTCGTTAAGAAGAAAGACGGTAGTTTCCGCATGTGTATCGACTACCGCGAGCTGAATAAGTTGACCATTAAGAATCGGTATCCTTTGCCAAGGATTGATGACCTGTTTGATCAACTACAAGGTTCGAGTTTTTACTCCAAGATCGATCTCCGATCAGGTTATCACCAGTTGAGAATTCAAGAGGAGAGTATTCCAAAGACTGCCTTTAGGACTCGGTATGGACACTACGAGTTCCTAGTTATGCCGTTTGGGTTGACAAACGCGCCAGCAGTTTTCATGGATTTGATGAATAGAGTTTGCAAGCCGTACCTCGATAAGTTTGTGATCGTGTTTATTGACGATATCTTGATCTACTCGAAGACGAAGGAAGAACATGAGCAACATCTAAGAGCCATCTTAGGGCTGCTTATGGAAGAGAAGTTATACGCGAAGTTCTCGAAGTGCGAGTTCTGGTTGCGCGAGGTTCAGTTCCTTGGTCATGTGGTTAACGGAGATGGAATTCATGCGGATCCCACAAAGATCGAGTCAATCAAGAATTGGGAGACTCCGAAGACGCCAACCGAGATCCATCAGTTCCTAGGTTTGGCAGGATATTACCGCAGATTTATTGAGGATTTTTCGAAAATCGCTCAACCGTTGACCTCCTTCACTCAGAAAGACAAGAAGTACGAATGGGGAGACAAGCAAGAAGAAGCACTTCAGTTGTTGAAAAACAAGCTTTGTGATGCACCTATCTTATCCTTACCCGAAGGCACTGATGACTTCGTGGTATATTACGACGCCTCGCGTCAGGGTTTAGGCTGCGTGTTGATGCAGCGACAGAAGGTCATAGCTTATGCTTCACACCAATTGAAGGTTCATGAGAAGAACTACACCACACATGATTTGGAACTAGGTGTGTTGTTTGCTTTGAAGATCTGGCGACATTATTTGTATGGCACGCAATGCACGATCTATACTGATCACAAGAGCCTGCAGCATATATTCGATCAGAAAGAGCTTAATATGAGACAGAGGCGATGGGTTGAGTTGTTAAATGATTATCATTGTGAAATCAAGTATCACCTAGGGAAGGCGAATGTGGTCGTCGATGCCTTGAGTCGAAAAGAAAGAATCAAGCCCATAAGGGTTCGAGCTTTGGAAATGATTATTCAAACGGACCTCTCATTGCGTATTCGTGACGCGCAGAGAGAAGCTCTTAAGGAAAAGAATCTTGAGGATGAGTATCTCCGTGGGATGGAGAAACAGTTGGTACCAAACGAGGAAGGAACGTTGTGTTTCATGGGAAGAATTTGGGTTCCCCTCTTTGGTGGTCTCAGAGAAGTAATTTTCGATGAAGCTCACAAGTCACGGTACTTGATCCATCCAGGATTGGACAAGATGTACCAAGATTTAAAGGATTTTTATTGGTGGCCGAGATTGAAAGGCGATGTTGCAACATATGTTGGCAAATGCTTAACTTGTGCCAAAGTAAACACCGAATATCAGAAGCCTTCAGGACTTCTGCAACAACCTGAAGTACCCATGTGGAAATGGGAGTAGATTTCAATGGATTTTATAACGAAGTTACCAAAGACACCCAGAGGTCATGATACGATTTGGGTAATCGTAGACCGTCTGACGAAATCTGCGCACTGTTTGCCGATCAAGGAGAAAGACAACACTAGCAAGCTTGCTGAGCTGTACCTTAGAAAGATAGTTTCACGACATGGAGTGCCTCTCTCAATCAATTCTGACAGAGACGGAAGGTTCGTGTTAAGGATTTGGCAATCCTTCCAATAAGCCTTTGGTTCTCAGTTGAATCTGAGTACTGCATTTCACCCACAAACGGATGGCCAGAGCGAACGAACGATTCAAACATTGGAAGACATGTTACGAGCTTGCGTGATGGATTTGGGTGGTAGTTGAGACACTCACTTACCCTTGGTAGAATTCTCGTACAACAACAGCTACCATGCGAGCATCCAAGCTGCACCATTTGAAGCTCTCTATGGACGCAAGTGTCGATCACCGTTATGTTGCGCAGACGCGGGTGATAGACAACTTCTTGGTCCCGAATTGGTTCAAGAGACGACTGATAAGATTATACAGATCCGAGAGCGCATCAAGGCGGCTCGTGATCGACAAAAGAGTTATGCGGACCGAAGAAGGAAACCTTTGGAGTTTGAGGTAGGAGATATGGTTTTGTTAAAGGTCTCACCCTGGAAGGGTGTAGCACGCTTTGGGAAGCGTGGGAAGTTGAATCCGCGATACATTGGACCGTTCAAAATCCTGGAGAGGATTGGTCTTGTAGCTTACAAGTTGGATCTACCCGCAGAACTGAATGGCGTTCATGATACATTTCATGTATCTAATCTGAAAAAGAGTCCAACTCAAGAAACAGTTGTCATACCGGCCGATGAAGTTCACAATGACGACACACTCCACTTTACTGAAGAACCTGTTGAGGTTACTGATTGGAAGGTTAACAAGACACGCAGGAGTAGTGTTAAACTCGTCAAGGTTCGTTGGAACGCGCGACACGGCCCAGAGTTCACTTGGGAACGTGAGGATCGCATGAAAGCAAAATACCCGCACTTGTTCCCCAACTCCCCAGCAGCTAGTAGCAGAACTTAAATTTCGGGACGAAATTTTCTTAACAGGGGGAGAATGTGACAACCGTAAAAAATACAGGTATCCGTACAATTAATTAATATTGATTAGTGTTTAATAACTGTGCTGAGTTACAATTAATGACTTAAACTGCTTTCTGATTACTGCATCATACTTGCATGTGCATCACATATTACATAATGTCACATCATTATCACATACAAACTATATTGACATACATGATGCACAAAGCACAGTTAGCACAGTTAGCGGATAACTCAGAAAATGCTGACGATGTTCAGTACATAGACAGACAGTGTTTTGAGACCCAGTATGAGCCAGAAACTAAGTTCTACACTAGTATAGTGTGTAGGGAAGTAAGGACCATAAAACTGCTTCACTAGGTGATAGTTTAAGTGCCGGAAAGTGCCTAAAACCCACATAAAGTGCAGAATTCTGCATATTTCAGCAAAATTCAGCAATTTAACAAACTAGTAACATGCAAAAATATGGCAAAATGGTCCTGAATGTTTTCCTAAGTGTCGGGAATTAAAAGCGTCACAAAAGGGTACTTAAAGATCACTAAACGGAATAGTTTGACACTTTAACGAACCGGTATCTAACCAAACAACCGGACACTACCCGGAACACCAAAATTATACTAGAGATATTGTTTTAATGTTTCTGAGCTAGTTATGACCCCCGAACACCCTAACACACTATATAATGCGTCATACACTTAAACACTACCTAATAAACTTTAAATTCCATCTAAACATCTAACTTATTATTTAAACTCGTCTAATTACCCCCCCCCCCCCTTGGGGACGGTTCAAGGTGGCCCCACCACCTTGATCTTCTCAATCCTCCTAAGATCTCTATTGATCTTACTTGGATTTGATTAGATTATGCATGTACTATTGGAAACACATGAACCATTGGACAAAACTTAAGTGAGGTTATAAGAAGAGTATGAGGGACCATAATCATCCACACTTAACATCTTCACCTCTCTCCCTCTCCTCCTCTCCCTCTCGGCCGAAACATAGCACCACCACCACCATTTTCATCCATCATCCAACCATTCCAAGATCATTCTAAGGTGTAAGGAGGTGATTAAGGAAGCTTGGTGCTTGTGGATCTTGAAGGACCTCCATCAATTGCTTTTATCCATCACTTTTGTCATCATCAACATCAAGTGTTCTTCCCTAGCCTTGTGCTAGTAGTAAGGCTCTTATGATCTCTTGATCTTTCTTATATAGTTGGTTAATAAGTGATGAACATTGGTAAACATGATGAACATTAAAAGACATAATCATAAATCTCTAACATAAGCTTATAAACATATGAAATATTGTTGATTTATGATTGTTTGCTTCTTGTTGATTGATTATTAGTGTTAGTGATGCTAGACATCATAAGTAACCTACTAGATTGTGATTAAACACATGATCTAGTAAGTTAAAGTGGTGATCTTGTGAAAGACCAAGATCATCATGCTTTATGTTACATGAACTTGAATGATAAAAGTTGTTTTCATAAAATGATGATTTAAACAAGATAAAAGTCTTGTGAGTGGATGATTTCTAAAATAGTTTTCCAATGGAACCAAGTTAAATAACAAGATTTGTATAAACATTGTTTTAAAGAAAACCGATCATGTTTCTAGTATTGAAACAAGTATAAGAACACTTTGTTTACAAGAGAAATTCAAAAGAATGATTTTTGGAAAAATCATCTAGTAAGTTGGAAACACTTAAAACTTTTAAGAATGAGATTTTTAAAGAAATAAACACACTTTAGAGGGTAACTAAGTCTACTAATCATACTACCAAGTTACTACAAGTTTTTATGAAAACTCAAGTTCATGATCATTATGTAGATAGCTTTGTTTTGGCACTTGGTAAGTGTAGATTGATTGTTGATTGTTTGGATGATTTTTGAAAAGAAAATGATATGCTTTAATAGCATGGACACCCCCATTTTTAGGGGAAACTATGGCGAAATTTTCTAAAAATACAAACACTTAGAAAAATATTTTTTAAACAAATATATACAAGTATGTTTTAAACTATGGTTTTCAATATAAACTTTGCCATAGATTTTGTTACAAAAATACAAATATTGGAGGTTGGCTTTTATAAATAAAAATGGATAAATATGTATTTAGAATATATATTTACATTAATAACACATTGTCTGTGATTATTTGTATACTTGGTGTAATAGTTATGTTATTTTAGGATTTAAAGTAATATAACTTAACAAAATACCAAGAATTTACAATTCAAAATAATACCAAAAATCACATGGCATAAATATATAAGTTAAACACTTAATATTGTGAAACCAAACGCAAAAACGTAACTTACAAAATATTCCGGAGAATACCGTTATAAATATATTTTTGGTAAATATTATTTTGGATACAAGAAATAAAAATATGATTTTTGTAATTCTTACAAAGTGCGTCATATTTTCAACAAGGAGAAAATATATTATTTTTGGGAAGTTAAAATATATTTTCTTGAATATTTAGAAGATATATGATTTTTGAGAAAAATATATATTTTCTTGAAATACATTATTTTTAGACAGAATGAGTTTACATATATATATTTTCTAAAGTGAGACTTGAAAATATATTGTTTTGGAAATATATTATTTTGAACTACAAATACAAGAATACGAGAATACATGTATGAAATACCCCCATCCTTGGGAAGGAAATACGAAAATAAATACTTGAAGAAGTATTAATACAAAAATATTGTTTAACAATTATTCCAAAATTTAAATATAATTTAAAGTTAAAATAATTTATTTTAACAAGTAATTATAACTTGGAATAATATTGGGAACATAAGAAACGTAACTCAAACGTTAAACTCTAAGCCAAGGCACGGCCTATTAGTCTAATAGACATTAGTACATTGTAGGGAGTTGTGTTCGCTGAGGAGATTTGGGTTACGATTCTGAAGACGCAATACTGTGAGTTTATGTCCCCCTTTTCTTTTAACTGTTTTCAGTTTTATAACTTCGGGGGTGAAATACATGTTACAATTGTTTACAAACGTTTTATACATGGTATGATTAGCTTAAGGAGGGTTACTGGTTGATCATGTGAGTGGTGGGTACAACACTTAAGGCCATTAATCCTCGTCCTAGGACCGAGGGACATGAGTGATAGATCTATTTGGGTGTAGCGAGCCCACACCCATGAGGACCAGGGTGGCCCATGTGGTGACTATGTCCACATACTAATGCCGTGGCAAAATTCCGCTAGGTTTGAGTTTTCCTGCACCATTTCACACATGCCATTGGCCTTGCAAACCATTGGTGATCTGTTTTTCCTTATTGCTACATACCAGGGATATACATACATACAGACATACTTTAAAGGTTTATTCATACACTTACACATGAACTCGCTCAACTTTTGTTGATGTTTTTCAAATTACATATATTTCAGGGAATTAAGTGGATCTGGCAGGTGTTGCATGTTTGTCAAGCTGCGTCATGAATAAAGGATGTCATCCGTAGAGTTTAGGAGATGTATCCTATTCCTGGACGGGATACATGTTTCTAAACTTACTTTTAGTTAAAGTCTTTTGTTGAGTCTTTATGAACTCATTTAAACATGTTGTGGTTGTAACTTAAGATTTGGCGTCTACGTTTCAGACAAATTATGTTATGTTGTTTTCTAAACTTAATTTATGGATGAACATCTTACGGTTTTTATCATATAGCATTGTTATGATTGAGTGCTATGGTATTAAGAAGTCACACCAATAATCACGCTTCCGCAAAAGTCAGGGTGTGACAATATCGGGGTGTGACAGGTTGGTATCTAAGCCAACATTGAGTGAATTAAACACTAGCCTATTGTATTTAATCTCAATGACACAATAGCACATTCCTTAGACTTCCGAGTCTAGGCAAATGACCTAGGATTATTCTTAATTTTTCCTTTTGTCGTTTATATGTTGTTTTATTGTTTGACAGGTTTTATAAAATGCCGCCACGTGTTAGAGGAAAAGGAAAAGGTCCTATGAGGGGAGGACCATCTAGCCATGTTGGACCCTCACACAGACGCACGCCTTCAGCGTCATTTAGCAGCTCCGATTCACGAGACAATTGGAGACACTCTTTCAAGCCTGCGAGACACTCAGTTTTGCTAGGTTCTTCACCATCATATCACCCTTCTTTCGGGCCGCCTGTTCAAGACGAGCCCCAGCATTCACACCACTCACACCATTCTCACAGCTCACATCACTCGCGGCATTCGCTGCACTCTCATTCATTTCACCATTCTGATTCTCACCATTCTTATTCTCCGGGCCAATTTAACCCAAATGATTATATTAATGAACTACCAGGTTACAACCCATTGGGCCCCGAAGATCATTTCTCGCAGGACATGGATATGGATAGTGATCTAGATCTAGCAATGCCACCAACTGGGACGCCTACGCATCCCATCAGTATATCCAGCGGTTCTTCTTATGCAGGATTGCCATATCAAGGCCCCGATTCATGGGCCGAAAGGTGGAACACTTACAAGTGGGAATTCACTCCTTCTTTTCATAACTCTCCACCACAACTTCCAATGGAGGAACCACACTTTCAGGCGGTAACTCCACCGCCATTGCCAGTTGAGGAACCACCTCAACAATCACCACAACCACCTCCCGAGCCACCAAGGTGGAGGAGGAATGCACGGATGTCCGTGCGAGGGGGACCGAGATTCAGTTCCCCACAAGCTTCAAGCACTTACCCTCCAATCCCCGAAGATCCATAAATGGGTGGACCTTCTCACGCGGTGCCTGAAAATGATCCCTCGCCAGTTACCTATGCACCACCGCCACCGCCAATGGGTTAGGAAAACCCAATACCTACTTACCCAGGTTCGTCTGGGTATAACCCATTTGAATATCAAGCTCCTACGGGTTATGAATGTCAAGCCCCTGCCCATGATCCATATCTTGAGGCAGCCTACTTTAATACTCTTTATCCCTCACCATTCCCTCCAGCATACCCAATTAGGTATCCCGTGCAAGGGTATCAATACCCTCCTTATCAATAACAACCTCAACCTCCTCCTCAACTTTCGCAAACGTAAGAAATCTTACAAAGGTTGGGCGAGGTTGAGCAAAAAGCAGTGGAACGGGAAAAGAAGGCCCATAAATTCCTTAAGGGTCTTGCAAACTGCATAAAGGGAAAGAAGAAGTAGAAGTTTTTATTTTATTATTTTTGTATTGTAATTTCAATTAAGTCCCTGCGTGGACATTTCATTTCTGTATTTAGTCTCTGCGTGGACTTGTTTCTTTTCTTTAGTCCCTGCATGGACCATTTGTTTATTTCCAAGACCTGTTTAGGGCACTCTCTGTAATCGTTTAGTATTTTAATGAAATTTCTTTTGAAATTTTTATATGTGTATTTTATTACATCATCATGCAAATATCATTTCAATTTTAATTGATCTGCCAAGAAAATTTCAAAAGAAGTTCTTAAAGGTATAACCTAGCCAAAATATTAATGGCTATGATGGTATAACCTTTTTAAGACAATAATTCCTTGTTAACATCTAAAAACATGTTAACATTCCTGGCATTGTGACATGAGAGACCACACTAGCTTCCAAAAGTACTTGGATTTTTCCAAGCCACACATATAGCCTATATGATCAATGTGAATCATGGCTATTAACATCAAATATGATGTCTAAATTAAAACATCCATTTGAGATGTTCTGCCTACGGGCCAATTTATAATTGTGACAAAGATAGTTATATTTTATAACTTCTTGTCCAAAAGGCGATGAATTATGTTCGATCCTTAAAATCACTGATTTAAAAGATCATTGATAATACTTGAATTGTCCAGGTGACAAGGCCTTTTGTGCCATTTAAATGTCCTTCGAGACTAGCCTTTGTGCTATATGAAAATGTCTATACGACATTGACAGTTGTGACTTATGTCCCCTGTCTGATAAATATAAAGGATTATATCCTACTTGATTGCCAATAATGGTTCATTTGTAGCTAGGTAAATCATAATCAAATAAATTTTGACCTATTATCCAAAATGGTCTATATGGTTTATTAATACCATGGCCATCTAATCATCAAATACGATGATTCATTATGTAATCTAAATAAATCAATATTGTTTGATTTTAGTATTCAAATCATGGCTGGCTCCGATGAAGCTAATAGTCATCCAGTGGAAGGAAACAATAATGATACCAGGATAAATGTTACTGGTGCTGAATTACAAGCTATGATAAACACAGCAGTTGCTCAAGCTGTGAACAATATGTTTAAGGAACCGAGTAATGTTTGGTCTAAAACTCATACAAAGTCCCTTTCGCATTCGCATACATTGAAAAAGGATGATTCTCAACACTCATCCAATCAAAAGAGTGAACCTCAGAGGCAAATTGTCGTTGATCAGGCTCCCAGGTACAACAAGGGTTGTACTTCAAATATTTCGTCTCTTGTAAACCAAGAGATTTCACAGGTGAAAAAGGAGCTATCGATTGTATGAAGTGGTTAGACGAGATGGAAACTGTGATTGATATCAGTGGGTGTGCCAAGGAGGACATCATTAAATTTGTATCTCAGTCCTTCAAAGGCGATGCCATGACATAGTGGAAAGCCTTGGTGCAATGCACAGGAAAGGTTCCTCTGTATAACCTTTCTTGGAATAAACTTGTTGAACTTGTGAAGGACACCTATTGTCCGCAGCATGATGTGGAAAGGGTGGAGACTGACTTCCTCACTCTGGTTATGAAAGATTTGGGTTGCAGGTCTTATGTGACCAGTTTTAACTCGATATCTCAACTCGTCTCGTATCTGGTCACCCCAGAACCTAAACGCATTTCACGTTTTATAGGTGGTTTAGCCCCTGAGATTAAGGGAAATGTCAAGGCTTCTAAGCCTGCTACATATAGATCGGCTGTAGATCTATCATTGTCACTTACTCTCGATGTTATAAGCAGTAAGTCAAAGAAAACCACCAAGGAAGGGAAGAGGAAGAGGGAGGATGACCAGTCCCACCAGTCGAATAAAAAGAAGAAAGGAAACTCTGGTTTCAAGAAGGGGCAGTCTGGTGACAAGCTCAGGTGTAAGACTTGTGATAAGAGGCACTTTGGGAAGTGTAATCAGGATCCACAAGCTAAGCCTTGTGGGATCTGCAAAAAGAAAGGCCACCAAACTTTGGAGTGCCGAAACATCAAGGATGCAACCTGCTATGGTTGCAATGAGAAAGGGCACATCAAGACTAATTGCCCTAAAAATGCTAAGAAGCCTGATGAGGCAAAGAAAACCAATGCTAGGGTTTTTTAGATGAACGCTAGGGAGGCGGTGAATGACGATAACGTTATAACAGGTACCTTCCTCATTAATGATATTTATGTTAGAGTTTTATTTGATTCAGGTGCTGATAACTCATTTGTAGACCATAAGTTTAGTAAGTTACTGAATCTGCCTATTAAAACTCTAGACATTAAATATGAGGTAGAACTCGCAGATGGTACCTTAGAAACTGCTTCAACTCTTCTTGATGGATGCTTTATATCCATTAAGAATCATTCTATTCCGTTATCTCTTTTGCCAATGAAATTGGCCGGGTTTGATGTAGTTTTAGGCATGGATTGGTTATCGCATAACCAAGCCTAAATTTCCTGCGATAAGTAACTAGTTAACATCAAAACCCCATCAGGTGAATTAGTCACCATTCATGGAGATACACAATATGGTTTGCCCGACAATGTGTCTATACTCAAAGCATCCAAGTGTCTGAAGAACGGATGTGTCATCTACATGGCACAAGTGATAGTAGATGATCCGAAACCCAAGATTGAAGACATCCCAATCATCTCTGAATACCCTGATGTCTTTCCTGATGAGCTACCTGGATTACCTCCTGAGAGGCAAGTTGAATTCAGGATAGACATTCTACCAGGAGCGGCACCGATTGCACGAGCTCCTTACCGTCTAGCACATACGGAAATGAAATAGCTAAGGACCCAATTGGATGATTTACTGGAAAAGGGTTTTATACAACCCAGTTCATCGCCTTGGGGAGCACCCATACTATTTGTGAAAAAGACGGATGGTTCAATGCGTCTATGCATTGATTATCGCGAGCTAAACAAGGTAACAATCAAGAATCATTATCCATTGCCCAGGATCGACGACTTGTTCGACTAACTTCAAGGGGCAAGCTCCTTCTCGAAGATCGATTTAAGATCTGGGTATCATCAGCTCAAAGTTAGAACAGAAGATGTACCTAAGGCAGTGTTTAGAACGAGGTATGGCCAGTATGTGTTCTTAGTGATGCCTTCCGGGCTCACTAATGCACCTTCAGCATTCATGGACCTCATAAATCGAGTCTACAAGCCGTACCTAGACAAGTTTGTCATTGTCTTTATAGACGACATACTTATCTATTCTCGTAATCAAGTTGATCACAAGAAACACCTTCGATGTATCTTAGGATTGCTACGACATGAGAAGCTGTATGCTAAATTCTCCAAGTGCGAATTCTGGCTTCTCGAATTCCAATTCCTTGGACATGTTGTGAGTGAGCGTGGTATCCAAGTGGATCCAGCTAAAATAGAAGCAATCATGAACTGGAAAGCACCTAAGACGCCTACTAAGATTCGCAGCTTTCTAGGATTAGCGGGATATTATAGAAGATTCACTGAAAACTTCTCAAGGATAGCTGCACTGTTAACTACTCTAACCCGCAAGAATGTGAAGTTTGATTGGGTACCTAAACAACAAGAGTCTTTTGAGATTCTGAAACAGAAATTGAGCAATGCTCCTGTGTTGACATTGCCCGAAGGAATAGAAGAGTTTGTTATCTATTGTGATGCTTCGCACACTGGCATGGCCTGTGTGCTGATGCAGAAAAGCAAGGTGATTGCCTATGCATCACGACAGTTAAAAGTGCATGAAAAGAATTACACCACCCACGATTTGGAGTTGGGTGTCATTGTATTTGCACTTAAGTTGTGGAGACATTACTTATATGGAACTAAATGTGTGATGTATTCGGATCACAAAAGTCTCCAACACTTATTCAATCAAAAAGATCTTAATATGAGACAACGTCGTTGGATGGAAACCTTAAATGACTACGATTGTGAAATTCGCTACCATCCTGGGAAAGCGAATGTAGTCACAGATGCATTAAGCAGAAAAGAAAGGATTAAACCTATACGGATTAATGCCAAGAGTATTGAACTTAAGAACAACTTGAATGAAAGACTGTTAACTGCTCAGAAAGAAGCTGTTTTAGAAGCAAACTTTCCGAAAGAGAAGTTAGGTGTAACTGCTGATCAGTTGTCACCTGGCAAGGATGGAATCCTCATATGGAATGGTAGGATATGGGTTCCTATCCATGGAGGACTTAGAGACGTAATCCTTCAGGAGGCTCATTACTCCAAATACTCAGTTCACCCTGGAGGTGACAAAATGTATCAAGATTTGAAAGCCAACTATTGGTGGATAGGTTTGAAGAAGTCCATTGCCACACATGTAGCTAAATGTCTTACATGCGCTCAGATTAAAGCTAAACATAAAAAACCGTCAGGTTTGCTACAACAACCAGAACTTCCCACATGGAAGTGGGAGATGGTAACCATGGATTTTAGAACCAAGTTACCTAAAACAAGGCATGGAAATGATACTATATAGGTCATAGATGACAGACTGACTAAGTCAGCTCATTTCTTACCCATCAAGGAGACTCATAGCTCCGACAAGCTAGCTCAGTTGTATGTGGATGAGATAGTGTCTCTCCATGGAGTGCCAGTATCTATTATATCCGATAGAGATACCAGATACACCTCTCATTTTTGGAAAAGTTTCCAACAATCATTAGGCACTCGTTTGAATTTTAGTACTGTTTACAATCCTCAAACAGATGGACAAAGTGAGCGTACAATTCAAACTTTGGAAGACATGCTTCGTGCATGTGTTATTGATTTGGGTGGTAGCTGGGATAACCACCAACCATTGATTGAGTTCTCCTATAATAATAGTTATCATACTAGCATACAGGCTGCGCCTTTTAAGGCATTGTATGGGAGGAAATGCAGAACGCCTGTTTGTTGGGTGGAAGTTGGAGAAACTCAGTTATCAGGACCTGATATAGTCCTTGAAACAACGGACAAGATTGTCCAAATTCGTGATCGCCTAAAAGCTGCCAGAGATAGGCAGAAAAGTTATGCAGATAAGAGGCGAAAACCTCTAAATTTTGAGGTAGGCGACAAAGTCTTACTAAAAGTATCACCCTGGAAAGGTGTGATGCGTTTTGGTAAGAAGGGTAAGCTAAGCCCGAGGTATATCGGACCATTCGAGATCATCGAATGTGTCGGCAGTGTAGCTTATAAGCTAAACTTGCCTGAGGAGCTTAGTGGAATTCACAATGTGTTCCACATCTGTAACTTAAAGAAATGTCTAGCTGATGAATCGCTAGCAATGTCTCATAAAGACATACAGATTGATGAAAGCCTGAGGTTTGTTGAAAGACCTATATCGATCGAGGATCAACAGGTTAAAAAGCTCTGAAGGAAGCACTTGCCTATAGTGAAAGTTAAATGGGATGCCCGTAGAGGCCCTGAATATACGTCGGAGGTTGAGTCCACTATGCGACAAAAGTACCCTCACTTGTTTCGATAAATCTCAGGGTCGAGATTTCTTTTAAGGGGGTGAGGATGTAACACCTCGTAAAAACGTGTCCAATTATGTAAAGACACGTCTCCTAAACTCTAAACATGCAAAAGTTTGAGTTTGAAGGACTAAAGTTGACAAACGATGAAAGTATGCATGCAAAGGGACTAAAAGTGTCAACATGCCAAACTTGTGCCTCTGAATGACCACACATGATGAATATATTCTTAAACGAGTAAATTATCGGACGTATGAAGCCGTTTGTGAAAGTAGTGTTTTCGGTAATCGTTTAACGAAACCGGACATAACGGTGTTTGATTATACTCCTAAGATCATCTACAAACTAACTACAAGGGTTAAAAGTGCTAAAAATAAAGCTAATTTGAGTAAATAAAGGCCAGGGACTGAAACTACCAAGTTTCAAACATTTTTAACCTGAACGAAGGAGTGTCGCGGGGAGCGTAGACCTGCCCCTGTATCCTTCGCGGCCCGCGAGAGAACCCCCAGCGCAGAAAAAGACTGCTAGCTTCAAGTTTCTGCATTTAACCGACTTACACACCTGAAACTCGATACCTGGAGCTTGTTGATGGTTTTAATTTACCACTAGGGCACCTGTGATGATCCTAGACACTCCATAACACCTGTGATGATCTTGAATCATGATCTTCAACTATAAATAGGCTCTTATGTTGCACCATTTTACTTGCTCACTTCAATTTCACTCTTCCCACTCTTGCTTGGAGATTCCTGATCAAAGGAGACTCCTTCTAAGTTGAAAAGATTAAGATAGGACCCTTTGTAAGTGTCCTTAGCCCCCCTTTAGTTCAGTTTTGTTATTTAAAAACCGAAAAGTCAAAGTTACCGCAAAACGGCTTTGACTTTCGGTTTAGACCTAAACGGTCCATCCATTGTTCGAGGAGAATATGGCTACGTGATCGTAATTAGGTGTGTGTTAATCCCTAAAAAGAGCACATCCTAATTACCACATTTACTTAGTTATTTGTCGGGTCAAAGTAGTTAATTAAAAAGTCAAACTAGTCAAATTTTTAAATAAAAACATAATCTGATAATGTAGAAGGTATAAACCACATTCTATCACTTTAATAACTTGGTAAATATTATTAGAACATGTCTAAGCAAGTTCAACCCGACAATTCTGAGTTTAGGGTCGGTTCGCAACCGAAAGTCGCAAAAGCTTGACTTTTGCTTTGACTTTCAGTTTTGACCCGATTGAGCTTAATTCTTCTATGTTTTAAGCTTCCATTAGGATCATTTTATGTTGTAATATAACCCTCTGAAGTTATATTACCTGGTCATTAAAATTATGAATTATATCCTAGTTTCCGCTATTATGCTTATAATTGACCATTATGCCCTTTTGATCTAAAAATAAGATTTTTGAATATGTGAGCATACAAATAGGTTAAGTAATGATATATAAACATGTCTAAATTAAGTTGACATTGTTTTCTGGTCTCAAACTGATGTAATGCTAAATATCGCAAATTGAGCTTTTATAAATATTAAACTACGCTTTTATGCATAATGCATGTTTAAACATACATTTTGACCCAAAACTCATTACCTACTGTTATGATATCATTTTTAGGAATTTTTGGAATGTTGGGTCAGATTAGATACTGACCATAACATAGAGTTCTTGTATAAATTCCTTAATTGACGATAATGCCCTTTTGGCTAATAAAATGTGATTTACATATGATTAACATGCCAAACCTTTTTCTACTGATTTAATATGAAAAAAATAAAATATTTTAGACATTCAAGGCTGATCAAAATCTTAGAATCACATAAACATTTCAAATATTGTCAATTATCGACTTTTACGCTAATTAGGTGCATAGTATGGTTTAAAACCATATTTAACACCTAAGACTTGTTACCTACTGAATTTTTAAATAAATTTTAATATTTTTACAGTAGGTATAAATCATGAACTCAGACTTCCAATTATGTCCTTAAAAGCATATGTGAATTGACCAAAATACCCTTTCGGGGCATAGTTTGGCCAAAAATGGTAAAGCTCACATATGAATGATATCCTACTGTTTTAACACCATAAAATAAATAATTTTAATGAATGCTTTAGTCCAGAATATCAGTTTACTATAAAACCTCTTTTATAAATCTTAAAATGACAAAAATGCCCTTACGGGACTTAAATTGGTTTTAAATACTTTTTGGGCATATATGGTAACATCCTACTAATGTATTAACATATTTTAAGCAAAATAACATATGAGATTTGTATATGGTTCATTTGGTTACCCGTTATGCAATTATGCATTCGGTTCGGTTTATGTAACTAGTTTACATAAATTAGCCGAAATGGGTTTAACCTTATCATTAAATCTTCACAATCCAGAATGTGTTTAGTTTACCCATATTATACAAGTATCCAAACTTGTCGGGTCTAAATCACATTCCATTCCGGTAGTCGCTTAATCTAGCGTTTCGAACCGTAAAGTATCTTTCAAACTAACCGGTCTAAGTCTTTGACTTAAATAAAGACCCGTTAGTATCCTAATAGGTTAATAAACCTTCCATACAGATTGAGTAGCTTTGGTAGAAGGTATTTACATAAGGGTTTAGGAAACATACGGCTGAGTAACATCTTTACACATCTAGCTCAGGTAAATACTTTTAACTTATTTTCCTTTATACGGGCTTGGGATACGGTATAATATAATACCGCTTGGTCGGGTATGAAATCATTTAATCGGATTGTGATTAATAAATTGCATAACCCGTTTTAATCTGTTTTGTTTGATAACATAAACTTTGGGGGTTAATACGACCGTGTCCTGGATATCCTTGGCTCATTTCATTTGAAAATGGCCACGACCTATGCACGGGGTGTAGGCATACACCTGGCAGATGCAAATGCTAAATAACCCACATGTTGGGGATAACTCCTTTGTGGGTTTTATAGTTGTGAGTCGGTTAATCATGACCGGCTTCCAAACCAGCCCCATTTGTATGACAAACATGTAAATTTGTATACAAGATTTTATATAAAAATTTTCCCAAGTTATAAATGGTTTTGTGCCTTGTGCGCCTAAATTAATTTTCATAAACTCTTTTCAAATGAGTCGGTTAATTGTATTTACCAGTGAAAACTGACGTATTTTCCAAAGACTAAGTGACATGTACCTCTCGAAATTAGGCTGGAGCTACTTGGTGTCAAATAAGAGGATCTTGCAAATCCTTGGATGCCTGAAGTCTGTTATTTCAGTTTCTTGTATTTGTTTTTATGATCCGCCTGTGGATCTCTATTACAACCAGTCTGTATATTCTTTTATTTCGGACACTCGGACATTATGGTTTGTAATAGTAATTATCTACCAAGCCTTCCGCTGTGCTATAATATTGTGTAATTGTCTATGATGATATCAACTACGTCACGATACTCCCCGCCGGGCCCACCTGTAATATATGGAAATATCGGGGTGTGACAGATTGACCCACAGTGATTGTGTCACTAACCTCAATGTCTAATGGATCTTCCACAACTGTATCCAGCTCCGGAGTTGCCAAGTTTACAGGGGCATTGAGACATATTTCCACCATAGGAGGAGGAGGATGATGGTCCGTCGATTTCCGATTGGGAGCACAAACAGATAGACGCGAGACCCTAGAGTGGAATCTTTTGATCGACATACGAGACCCAGGCATAGCCAACGATTGAGTAGGCGATCGAGCACAGGAAGGGGCGTGGGGGTCGTCATCAGATCTACACACCGGATGGGAATTCAGATCAATATTATTGTTTTCAAGCCCGTCAAAATTGAGAATTCTACCCCTTATGGCTGATCCAACCTGAATGTATGGGCTCACTGAAGCAGGTCGTGGCCTTTTATTGGATTTG
>CM060385.1:107065276-107090610 GCA_030545235.1 Helianthus tuberosus
TACAAAGTGTTTCTCATCAAAAGGGACACAGGGTCACACTACCCTTGTCCAATAAGTCTGTCAATGTACAAAAATCACACAGTCAAAAGGTGGCCTTCAAAAGTCTTCACAGTCTCGGCTCAATCATGGTGTTCTTACCCAAAAGTAATGCAATCTGCATAAAACCAAAAACCTAATGTACTGATGGCGGAGGAGGAGGAGGAGGGAGGAAAATCAAACTGAGAACATGTGCGAGCTCCTCCTCGAGCACATGATGAAGCAAGTAACGGACCTGCTGCTCGACGGTGAGGAATCGAGCATCAAACTCTGGGAAAGGGGTAAGAGGAGCAGGTGGACGTGCAAAAAGAGATGGTGATGAACGTGGGGGACCAAAAGTAGACTGACAAGGACACGGTAGGGGACGCGGTGTCGACTCAAGCTCCAAAACTCTGCGACTCATAACTTCAAATCGAAGCTGAAGCGAATAAAGTAAGTCATCCTGTGTATAGCCAACAAAATGTGAGGGATGGTAGGGGTCTGAGATCGGCATGGAATACGGTGGGGACCATCGGAATGGCTCATCAAGTGGTGAAGAAGTAAATGGAGCAAACGGTGTAGACTGAGGGATCTGTGGAAAAGCTGCTAAAGCATAAGGGTCGAAACTAGGCTGCTGGCCTGAAGTACCCTCCCCTGGGTGGGGTACAGGGATGTCCTATAGGAAAACGATAGGTAAGTCAGTGGGATGGACGTCGGACTCCTTAGGGTGAAAAGGAGCAACATCAACGGGTGCGGGTGGAGGAACAACTGGCTCAACAAAAGGAGGGTCAACGGGTGCAGGAACTGGGTCAGGTATGAGGGGTGCAATGTCTGGTAAACCAAAAGGAATAGGGTCATGATCAGGTATGGGCTCAGGATCAGCAGGTGCAACATCAGGCTGTTCATCAGGAACAAAATCTAGCTCAAGATCAAGCTCAGGATCATGTGGAGGAGATGGTGCAGTTGACATCGCAATATCATCATCAGAATCAGTGGCATAGCGTTGTAATCCAACCGCCTGCAAAGTTGAAGACGTCACAGACTCAAAGGAGTCTGAAACGGAGTGTAAACTAGAATCAGATGATAACTCGATAACAGGAATCTCGGGAGGTGGGACAGCAACAACATCCTCATCTATCTCTCCATCACCATGGGCATCATCAGGGGGACCATCAACAAACAGATCAACGTCATCATCAAACAAATCATCAAAAGGCCAATCCTTAGGAGGGATGACCACGAGAGGAGCGGGAGCGAGGATCGGAGCCATAATATGCTCACTATCAGGATGACCGATGATAAGATGATCATGGAATGGAATGGGAACAACAAAAGGTTCCTCGTCTGGAATACCATCAGCAATCGGTAAGTCATCTCCAAAGTCAGGCAAAGCGAACGGCTGAAAGTCGTCCTCATCGTCTGATAGCATATCTGGGTCGCTCTCAGTATCTGATGTAAAGATCTCCGGCTCTGGTGCGATCTCGTCATCGGAGACAATAGCCATAGGGTCATCGGTGTCGGACAATCCGCTCTCGGATGAAGACATAGTGTCTGTAACAGAACAATCATAACATATGCACATATATTAACCACTAACACTTAGTATGCAATCAAGGACAATTATCACTCAATCATGTATTCACATTAACCTTCATGAATACTTCTCTAACTTTCCTAGTCCACCCCATGTAGACTGGACTACCAATGTGACCTTGCATTGTGTTTCGTGTCTTTCTTTTTGTAAAACGTTTGTTCCATGGATCTGGGCATTTTGTGTATGCAATGAAAACATGTTGTAAAAATATTTTCGTGAGAGCCCTAATGATTGTAGTCTAGACTCGAGAAAGAATCCTAGTTTGCTACAATCGAAGCTCTGATACCAAACTGTCACACCCTGACTTTTGCGGAAGCGTGATTATGTGTGACTTGCTTAATATCATTGCATTCAACCATAACAAACAGCTATATGATAAAACCAAGATGTTCATCCACAGATAGTTTTAAAACCATTACATGCAACATTGTTTTAAATCCCAAAACACAGACTTCGCATTCAGAATACAACACCAACAAGTTTTGAGTTCCATAAGGACTTCACAAAAGACACTAATGAAAACTAGGCTTTGGAATAGGTATCTTATCCAGGATAAGATACACAACCCCAAACCCTTAGACACCGGATGACATCTTTTATTCCAAACACCCTTGAAAACTTCCAACTCCTGCCAGATCCATACTTAGTTTCCTGAAATACATGTAGTTTGAAAACATCAACAAAAGTTGAGTGAGTTCATGTGTTTAGTGTGTGAGCTCGAATAAACTTTGTAATCATCATAAGTAAGTATGTATGTATTTGTAAACCCGGTATGAAAGCAAACGAGGAAAACAGATCATTAATGGTTTGCAAGGCCATTAATATGTGTGACGTGATGCAGGAAGGCTCAAACCTAGCAACTTTTGTCTCCGGCTGTAAGACATAGTCACCTCATGGGCCAAACCCCGATCCACATGGGTGTGGGCTCGCTACACCCAAATAGATCAATCACTCATGTCCCTCGGTCCTACTACAAGGATTAATGGTCTTAAGCGTTGTACCCACCACTCACATGATCTAGCAGTACCTTTCCTTAGCTAACCATACCACATGTAAACGTTTGTAAACAATTTGTAACATGTACTTCACCCCCGAAGTTATAAAACTGAAAACAGTTAAAAGAAAATGGGGACATGAACTCACAATCTTGCGTTCTTCGTAACCAATTGTAACCCAAAGCTGCTACTCGTGTGCACGACTACCTACAACGTACTACGGTTTATTAGACGAGCGGGTCGTGCCTTGACTTAGTATTAATTAGTGTCTTTGCGTTATGTTTCATTGTGTCATCAATATTATTCCCAGTTATATAATTATTTGTTAAAATAATAAATATTTTAACTTAAATTATATTTATTACATTTTGGAATATTAGTTAAAATAATATATTTTTAACTTGTCAAGTTTATATATTTGTACATGTATAATTCCCCAAGGATGGGTGTATTTATACTCATATTCTTATACTCGTATATTTTTGCCAAGTATCAGTAGCGTATCCCGGTGTGTAATTATACATACGAGAATACGTTTTTTTATTGTGTTAATTAAGTATCCTATACTTAATTTTTGTATTAACTTTTCCGGAATAATATTTCTAATAAAAATACATCAATATATTTTCTCAAAATATATATTTTAAGAAATATTACATAGAAAAATTATTTATAGTTTTTCCCTAGGCAAAAATACTTATAATTTTCATATAAACCTCAAAATAATATATTTTCAAGTCTAACTTAGAAAATATATATAAATCTATTTTTCTCCCAAAATTAATGTATTTCATGATTATTCAAGAAAATATATATTTTCTTCCAAAAATAATATGTCTTCTAATAATTTCAAGAAAATATATATATATATATTTTTATTTACCAAAAATAATATATTTTCTCCTTGTCAAAAATATGATGTATTTTGTAATAGTTGTAAAAATCATATTTTTGTTCTCTTGGTGTCCAGAATACTAATTACCAAAATATACTTATGAATTAAATATCCGAAATATTTTGTAGGTTATATTCCTTGTTCGGTTTCTCCCATATTTTGGGTAAATTTGTGTATTCATTTCTTGGAATTTTGGTAATATTTTGGATTGCAATTTCTTGGTATTTTGACGAGTTATATTATTTCAAGTCCTAAAATAATATAACTAATACACATAATATACAAATAATCACACACATGGTGACATCTAAATATATATTTCCTAAATACATATTTAGTCACTTTTATTTACAAAAACCAACCTCCAATATTTATAAGTTTTGTAACAAAAATTATGACAAACTTTATATAAAATTTCATGGTTCAAAATATACTTGTAAATATTTGTTTAAAAATATTTTTCTAAGTGTTAAATTTCTAGAAACATTTTGCCATAGTTTCCCCTAAAAATGGTGGTTTCCATGCTTTCAATCATATCATTTTCTTTTATAAATCACCACAATCAACAATAAACCAATCAACACTTACCAATTTGCCAAAATCAAGCATAAATTACTACTTCATGAACTTGAAAGTTTACAAAAATTTGTAGTAACTTACTAGTGTGTTTAGTAGGTTTAGTTACCCTTTAAAGTGTGGTTGTTTATTTAAAAACATCATTTTTGAAGAAATTAGATCTTCACAACTTGTAAATCATTTTTCTAAAAATATTTCTTCTTGGATTTTTCTTGTTAAATACATGATCCTACACTTGATTAACCACTAAAAATGTGGTTAATTCCTTTAAGAACCAAGCTTAAGTAAACTTTGTATTTTTAACTTGGTTTCTTGAAAAATCATTCTTAAAATCATAGATCTACAAGACTTATATTTCACTTTGATCATCACTTTTTTTACAAGAAAAACAATTTACTCTTCAAGTTCATGATTTACATATGGATGATTACTTTGATCTTAACATAATCATCCTCTCATCTTGCTAGGTGGTAACTAATAGTTAGGTTATATGATTAAAAATCAAGTATCTAGTTAGGTTATTTAGTTACTAGATGTTATATGGTGTGTTACGATATTCGGGGACCATAACTAGCTTGGTAATGTTAAAACAATGCTTCTAGTGAAAATTTGGTGTTTCGGGTAGTGTCCGGTTGTTCGGTTGGTTACTGGTTCGTTAAGGTGCTAAACTATGCAGTTTAGTGAGCTTTATGTTACCTTTTGTGACAGTTTTGATTCCCGACACCTAGGAAAGCATCCAGGACCATTTAACCATATTTCTACATGATATTAAGTTGTTTAAATGCTGAATTTTGCTGAATTCTGCAGAATTCTGCAGTTTATGTAAGTTTTAGGCACTTTCCGGCACTTAAACTATCACTAGGAAGGCAGTTTTATGATCCTTACTTTCCTACACACTATACTAGTGTAACTCTTGGTTTCTGGCCCATTCTGTATCCTAGTACCATGTCTGTCTATGTACTGAACTCCGTCGGCATTTTTCTGATTTGTCTGATAACTGCTATCTGTGTTTCGTGCATCATTTGAATCAATAAAGTTCTCATGCAACAATGATATGACATTAAGCAATATGTGATGCACATGTATGTATGATAACAAAAATCAGAAAGCAATTCAAGTCATTAATTGTAATTCAGCACTGTCATTAAGCACTATTCATTGTTTAATAATTGTACGGATACCCGGAATTTTGACAGTTGTCACAACCGAGAAGCCGCCACCAACACCCCCCATCGTTAGATGAATTGACATTTGAAGTGGAATCTTCGTTTTATTCATCGGCTTCAGTTTCTGGATGATTTGGTGAGTGATTTTGGATCAGATTTGGATCAAATTGTGAGTGATTGTGTGGAGATTCAGGTTTTGGATCATCTGATAGTACATATCTGAAGAAATCCATTGATGGTGGTGGAGGTAGTTGCAGGTTGTGAAGGTGGAGGAGGTGATAGAAGAATGTTAAGTATGAGCATAGAAGAATAAATAAAAGTTATACACAACAGAAAATTGAAATACATGTAAACCAAAAATTTTAAAGAACAAGAAATTTCTTGAAGTGAAAACAAAATTAATGAATCTATATACTATATATAGAACATATAAACCAACGGATTGAATAACCTGTAGCTTTTTTCAACTAACTAATATAATCTATAAAAGTATTTTTGTACTTAAAATCCCTAAAAAATGCAACAGAATTTGGTATTCAGTTTTTGATGATGTATTATGTTTAGATTATAGAGTTTTTTACTAAAAGTTTGTTGGTGGATGACTTATTTACCAAACTTCTAAACAAAACATTTTTTTTTATAAAAAAAGGTTTTATGAAAACGAAAATGCTTCTAAAAAAGTTTTTATATTTTTTTTATGAAAACTATAATTCCATTTTGTTGAATATGGTATTATATAAAGTTTTTTTTTTAATACAGCCAATTAGATAAAAACAAGTGAGCTTGTTTGATGTCAATTTACTACCTGCTAACCCATGTAAGTGTGTGCACCTAACCAAGTAAATATAGAAACATATAGAATATGAACAAAGCTCATATCAAACCCGTATGTGCAAGGTTTCGAAATTTAATCTAGTCGTCGAAACAAATCGGTGAAGAATCTTAATCAAATGAAAACCGGAATGAAAAGGGTTAGAATATTATTAAAATGTACTAATGACAACAACGTAGAGAGTCTTGAGCATTTAAAATGTGATATGACACATTGCTTTAATCACTTGTACACTAATGCATCATCTACTTGTACATTTTAATCCGCACAACAATACTAACCAAGACAACTATCGAAATGTCGACAAAAATGAGTAGCTCATCACGGTACCTTTGGATTTTTTTTAAAACATTATAGTTTATAAAATATGTCAATAACATGTAAAATAATTATAAGTTTGTTGTGGAAAGGGATAAGTGTAACTAATTAGCCATAATTTTGTTACAATAAAAGGATTTAAGTGTAATAATATGAGGGATTAAAATATAATAAGTGTCTAAAAGACCAAGTTACCCTCATTTTAGGGTTTTTTTTATAAATAAAGAGGGAAGAAGTTCTTATTTTTTGGGTATCTTAAAATACCCCTCTCTCATGCATTAGGCCATGTGGTATACTCTAACCCCCATAGGTGTTAATCCTAGTTGGCATCCGTTAACACCTGTTAAACCACTCCTGAAGGGTGTTAAGAGACACTAAAAGTTTCACATGTTAAGAAGTTAACTAGGAGAGAGAATGAGGGAATCAAACATTGCAAAATTTACACACACACAACAACAACAACAACAACATACTATATATATGTATTTTAATTAATTTTAAGGGGCGTTAATGGGGTTAAACCATTTCCTTTATGTGCGGTGAAGTGAAAGAGGGTCAAGTAAGTGATGTGGTGCCTACGTGTAGTTAAAGGGTGTGAAAGTATACCCCATAGCCATAGTATAGATAGAGGTAATTGCCCGGATGGTCCCTGGTTTTCCATTTTTTCATCTTTAGTCCCCAACTTTTCAAAATAGCATGTATGTTCCCTGTGGTTTGCTCACTTGTTACTCGGATATTCCCCAGATTGGATGACAGTCAGTTTGCTCAGTTAAGTTTGAATGAAATGACCAAATTACCCTTTCATATTAAAAATAATAAAATTCAAATAAATCATTTACCCCACCACCATCACCTCCACCACCACACCACCACCTCCACCACACCACCACTACCACTGTCATCATCTCCACCTTTACCTCATCCTCACTTGTTACCGCCTATGCTACGCCACCGTGTCGCCAATTTCAGTGGAACAGAACCACCGCCAATGCCACCAGAACCGAGGCAGTGGTAATCTCAGATTAAATTCACGGTCGTAATCCACCGTCCTACATCACCTCCCCCACTACAAACAACCTATTCCTTCAACATATTCTATTTCTACCCGAACGACTTCGTATACGCTCTCAATTCATCCACTTGGTGCACCGTTTCTGTACCCGGGTCGACTGGAATGAGTCCAACCCGACAAACAGGTTTCACTTTACCTTTTTGTTTCATATGTGTCTCATTTTCACTTTTGTTTCTGTTTTTAGGGTTTTGAGTGTTTTAATTGAAAATTTAGGGGGGGGGGGGGGGTTGTAGACGTTTTGTTTTGTGTGTAATTCAGTAAGTGCATGCATCTGTGGTGCAATATGTTGTAATAATCTAGATTGCTGGTGTCAAATTATGCAAGCTTCTGATAGGATTTTTTGAGGTTTCAAAATAGATTTTTTAGGGTTTATGTGTGTTTGTTGTGTATCTGAGTGAAAATTATGTTCCACTGAAATTGGCGGCACGGTAGTGTAGCATGGGCGGTAACAAGTGAGGATGAGGTGGAGGTGATGATGGTGGTAGTGGTGGAGGTGGCGGAGATGATGGTGGTGGGGTAAATGATTTATTTGAATTTTATTTTTTTAATAAGAAAGGGTATTTTGGTCATTTTATTCAAACTTAACTGAGCAAACTATCTGTCATCCAATCTGGGGACTATCCGAGTAACAAATGAGCAAACTACAAGAAACATACATGCTATTTTGAAAAGTTGGGGAGTAAATATGAAAAAATGGAAAACCATAGGGATCATCCTGGCAATTAACTCAAATTAATATGATAATTCTTAGATCTTGATTAATCACTATTTTTAAATTAGTATGATAATTTAAACTTATTTGTAATACAATGGTTCGTATCTATGGAGATTAAGTAAAATAGTGGAAACACCAAAGCGATAAAATACCGGTACCGAACTGATATATTCAGTACGGTATTCGATATCCATTTTTCCTTAATTTCGGTATCGGTATTTTTGGTATCGCAATACCAGTGGCGGACCCAGGATTTTTTTTTTCATTGGGGTCCATTTTTTTGTATAAATTTTTTTCACAAACAAACATAAAAATTTTCAGGTCGGTCATCGTAGTCGGGTTGGGTCGGGTCGGGGCTAGGAAATAATAATAAAGCCTTTAGTGGATGTGAAACCACTACATTATTAAGAACCATTTTTAAGCATAAGTTATCAAATAGTGGTGATTAATAAGTTGCTTGTAACCAATAGCTACCTAAACAACACAATTACTTTACATAACTTCAAAATTTTGTTTAAGTTTTTTTTTTTAATTTTGTTTAAGCTTTTTTTATGAACGCCACTATATGTTGGAAGTCTTATTTGGTAATTAAACGTGAAATAAAATCATTCGGAGATATTAAATTTATCATTTTAAAGAAGCAAATTAGAGGGTCAATGGATGGTTGTGTTGTTTTAAAGCACTAGTTTAAATTTGATGAAAAAGAATAAACTAAAAATAAGAGATGGAAGACTTGAACTTGAGATCTATTTGTTGGAACACAACAAAATTTACCACCACACCATCTTTGTTTTTTATACAATGGGGTCCAAATAATTTATTTTATGGGATCCTTAAAAATTTCAACATACTGATTCTACTATTTTTCTAAAAAAACATTAGGGTCCGTGGACGTTAACCCGTAGCATGTGGGTCCGCCCCTGATCTCATCCCTAGCTACAAATTTCCTTTAAATAAAAGATATTATTTTTATACATAATGTTTTAAGGATAAATATAGAAAGAAAAACATTATTTAAGTAAAACAAACTCACCCAAATTCTAGGCTTACAACTACACAAACAAGACCTGTTCGTATATATCAAGAACCTTCAAATTGATATCAACAATCGGTGTTGTTCATCTGGGCATATTCCCTAAATCGGTAGGCTCTTCCATTCAATCTTGAATTTCTATTTCCCATATTGCGTCCATGCGTCTTTGCTTTTGTGCGTGTATTACACAACAGATTTTGAGCGTATTTAGAGCATAATAAAGTTTCGAACTTCAATGTTATTTTGAGTGGATGATTTACCATCAATCTGAACTGGGTATATTCTTACTTAACATGATGATTTGGTTTAATGGATTCTTGTTGCAGAACAGTAATGGGATTTATTTATTAATTAATTATTATATACTTGATTATTATGAGTATTTATAGGCAGGATTTGCTAGACTTGCACCTGGACATGATCGTGGATAGGAGTTGTTGGATACGTCAGATAAAGGTTGTGGACTTTTAGGAGAACGTATAGAGTTGCCTTAGTTTGTTTTCTTGGGGCCATAGTTGTCAATGGCGAATAGCGATAAGGTAACTGTATGCTACATGGCGAATAGCGATAAATAGCTAGCGATACACTAGAAAAAAAAAATTTAATTGACAACTATGCTTGGGGCCTTAGACCATGCGTAGTCGATAAAAAATGGGGCGTTTTTTTACCCAAACACGCCCCGACGTCGGCCCCCTTGGGCGTTTTTGTTCGAAATTTTTGAATGGCGTTGTATTTAGAACGCTCGAGCCCCTTGTGTGTTGACCAATCACCCTTTTATGATAGTTTTTTGTCCAATAACATTTTTTGATAGTTTTTTTATTTAATTCTATTATTTAACCCCTTTTAAAATAATGCCCCACATCCCCACTACACCCATTTATGAAAAACGCCCCATTGCTGACTGGACTGCCACATGGCGCAAAACGCCCTAGGGTGGGGCATTATTCATGTGTACCAGTACCACTACACATGGTCTTAGCTTTTTATACACTTTGGTTGCCTTAGCCTTAGTTTTGCATTACCGTGGTCTTAGCGTATAGATTTTTTAGGGGGGGCGTATAGGTTCTTTCGAGGGGATTTGTGCTACCTTATTCGTGTCTATTCACTCTTTTACCTGTTACAGTGTTACTAATATAGTTTTTTCACCATTTTGTGTTATCAGTAGGTGACTGTTATTATTTCCAGTACCTTTTGTTTTTTCGGTCTTAACACTGATACGCGTCTTTAATAGTCTTAAAGATGGGTGACACCAGTGAAAACGAAGACACCCGTCTGCAAACGGAAGAAGAAGATGATGATTTGAAAAAACAATTATGGAGAAAGTTTCGCCCGAAGCTTTGGTTTTCATCGATTTGGAAAAAATACTCTCTTGAATCAAGGTTGAATAGCGTCAAAACATTCTTGACAATTAACATCGTTCCTGCTTCAATAGCAATGGGACTCTGTTATTATCTGCTCTTGAAACCAAAGGGGTCAAAACATAAAGTCGTTCCTTATTCGGACTTGTTGAAAGGTCTTCAAGACGGAAGTGTAACAAGGGTTCAATTCAAAGAGAACTCGCGTCGCATAATGTACAACAGTACGCCACAAAGTCCTACGCTTGCAGACGTATTAAAAAACATGCTTACAAAATTGTCAAGAAAAGAGTCAAGGGGTGACGGTGATGAAAAGCGTCAGGAGCTCGTTCCTAGCCGAGTTCCTAATCGCGGGTGGCAGTTTTCGACAATATATATCGACGATGATTATCGACAGCTTCTTGATTTGATGAAAGAGAAGGGGACTACGTATGGATTAGACCCCGAACCGTTTTTGGTTTCAACTGGGAGACGGGTATTTTTGACTTTACTAAATCAAGCACCGTCATGGGCTATGCTGTCGTTGGTGGCTCACGGGCTAGGCGGTGGTGGCAGCAGCATAGCGAGAAAACCTAGTAAAAACAACACCGTAACTTTCGATGATATTCAAGGTGTCGATGAAGCCAAGATGGAGCTAATGGAGGTAACATCAATCTTTCTTCACCGTTAAATATTCATCGCTGATTGTTTTAGTTAAGAAAAGGGTCTTGCTCGTTTTAGTTATAATTATGTTTTGTTTGTTGATCGTCTTTAGGGGGTGTTTGGATGCGCATTTTTTCGTAAGTGTTGATGTGATATTCAACACTACCTGTATATTTATTCGCGTCAAAGACATCAACCCTAACCCGAACACACATCTATAATTGTGTAACCGAAACACGACCTGTGCAACCCATTTATCTAAACGAGTCAAACAGGTTGGCGGGTTGTAAATGGGTTCAATGCTTCATAAACAGTTTGTAATAAATGGGTTAAACGGGTTGGATAGTTGACCTTATAATATATTTTTTTTATTTATATATTTTAATTTTATATGGGTTGTCTTGTTTAACTAGACGGGTAAACAGGTCAACCCAAACACCGCCGGTTTATTAAACGGGTTAGAATGACAGCCCAAAATCTGATTATTTTAATGTAGCGTAAGTAACACAAACAGTAGAAATGAAAATTTGCAACATAAGTCTAGTTTTAATATCTGAACTACCCGTATGAAATTTCTTGTAGATTGTTTCATGCTTGCAAGGAGATTCAAACTACACAAACCTTGGAGCCATTATACCTCGAGGCGTACTTCTGGTGGGCCCACCTGGAGTAGGAAAGACCCTACTAGCTCGTGCGGTTGCTGAAAAGGCGGGAGTCCCGTTTTTCATCACATGTGCAAGTGAATTTGTGGAGTTGTTTGTTGGACGAGGAGCTAGCCGCATTAGGGATCTTTTTAAGGAGGCTAGAAAACACGCGCCGTCCATAATTTTCATCGATGAACTCGATGCAGTCGGGCTCAAACGTGGAAAAGGCTTCAACACTGAGGGCGATCAAACACTAAACCAAGTACGTTTTTGGGTCATTTTAGTTGTTGACTAGACGTTTAATGGTCAATGTTGGCCCGTTTCTTGTACTGATGATACTTTTGGTGTTAACAGTTGTTGACAGAAATGGACGGGTTCGAGTCGGATAAGCAGGTTGTGGTGATAGCAGCAACAAACCGACCCGAAATGTTGGATTCGGCTCTACTTCGTGCTGGCCGATTTTCAAGAAAAGTTATTGTGAAGGAACCTGATGAAGATGGAAGGAAGAAGATCTTGGCCGTTCATTTCAGAGGAGTCCCTCTCGAGGAGGATAGAGATGTCATCTATGATCTGGTTGCATCATTGACACCGGGTTTAGTAGGTGCTGACCTGGCAAACATCGTCAACGAATCCGCCCTTCTTGCTGCGCGTAGAGGTAAATATTAAACTAAAGTTGACCCTTTAAGAACAAAATATAAACTAAAGTTGACCCAAAATGGCTTTTGCAGGTGCGGTTTGTGTGTCGAGAGATGATATATCACAAGCTGTTGAAAGAGCTAAAGTGTCATTCGAAGATAGGCAGCAACATCAGGGGTTTAGTGAACAAGAAGCTCAGGAACTAAACTATATTATATCCCGACTTGCGCAGCCAAAGTTCGACACATGAGCAAATGCCAAATGCAGATGATTTTCATTTTTTGAAGTTGAGTTGGTAATGTTTTTGAAGCTCTCTAGACTATGGACATTAAAAACTAGAATGCCAGCATTTAAATAGAAAGGTTTAATGATTTTCTAATGTTAGCTCTCTCTTATACCGATCAATATTGTTTGATTTGTTTTTTTGTTACCAAAGCAATTTAAAATGTTTTCATATCTTGTTGTGGTATTGGAGGTTAATCATCGTTTCTGAACGAAAAATATAATATTCGCCTTATCACCCATCTTTTGGGACTTAGGGCTGGCAATTTTACACGAATACACGAATACACGACACGAACCTACACGACCTTAACAGGTATCGTGTATGACCTTAACAGGTATCGTGTACTAAACAGGTAGACACGAAACAACCTGTTAATTTTCGTGTCGTGTTCGTGTATAGCGTTTCGTGTTTTCATGTCTTATCGTGTCTGTTCGTGTATAGCGTTAATACATGTTAACACTTAACATCGAGTGGGTAAGATACCTGTTTACCTGTTAGATACCCGTTAATACATGTTAATACCTGTTAGATAGTTAGATACCCGTTAATACATGTTAACACTTAACATCGAGTGGGTAAGATACCTGTTTACCTGTTAGATACCCGTTAATACATGTTAATACCTGTTAGATAGTTAGATACCCGTTAATACATGTTAATACCTGTTTACCTGTTAGATACCCGTTAATACATGATTATTCTAGTGTTCGTTAACAGGTAATTTTCGTGTTTTCGTGTCGTGTTCGTGTTTGAAAAAAAGGACACGATAAGTTATCGTGTCGTGTTCGTGTATGGGATTTCGTGTATCGTGTCTTATCGTGCCGTATCGTGTCGTGTCTTATCGTGTGCGGGTATACACGATATGCCAGCCCTAGGACTTATGGTACTCGATGAGATTTGCCTCGTACCATCTGTCATCTTGTATCAGCTAATATTATTTGTTTTGCCTAGTTTTCTATTACTAGAGTGGAAGCTTCCTAAGAGGTTCTTTATTCCGAAAGTTATCTATATCTGTTACGTTGTTACAAACAATGTAACATTTGGCTAAGGCATCACAAATTTACCACACAATATTTAAACAATTTTTTTTTTTTTTTTTGTGAAGTAGTCGCTATTAAAGTTGTTAAGATCTCAATTTTGATCAAAATATCCTTATAAGCTTAAAAAATCTCATATTAGCACAAACACATACAAGAACTTGTGTCTTTGAGGTTACGTAGATGGTAATATTCATTTATATATAGAGAGAGCGAGGTTCATTATAAAACACTAAATTGTTCGAAAAATTCATATTAGCACAAACGCATACAAACATTGTATCGAAAAATGAGTTTGCCTTCATGTTATTAAATTCCATTCTATTTTCTTTATTTATTCTAATTCTTAAAAAAAGAAATTGTGAACCAATCAACAACTAAGATTACAAATTTAAGTATATTAAAAACCCACAATTAGACCATGGGGTATGGTGGGGCTTGGGTTGGGGCTTGGGTTGGGCATTTGGTGACACGTGGAACTTGAATATTACAAACCCAAAACCAAGTTTTTTAGGGGTATGGTGGGGCTTGGGTTGGGCGTGGCTGGGCGGCGTGGCCTAGCCACATCAACATTTTTTTTTTATATATTTTTATTTATAACTAAATAAAAAATAAACATACATATTTTCTTTTTAAAATACATAAACATACATAATAATTATCAAAATAAAAAACAGTCATTCTTCGATCGTTTGTAGAAATATTTACGCACCATCGTCAGACGATGATGACGATTCACTATAACTTGAAGAACTCATGGCAATATTGTGTTTTATGTGTTTGATATTGTGTGAGAAAAATGTTAAATGTGGTAAGTATTTATAAAGGAATTTTTTTTTTTTTTTAAAGTAGCCCCCAACGGCTACTTTTAATGGGCCAATCACAATCCGCCAACTCACCTTGCTCCCCCGCCCCACGCCCGGCTTGAAAGCCAAGCCCCAAGGGGCCACGCCCCAACCCAAGCCCACCCGGGGTGGTGGCTTGGGCGTTTTACCCCAACCCACGCCCCAACCCAAGCCCCATACCCCACGGCCTTAGAAAACCTAGTGAAATTATCTATATATTAAAATCTCAACGAAATGAACAGTTTTTTTATTTTATTTTATATTATAATAAATTATTATAATAATTGTTATTCTCTTTACTTTTTAAGTTTGATAAGTTTGGTAAGGGTGTAAGGAGTGGTTAAACACTTTGAAGTGGCAAACCAAAAAACCGACCAATCAGAGCGCGCCATGTCAATCAGTCAAAAGTGTAAAAATCTCAACGAAATGAACAGTTTTTTTATTTTATTTTATATTATAATAAATTATTATAATAATTGTTATTCTCTTTACTTTTTAAGTTTGATAAGTTTGGTAAGGGTGTAAGGAGTGGTTAAACACTTTGAAGTGGCAAACCAAAAAACCGACCAATCAGAGCCCGCCATGTCAATCAGTCAAAAGTGTTTAAAGTTTGCTGAAAATTGTTGGCAATGGTTTAAACACTTGCTGAAGTGGTAAACTTTTTTTTTTTTTTTTTTTGTGCACTATTTTATTTAATATTAATAAATGTAGAATAAATACATTAAATTAAAAAAACAATAAACTTTCATAAATTAAATTAAAAACATCAAAATTACACTAAATTAAAAAACAATAAAATTACATTAACTTGAAACAATTTAAACTAGTCTTCGTCGGAATCGACCAAAAGGTGGGGTAAATCTGGACTTGCGAGATGATCTATGAGATCGTGTTTTAGTCTCCAATGCGTGTCTTCATCCATCAACTCGCCCAACACCGTATCGTCTAGAGCGGGCTCGACCGGAGGATCCCGAATGTGCACCGGTGCTATCGCCTTTCCTTCATCTTTCAAAATCATATTGTGTAAAATAATACACGTGTACACGACACTCATAATTTTTTTAACGGATTTTGCTCGCATCGGTCGACTCAATACACCCCATTTCGCCTTCAAAACACCAAAAGCCCGTTCGACGTCTTTTCTTGCCGCCTCATGTTGCCTCTTGAATTTCTTTTGGTCTACTTCGTGAGGGTAAGGGATCGACTTCACAAACACGGACCACGAAGGGTAGATTCCATCCACGAGCAAATAACCACGTTTGTATAAATGGTTGTTAACGTAAAATGGTCATTTTGGCGCGGTTCCATTTCGTTCCATTAAAAATAACGGAGATTGTTGTAGAACATTGATATTGTTTTGAGAACCCGGTGGACCGGCAAAAGCATGCCAAAACCATAAGTCTTGAGAAGCAACCGCTTCGAGCATAACAGTCTGGTATCGATGATCTCCTCGCATATATTGGCCTCGATACTTTGTCGGACAAAATCGCCAAACGAAATGGGTGCAATCAAGGCTACCGAACATACCTGGAAGGTGATGTTTTTCCTCATGAGCTTGGTATAAAAGTGCTATGTCGTGGCTTGTCGGTCTACGTAAGAACTCTGGACCGTATATTTTGCAAACCGTGTCGCAAAAATATTCTAGGCACTCGCCGGAAGTTCTTTCGGCCATATGCAAGTACTCGTCGTTCTCGTCTGGAGTGTTACCAGTTGCGAGTTGTTTAATAGCCGATGTCACCTTTTGCAACGGCGTAAAGCCCTTCTTACCTCGCGCATCGGGGGCCTCTTCAAACCACGGGTCGTTCTCTTCCACGTCGGCCACAATTTTTAGAAACAAGCGTTTCGACATACGGAACCTATGCCGAAATATATCTTCGTTGTACTTCGGGTCTTCGACAAAATAATCCGCCATGAGTGTCTCATACCCCTCCTCACGTTGACGTTCTATATATCTCCTTCGGTTAGATGTGCCCGTGTCTTGAAGTTCGGCTTCTTCGATGAGATTTTGAAAAAAAAGAATGCCACTATCGGATGAATCGTCGCTACTCATGGGTGGGAACCATAACGGGAGTTCATCCGCCATTTTGTTTTGTAAATGTTTGGGAAGAATTGGTGGTATTTTTTGGTTTGGTTGGGTATATATTTGAAGGTATTTGGTTATGGTTTGGTTTGATATTTATAGTTTAATTTTTTAAAGAAAAAATATTTTTTTTATTTGAACGGTAATATTACCGTTAATACCTGGCCCACATTCCAAAATCCTTCTTCCCCGAGTCGGCAAGCTGTCCCCGATTCGTTTGCTTTGCCGCGTCGGCATTGGGTCGGCGGCGGTGTTTGCCGATCGGCAAACACGTTTGCCGCCCTTTGCCGACTACCACACCGTACACCCTAATCTCAACGAAATGAACAGTTTTTTTTATTTTATATTATAATAAATTATTATAATAATTGTTATTCTCTTTACTTTTTAAGTTTGATAAGTTTGGTGTCAACCGGTAGTTGTATCGAAAATACCGGTTCAACGCTAAAAGTCGGTACCGGATTGAGTTTGATAGTCTTTTAGTTCGAAAAATTTGGTACTGCTACCCAGTACCATTTGCTCATCTCTGCTACCCAGTACCATTTGCTCATCCCTGATCACGGGTACCGTACGAACAACGGTATCGTACACCTTTTTTTTTTAGTTTCAGGGGTAGGGATGAGCTCAGTGCCAACTGATACCCCGGTTACGGTATCGGTATATGAATGTAAAAACCGGTAGCGAACCGATACCAGGAACGCCAAACGTCAGTACCGAACTGGTACTTAGGATCTTTCGGTTCAGAAAATTCGGTACTGGTACCCATTACTATTTGCTCATCTCTGACTACGGGTTTCTACCGAACAACATCATTACCATACAACTTTTTAGTTGATTTTCTTTCGGTTATTTTTTAGTGTTTTTTTCTACATTTTCTTTTTATTCTTGTCAGCGGTCCCGTGTGCAACGCGCTTGTATTGATTTCAAACACATATAAACACAGACCAAATAACAAAATAAGTTCGCCGCAACGCGGCGACACATTTTATAACTAGTTTATTTGAATAAATTTAGCTACATCCCATATTAATCGAATTATCTTTATTTCTGGAAATGCTCCAAAATTAGAAATTATTTATCGAAAAAATTATCAACCACAACACAAGGAATCTCGTTGACCACTTTGACCCCGTAAACTTCTTATTTTCAACGGTTGAGCATAAGTAACTTCCTACAACAACCCGATTCTCACGCGGGTATGGTTCTCGGATCCTTCTCTGACCCGTTAAGATTTGGTCCCTATATATCCCTCACCTTACCATAATAAAATAATAATATCCTCTTGGATAATTTTTTTTTGGTATAATTTATTTCCACTGGTCTAATTAGCTAAAAGCGATCTTGCCTTGGTATAACACCCGAGGGCCGACACAAGGCAAGATCACTTTCAGTTATTAACCGACCATATCCCAACCACCACCAACCGCTGTCGTGCTAACCGCCAGCAGTATGGCAATGGTCAACAAGGACGTATCGTGTAAACTACTTAAATCCTTCGTACGTCGTGCCAATACCGCGTCACCCGCCACTTTAAGGTTCCGTCAAGCGCAAAGAACCACATTTAACGCCGCCACTACTAATAACTTTCCTCAAGCACCACAGCCCGCCGCCATCCCCACCACCACCAATGCAACCGTCACCGGCAATAACAACAACAATAATAATAACAATAACAATAATAATAACAATGACAAGATATTTGATTTTGACGACACCAAGACTTTGTTCGCGTCAGTTTCAACGGGGAAACTGATGCATTCGGCAGCCACGTTAAATGTGGCCGCGATGGAGCCTATGGTGGATTTGAGCCTTTGGGTGATGAACTCGCGGTTGATGGACGTGGGGTTGTTTCGGGCTGTGGTGTTGACGACGATTAAACATACGGCGTATAATCATTTTGTGGCGGGTGCGGATACCGTTGAAACGGGCCAGACTGTTAGGAGGTTGTGGGAATCTGGGTTGAGAGGGATTGTGGATTATGGGCTGGAGCATGCAAATGATAATGAATCTTGTGATAAAGCTACTCAGCAGTTGATTAAAACTGCTGAATCTACCCAATCTCTTCCACCTTCTTCTGTAAGGTTTTTTTTTTTTTTTTTTTTTTTTTTTTTTGGGCTCTTTAAATGATTAAATCCCATTTCTTGTATTTGTTTAAAAATTTACTTGTACAACCATATAAGTTTCATACTTGAAGAGGTGGCAATTTTGACCCGTTATTTATATACGATTAGTTTTTTCGTTGTGCTTAATCAACAACGGGCCAGATCAAAACGTTCCACTAAAAGGGACGGGTCAAATAGATCTAATGGGTTAAACGGGTCAAAGGCTGGCCAATCGCTTTTCCATAACATACAACCTTCTAAATCATTTTATATTACAATTTAAACTATAAATAAAACTATTTACAATTTAACAAAAAGTGCAAGCTGGCCCGTGCTAGCTCGACCCATGTTAACGTTGGTTTGGGATTGTTGGGCTACGGGTTAAAGCTGCTTAATGCCCAGTTGTTTACATAGCAAAACGGGCTTGGGAGCGGGCTGATATGATCTAAATGTTTGGAAAAACAGGTAAGTTTTGTGGCTGTGAAGGTTACAGCGGTCTGCCCTGTGTATCTTCTAAGGCGAGTGAGTGATCTTCTTCGATGGGAGTACAAGAATTCATCTTTCAAGCTGCCATGGAAGCAACAAACACTACCTATATTTTCCGAAACCAGCCCATTCTATCATACATTACAGCAGCCTGCCCCTTTGACTGCTGAGGAAGAACGTGATCTCGAGTTAGCTTACAAAAGATTACAAAGCGTTTGTGACAAAAGCTTTGAAAGCAATGTCCCGGTTGTTATTGATGCAGAGGACACTTTTATCCAGCCCGCGATTGATTACATGACATATTGGGCTTCCTTCAAGTATAACAAGTCCAAAACACCAGTGGTTTATGGCACCGTTCAAGCCTACTTGAAGGATGCTGGTGAGAGGATGTTTTTGGCCAAGAAGGCAGCAGACAAAGCCGGGCTGCCTGTCGGGTTTAAGTTGGTTCGTGGAGCGTATATGTCTAGTGAAAACAAGTTGGCGCATTCACTCGGTGTTGAGTCCCCTATTCACAATACCACAAATGATACACACAACTGTTACAATGGGTGTGCTGCATTCATGCTTGATGAGATTTCTACGCGTCCCGGTGGACTCATTCTTGCCACCCACAATCTTGAATCAGGTAAAAGTTATGATCTTTGATTCATTTCTTGAGTTAAAAAAAAAGATTTAAGATTGTGAATACCCTTTTGGTATCATCATATGGGTTGTTTTTTATGATCATTTCACATGTGAAAAAACTACAGAAAATATTTTTTTGATCGAATTTAACGTGCATAACAGCAAAATTGGCTGCACAAAAGGCGCGCGACTATGGGATCACAAAAGATAGTCAGAAGCTCGAGTTTGCTTCACTCTATGGAATGTCGGAGGCAATGACTTTCGGGTTGAGGAATGCAGGCTTTGGTGTTAGCAAGTATTTGCCATTTGGACCCGTTGATCAAGTCATGCCTTATCTTCTACGTCGCGCAGAGGAGAACAAAGGGATGTTGTCGTCTTCAAATCTTGACAGACAACTCATGACGTAAGATCAAAATCCGGAAGTTAAGCTTCTACTTTCTGTATTAAAATGTATTCGCAAATGAGCGATTTTGATGATTGTTTCATGTTGTTTTTTGAGCAGGAAAGAACTAAAGAGGAGGATGAAAGCATATTTTGGCAAAGACATAAAGGAAGGTGAGAACCAAATCAAATCACAAGCTAACTCCATGACAAACTAAGCAACATGATCAATATTTTGGGTCAAGCCTCTTTTTGGCTGTCACAAGTCACAACATATAACACATATATATGTATAAACTGGAATAAGCATGTAAAGGAAAAGGTTCATTTGTTTACAATTTCTCTCTATAATGAATATTAAGTGTTTTCATGTATCTTTCTGCGATTTTTCATTCACCGTAGTAATTTTATGGTATGGTTAAACCGGTTTAACGCATAATATTTCATCAAAAAGCTTCGTGTGTGTGTTTAAACCGGTTTAAATCACAAATGAAAGATCTTGGCCAAACTACCAAGTTATTTACATGTAGTTTGGTTTTGGGCAGTAAACGATCCGAGCTAGGTTGGGGTTAGGCTTGAAGTTAAACGAGCTTTCTCGACTCGGCTCATTTATCTTAAAAGCTTAAATGTTGAGCTTAGTCTTAGCTCGTAAAAACCTCGAGCCAGCTTACTCATTTTTGTTGGATCAGTTCTGTTTATACATGAGAGAAAACATGAAAACATACCTTTGATTGCATCAGCACAGGCTAGCAGAGAATCCAGATGGAGACGCAGCAATAAAGTTTGACATGATTGTCATCTTGGTCTGGTTCCTCCTTAGGGTGCTAACTGATGATGGTGGCTAAGAAACCGAATAGGGGATTCGGTTATGGAGATGGAGGTCGATTATGATGTTAGGCTTATGGGGTGTGTCTAATTGTGTAACTGAGTAACCCCTCAACCTCCACATAATTCTCCTTATATAAGCACCCAGGAGGAAACCCTAATTAGTTAATAAGGGTAATATGGTCCATCAACAATTACCAACTAATTATTATAATAGGATTGTTATATATTTTGATCTATATAATGTAAATGATTATAATGGCTACAGATTAAATATTAATACGTAATATATTTAATCTTACATTCTCCCACTTAGCCGAGTAATCATTTACTATGAGTATTAGATAAGCCTGATCAGGAGTTAACACTCATTTTAGCCTTAAACAAGTACTATAGCAGAGAAATACAGCCGTTGAATCATTATGCGACTCAGGACCCCCATTAATCATACTATAGCCTTAATTTAAAACCTAATCGTTATGATCAAAATACGCATAAGCCCTTTGTTTGATTTGTAACTATATTTGTCTATATGCCGTTATGCTAGCTTGACATATTCTTAGAGACATACAAAATCAAACTGATGAGGAAAAATTAACTAATACTTAGTCATTCATAGTACGATATGCAGTTGCGCATGGCCATCAAATAATACCTGTCTCTGAGCTCTCTTAATAAGACTTATGGGTAATAGCCCTTCAGTTATAGGATCCTTAAGCATATCATGAATGTATTCGATACAAAACTTAGTTTCCTCAATTCGTTCATAAACGAATAATTAATTGCGTATCGAAACTTAATGCAGCACCTCTTGAACTGTTACTGTTCAAGGAGTTATGGTAGCTGACTTTATCACACTAAGTCTTCAAAACATTAATTATATGGAGTTAATCAACTTATGAGTCCACTGATAAATTTCCAACAACATTTAGTGACTATATTATGTCGTTATAACTTAGGTTGTTATTATCAGTTTATTATGACTCCTCCATAAGATAGGTTTTGTCTGCTGACATAATTTTGTCATCTCTGAATATCTCAAAGTTAGAGTGATAAACCGGTTTTAATTCTCACTTCTTCTTCAAATTATAGTCTCTCATTTCTTTTAAAGATATTGTAATACTCCATTAGATGCTTCACATTAATCTAGACATATCTAGTGTGTTGCAATGTGAGTAATATCTAAACGAGTATAGACTTGAACTTACATAAGGCTTCTAATTAATGAAGCGTAAATAAACAATCTCATTTATCCTATTATCCTCTAAAGGAGAGCAGTATTGTTTGTTACACATTTAAGGACCCATTTAATTTTAAACTTATGGAACTGAACTAATATCCCATTGGGTCTATCTCAGTATGTTATGATATCAATCACGTAAAAGATATCTCTGAGGTTTATTATATCAAAGTTTGTGTTAACAACGCTTTGACTTATGTAACATATACTTGTCAAGAGAATATGATCTATATAGACAAGTTTATCTTAGTTGCTCCCACTCATTCTGAGGTAGGTACATTAATCCACTTGATTCTTGATGAAAATAATTACGTTAGCTTTTCATCACATTATGATATTTGCATTAACCCATACATGGATATTATTGGCTTACAAATAAAGTGTTCTTTAACCTTCAGCTTGAAACTTTTAGGCTGTTATCTAATGAACATGTAAATGTGTCAGCCATTTGTTATGGAAAATTGTTTATAATGTTCATCTAATGTAGCTTTAAACTATTATAAGCTACTAGAACAGTGATGATCCTCAAAGAAATCTTTTGTAAGATAGGTAATAAAGATTCTTTAATAATTTATCTCTTCCTGAGTATAACCTTTGACAATCAATCAAGCTTATTCGTGTCTTAACGCTTATATATTAGGATTTGGTTTAGTTATGAACACTCTTAGGTAATTCAATCAAATCCCAAACGTTATACGAACACATAAAATCAGTTTTACTAGAAAACTGTTTTATTCCATTTAAAAGAATATTGATTGACACTAATGGCTTAATTTGAAGAGATAGGACCAGTAAACTTTTCCAAAATCCATTTCAACTTCAGTTAGGGAGGTTGTGTAATCATCAAAGTTAGTAGGCTTTTAAACCTAGATGACCTCCTGAGTTGATTATTGGGTTTGTTAGAAGTTTCAGTTTTATGGATTAACTCTTGGTTAGGTTGCTATCATTTTCAGGATTCTAAGTTTGTAAGAGTTGGTGCAGTATGGTGTACAAGAGGTGTAATCGGAGTTAAATTCGGAGTGAAATTTAATGACACTCTTCCCCCCGCCTCTTGTATTCCTTGCAAATCATAATAAGGACTTTGACTGCTCCCACCAACCTTAGAAATATTTAGGAACTCAGCATGCTTAGGGTCAATATGTAACGACCAACAAAATTCTAATAGAGAAACAAGTTAATGACGTTAGTCGTTGTAGTTTCTCTTGTTGAGGATTATGTTAGTTCTGGTAAGAAATCTAAGTGTGCCCACAATTAAGCAACAATGAAACTGTTGTAAGAGTAGCATTAGATTTAAGGAGATAAGTTTTGATAGAACAGTGTCGTGATGGAGCGGTGTCTTGTACAAGAGGTGCAAGTATTGAGGTAATGTAAAATTTTCACTCCCCCACCTCTTGCAAGTTATTATTAAGACACTTAATGCTCCCACTGATCTTTGATATCTCTAGAAATGCTACAAGAGAAGTTTCAATGAGCTACGTGACGTGGGAACCTATCATATATATGTTAGACTTTAATTGATTTCCTTAACGTCCAAATGTCATAAGAAACTTAAGGACATATTTAATAGAAATCTTAATAAGTAAACATATGAATAGATTTCTTCTAAGACTGTGGGCCATATGTGACAAAAGTTAGATACAAGTTGATAGCCTTTTAAATGATAAATGAATTATGTCTGAATATTCCATTTGGAATAAGTTCCACGAATGTCAATGAATGACTTATGATGGACCCATACTTATTCCTTAAGCCAAGTTATATTTTAGGGCTATAACGTCATGATTTAAAATCACTTAGAATGAGATTAGTTGAATAATCATCCTCATTAACCATGTCATGATTTCTCATGAATTTTGGTTATAATGGATGGAATTTATAAGTCTCATTTTCCTTTTGTCAAATTCTCATTTTCATGATGACAAAAGTTGTGAAAGAGTAATGTATCATCTAGTTTCATCATAGTAATGTTTCAATCCAGATATTTAGAACAAATAAGATGAGAGTTTAAGATAAGTGTGACTTTATGTTGACTATGCAAACCTCACAACCTTCATGACATAGCCTAAGTAATGATACTGTATTCTGATTAATTTTCAGAATATATAAGGTATCGAAAAACTTTGTTAGAAGACTGCTTATTATGGTTCTTATAGCCTTAACAATTTATTTTGTCACTAACTCTCATGTTAATTTTTTTTTTTCAAGTTCTGGTAAGGAAACGTATGGAACTAGAGTCAACTAATCATGTGTTAATTGGAATATTGAAATTACCAGACTTAAATATCATTAATAAGTGACTATCTAATTAATTTACCCAACTGTTCTTTAGAATAATGGATAGTCTCGTTGCTTATGTCTAGCCTAATGACATAGTTATGCAGTGAGATTTTCCTTTGAAGAACCTTAAAGTTGGAATTAGCACTTGTAATTTGTCTATGGACCTTAGAACAATCCTCTTTAAACGTTTTAAGTGGTTGTAAGGTGAATAACAACTTATTTTCCAGCTTTAAACATTTATTTCTTTGTACATATGTTGCTTATCAACACACTCGTTATACTTTGGTATTTTTGAGTGTTGTAGTTGATTTATAATGCATCAAATTGTACAAGTGAAAATCTTAGTATGTAATGTACTGGAAAAATGTACTTATTTCCATGCGTAAGCCCTTAACTTTATGGGTCATGGTTTTGTACATTATAATGTATTCACATATACCACTTAACTTTATAGTTTAGAGTTTCAAATTAAGGCATGCATCTTAGGAGTTTTAGTGATTATTCCATAATTATAGATTAGTCTTAGGAAAGACTTAATCTGGAATAACTTTAGTGATAGCATTTACGTTAGAGAGTTCTTGATTATCATAAGAGACATCATGTTCGATATATCCTATTCATCATGCTCTAACTTTCTTCTTTATAATCTTTATCAGAAGAGAG
>CM060385.1:107090810-107164638 GCA_030545235.1 Helianthus tuberosus
AGCGAAAAACGGAGGAACTACAAGAGTAGTTTGTCTTACAAGGAACACGGTTCCTTGGTGTCGGTATCGTAGAGGTATGCCATACATACACGTGTTCACATTGACTTTGTAAATAAGATGGAAATGTCCAAATTTATTTATAGAACAACGAAAGTGTTTCAAAATACACAGAAAACACAAAAGTTTAGTGTTTATTTAGACATTAGCACAAGCCTTGATATTGCCAGTGTTAATCTTGTGCCCATTCGTTAAGTCGTCATTTGCCAGCCAAGTCAATTGAAGTGGTTAGGATAACCACAATTGAAGCAGGTTCCATGTGGGTAGTTAGGACAAACATGTATCGCATGAGGAGTTACGATAAATTGAGTAGGAACTACGATAGCTTTGTTTGGCGTAACGGCAAAACGACAGACATTTGTTGTGTGACCAAAACGTCCACAGTTTAAACATTTTTGGCATTAGGCACTGGCATAATGGTGATGGTTACATCGATTGCACAGAGGAGCTTTTCCTCTGTATGGCTTCCTAGCTGGTGGTGATGCCACCTAGCTAGGTCCCAATTGGTTAAGCGGAACTGGAGAAATCGTTGTAAGATTCCTTGAAGCTTTACGCTTCTTTGATTTTCTTGAAGGCTTGGCTTTTGCCTTCTTAGGTACCTCTTGAGTAGTTTCATCGTTGAGATGAGACATGGCGATAGCTAACCCAATGGTCCCATGGAGTACTATGCTTAGTTGTTGGGCAATTGTAGCAGCCAGTTCGGACCTTTGAGTATCACTGCGATGAGGAGGCATTCTAAAGATAGTGGAAAATATGAGAGAAAATAAGTGAGATGTTATCGGATAATCAAAACTGAACGTTAAAAAAATATCGATGAAACATGAGGATTGTGACCATTTGTTCGTTAACTAGAACAAGAAAATGTCACGGTGACTAATCAAAGTAAGTGGGTCATAATAATGTATCGCGAAGACATGCTTTAGCCTATAAGCGGACACTCACCCCAAGAGTTCCCAGGTAAGAGTGACGGGTCTGATACTGCGGATTTGTACGAACACTCTAGCCTTAGACAGAAAACTCGAGGTACAGGCACCCACCCTTCCAGATTGCATGTGTTCACATTATAAAGACCCAAACTTTGACGAGATTTTGAAAACACCAAAGGCTTAAAAGCCTAAAAAAATCATCTAAGGATAGATGATTTCTTGTGAAGTTTTGGAAAAATTTTGACTCGAGAGAATGAATTGTGTTTTGTTTTTGTTAATCACCTAAGGATAGGTGATTGGTATTGTATTAAGAATCTAAATGCAAATTTCTTGCGCTAAGGTCCTAGGAAGGTTATAGACTAGGTCAAGAGCATTACTAATAAGCTAATTCCCTATAACCATGAGCTCTGATACCAACTGTTACACCCTAATTCGTAAATGACCTAAAGTCGCAGCGGAAACACGTACCATAAAATTCCTTTCCTTATAATTACCTTGACTTACTTAAAACTTCATTACTACACAACTTTTACACGTATTATCATCAACTGACTTTTTTACAAATAGATACATGACATGGGTTTTCTAAATTTCAACACCAACGTTCCCCGTACAATCTGTCTAGTGACTCGATCCTCGATCTCTAATCCTTGAAGATCCTCATGACTCGTACAACCTGCGCTCACCACATTAAAATTTATAACGTTAGTACGCATTATAACATACAAGATCTATTCACGTTCACCTTCCGTTCTGTTAACTCTTTTACAAACTGGTTTTCCATCTAATTATAAAATCCATGGTGAGGCTTCCTTGCTATTCCTGCGTTACACTTCATTCATATAACAATCTATTAATATCATTTGTACTCAATTTCATTGACCACATGCGTACCAACCTTCATACAAACTTATACATTTTCCTATGTTCACACATAGTTAATTACGTACATAAATACATACCCACCTATAAACACATCTACGTTAATACATGCATATCTACATACACCCCTATCCACATCATCATGCACACTCGTGACATTATACATATATACATACATAATCACCACTTGCAACATACCAAACTCATACACGCCTACTCTCAAACATACCCTCTTATATCCACGTATAATTTCTTATGTACTTATAAACATACATACATACCTATCAAGTATGGGCATACACTTAAATTCATAAAAACGTAAATTAAACTAGTCGTACATAACTTAAAACGCCTTTAAACGAGTTCCCGGTACAAGACAAGAAAACAATTTTCGGAGAAACTGCACCCGTCGCGCGACGCGACGGGACGTCGCGCTACGCGACCCCCCTAAAAAGACAGAAAGTTGCAGCTGGGTTGCTGCATATTTTCAGCACGTCCAGATTTTACGAAAACGAGCATAACTCTCTCGTTCGTGATCCGTTTTACCCGATTCTTTTTCCTACACGTCTGTAATTTAATTCTCCATCTAATGGAACTAAAATCCAACATCCGACTTAATAAAATTTCAGACTTTTAACTCTTCGGCTTATTACCCTTTTACCAAAATTTCGACCCGTTCATGCATACATCAACATAACTTGTTCGTTTTACCATAACCTCTTATAAACATAATAATATCATTGACGTCTATCATAAAAGACTAAATTCTTGGATGTCTTGCATCCTCTTAATCCATTATCGTTCATATGCTTATTTTGACCCGTTAAGGGTATTTACGCATGTTAAGGTCTATGACTTACAAAGACCATACTTCTCACTTTCATACCTGTCTAAAACATTACACTCATCACATAACTTGTTTCCTAACTACTTTTAAGATCGTTCGCCCAATATACCAACCAAGGGCGTTTTAGTCAACTTTAATCCCATCATTTACGTCGAAGGACTCAAACACATATTTAACTTCCGACATCAAGATTCATTAATTAAAAATACCATACTACTTAATCGAACTAAGAAGTGATTACGGAAATCACTTACCTTATGCATCCGCGTTCCTATCCGCTTCCTTGCCTTCTCTTGACCCGTTAGCCATTCATGCTTGAGTCCACCTTGATATGATTCCTATACTTTCATATCACCAACATCGCATTCTCGTTAGCTTACATCATTGTACATGTTAACGACCATATCAATCACATGTTTCACATTTGACTTTCATTAGTCGATTTTAGCTAACATAAAACATACAACCAAGTTCATCTCCTGTTAAACGCATGTAATTCATTATGTCATTCCATTTAATACGTATCGACATAACAGGTACCATGCCACTTCCTATAATCCTACCTTTACGACAACTAGTCAAATCGTACTTCATATGCATAGTTGACTTTCTGAAAGTCAACAGTTCATCTATTTAACTTTCCACTTATCATCATATACTAGTAACATCATAATAGACTATACGGACGACACTATATACGTCTTATCATACTCTTGGTGTGCGTACCACCTTTTTAAGCATAACGTACAACTAATTCATGCATAAATCTTCTAAACTCATACATAACTCATTAAATCCTACTCTTAATCAACATGTACCATTCACACACAAGCATCAAACATATCAACACCATATTTCATTCCATTCATCTCACAAGAATTCATCATAATTCATCAACAATCAATAAGAGTTGAACATGGATGATCATTCAAGTCATCATCCTTACCAAAACAAGTGGGTTTCACCTCTAAACATCAAATTAACACAAACCATACATAACCTATGTTCTATATGATGATTCTAACCCTTATACATGATCAATTTCACATTAACTTACGGATTAGAACATAACCCACTTCACACATGATCACCAATCTTTGATTTAAGACATACCTTACGATCCCCTTATGAAGGTGATCACTAATTCATGTTCGGTTGTGAATTTGAGCCTTGATCCATTCTTCAATTTGAAGCTTTTGAAGAACTAGGGTTTGGGGCTCTTGAGAGCCCCTGCTCGATCTATCCAGAACACACACAAAGATGTGTGTGTGTGTGTGTGTGATATTTTCTTTTAATAAGAAACTTTCATTTGTTCCACTTTAGCCCCTCGGGTTTGCCTTTAAAACATTACTAACATTACCTTCATCATTTAATACTTTTGACCATACCCTTAACTAGGTTAAATAGCCTAGTTATTTATTTCATGACGTGTCATATAGGAACTCACGACAAGTATTAACATACGGATTTTGGGGCGTTACAAGTCTACCACCCTTAAACAAGGTTTCGTCCCCGAAACCTTCCTCACTTCTATTTAACACTAATTATCTTTTCTTCCTGTTTATCAATACGACCACGAGCCCATCTTAATGACAACCTTCTTCCTTCAAGAACCCGTCCCCAGAGTTCTTATCAGTGTCGCTCTCACTGATAGTGCTAATTCGAACGCACTATCTAACTAGTGGTTCATTCATCATCCTAGCACTCATATATTATGTGTAATATATCTTTTTGTTTACTTTAAACAATTCCAACATCCCATTAATAACATTTCCTCATGTTTATTTCAACATTCATAAAATTTTCGTCAACTATACAATCTTACTTCGTAATTTATACATGCTCATATATGCTTAACTATACTAATATATCATAGTAATAGATAACTATGCATTCTCGATTCATAAACTATTCATATAATTGGCTTTTTCTTAACAAGTCCATACTTTCCAAACCATGTCTTCACGTAACGTTCTCATTTCCTTGACCGGACAATATCAGGTCAATATACACACTTCCTAAATCTGTAATCATACATACATTTGTATGATCCGTTCATAGCGGATCTACTATCTTCTACTCATTTCTTAAAAAAAATTGCATTCTCTACATACTCTGTATAACGTTTACCTTTGTGTTGTCACCACAACAAAACTACTATTACATAATCACACCTACGTGCTTAACTCTAACGTTAACCTCATTCTACGTTTTCTACAGTTACTGGTACTATACTTTCCTTGCCTTTACGTTATCTTTAAACCATTTCGTTCATTCCACATTACTATGGCTTTCACTTCATGCACTACTTAATTTACGTATATAAATATGTCATACTAGTTCATATCTTTCCAACATGAGTTAAACATGTTACTAACCTCTTTTTCATTTCTCAAACCGACGATCCGTAACCCAGATCGATCATCTTCTCCTCGAGTACTAGTCCTACAGGCCAGATTTCATTCCTTCGTGTAATGAGCTTCCGCTCGTGCACGTCCTTTCACCAATACGATTGGTTTCATCACATTAATAGTTCTGCTATAACGTACCGCACATTCTATTTCTTACATGCAATCTTTTCATTTAATTAATCATTTCGCCAACTGAAGTACACGCTCATACTTCCTTCCATTCATGCTTACTTGCAAAGACCTTATTACATTGTTTCAATATTTCTTACTAAGCTTACCATTTCCGCCCATACTCAAGTTATTGTCCGGGTCACAGCCCATCATCATTCTGACTTCTAAGAGTCAATTTCTAACACATCTAACACGTAACTTATACAAAACTCCGTCTATTATACTATCACTTTTTACTTTATACTTATTTCTATGACCCGTTCGACTCAATCATGGTCAAACTGTCGATATCTTCTTAGGCAGATTAATTTCATCTTTTTATATTTTTGAATCCGTCTCACGGATTCAGACGCATCATTCATGCTTTTTCATTCATTGAATCCGCCTTACGGATTCAAACATATCATTCATGCCTTTCATCCTTGAATCCGTTTCACGGATTCAAACATATCATTCATGCCTTTCATCCTTGAATCCGTTTCACGGATTCAAACATTGCATTCATACCTTTCATTCCCTGAATCCGTCTTACGGATTCAAACATATTATTCATATCTCGTTGATCCGCACTTAGTCACGGATTCAACATTCTTCATTCTTATCAGGCATGTTTTTCATTCTTACATAGTACTCTCAATTTCCCGAGAGTCTTACTTCCCATTTCACCCACACGCCCGCCTGCTACCCAACTCTACCGGACATACCTGTAACAATTATCATGATCTCACGAACGTCATACGTTTCTCGTGTACTGGCCAGGTACACAATCCACATAGTAGTTTCGTGCCTTCATGTATTTGTCACCTTATGTCCGTAGACTTAGGTTTCGGCGCGTGTATCACTTCCAATACTTCATTACTATACAATCATTGTCTTTCATTTTAAAATTCTCCTTCCCTTAATGAATTTTACCATTACTTACACCCACATATTAAATTTACATACCTGGGCTCATTTGCCTACTTGTCTTATTACCTCTTTGCCTGCCTTAGTATTCATCCTAGACTGCATTCACGGATCATCCTCTTCCAACACTTATGCTTACCTTGAACATACAAAACCGTCAGTTTCTTTATACGTATACATAAGTATATACTTACATTAGCCTTTACCTTTGGATCTTGATCGAGTCTTAGATTGTACGGATTTCTTATCTCAAGAGCACACAAGTTTGAGTTCAAGTACTTACCTTCTCGTACTTGATTCCCTCAAACCAGGGCTCTGATACCAACTTGTTACACCCTAATTCGTAAATGACCTAAAGTCGCAGCGGAAACACGTACCATAAAATTCCTTTCCTTATAATTACCTTGACTTACTTAAAACTTCATTACTACACAACTTTTACACGTATTATCATCAACTGACTTCTTTACAAATAGATACATGACATGGGTTTTCTAAATTTCAACACCAACGTTCCCGTACAATCTGTCTAGTGACTCGATCCTCGATCTCTAATCCTTGAAGATCCTCATGACTCGTACAACCTGCGCTCACCACATTAAAATTTATAACGTTAGTACGCATTATAACATACAAGATCTATTCACGTTCACCTTCCGTTCCGTTAACTCTTTTACAAACCGGCTTTCCATCTAATTATAAAATCCATGGTGAGGCTTCCTTGCTATTCCTGCGTTACACTTCATTCATATAACAAGCTATTAATATCATTTGTACTCAATTTCATTGACCACATGCGTACCAACCTTCATACAAACTTATACATTTTCCTATGTTCACACATAGTTAATTACGTACATAAATACATACCCACCTATAAACACATCTACGTTAATACATGCATATCTACATACACCCCTATCCACATCATCATGCACACTCGTGACATTATACATATATACATACATAATCACCACTTGCAACATACCAAACTCATACACGCCTACTCTCAAACATACCCTCTTATATCCACGTATAATTTCTTATGTACTTATAAACATACATACATACCTATCAAGTATGGGCATACACTTAAATTCATAAAAACGTAAATTAAACTAGTCGTACATAACTTAAAACGCCTTTAAACGAGTTCCCGGTACCAAACAAGACAAGAAAACAATTTTCGGAGAAACTGCACCCGTCGCGTCGCGCTACGCGACCCCCCTAAAAAGACAGAAAGTTGCAGCTGGGTTGCTGCATATTTTCAGCACGTCCGAATTTTACGAAAACGAGCATAACTCTCTCGTTCGTGATCCGTTTTACCCGATTCTTTTTCCTACACGTCCGTAATTTAATTCTCCATCTAATGGAACTAAAATCCAACATCCGACTTAATAAAATTTCAGACTTTTAACTCTTCGGCTTATTACCCTTTTACCAAAATTTTGACCCGTTCATGCATACATCAACATAACTTGTTCGTTTTACCATAACCTCTTATAAACATAATAATATCAGTGACGTCTATCATAAAAGACTAAATTCTTGGATGTCTTGCATCCTCTTAATCCATTATCGTTCATATGCTTATTTTGACCCGTTAAGGGTATTTACGCATGTTAAGGTCTATGACTTACAAAGACCATACTTCTCACTTCCATACCTGTCTAAAACATTACACTCATCACATAACTTGTTTCCTAACTACTTTTAAGATCGTTCGCCCAATATACCAACCAAGGGCGTTTTAGTCAACTTTAATCCCATCATTTACGTCGAAGGACTCTAACACATATTTAACTTCCGACATCAAGATTCATTAATTAAAAATACCATACTACTTAATCGAACTAAGAAGTGATTACGGAAATCACTTACCTTATGCATCCGCGTTCCTATCCGCTTCCTTGCCTTCTCTTGACCCGTTAGCCATTCATGCTTGAGTCCACCTTGATATGATTCCTATACTTTCATATCACCAACATCGCATTCTCGTTAGCTTACATCATTGTACATGTTAACGACCATATCAATCACATGTTTCACATTTGACTTTCATTAGTCGATTTTAGCTAACATAAAATATACAACCAAGTTCATCTCCTGTTAAACGCATGTAATTCATTATGTCATTCCATTTAATACGTATCGACATAACAGGTACCATACCACTTCCTATAATCCTACCTTTACGACAACTAGTCAAATCGTACTTCATATGCATAGTTGACTTTCTGAAAGTCAACAGTTCATCTATTTAACTTTCCACTTATCATCATATACTAGTAACATCATAATAGACTATACGGACGACACTATATACGTCTTATCATACTCTTGGTGTGCGTACCACCTTTTTAAGCATAACGTACAACTAATTCATGCATAAATCTTCTAAACTCATACATAACTCATTAAATCCTACTCTTAATCAACATGTACCATTCACACACAAGCATCAAACATATCAACACCATATTTCATTCCATTCATCTCACAAGAATTCATCATAATTCATCAACAATCAATAAGAGTTGAACATGGATGATCATTCAAGTCATCATCCTTACCAAAACAAGTGGGTTTCACCTCTAAACATCAAATTAACACAAACCATACATAACCTATGTTCTATATGATGATTCTAACCCTTATACATGATCAATTTCACATTAACTTACGGATTAGAACATAACCCACTTCACACATGATCACCAATCTTTGATTTAAGACATACCTTACTATCCCCTTATGAAGGTGATCACTAATTCATGTTCGGTTGTGAATTTGAGCCTTGATCCATTCTTCAATTTGAAGCTTTTGAAGAACTAGGGTTTGGGGCTCTTGAGAGCCCCTGCTCGATCTATCCAGAACACACACGAAGATGTCTGTGTGTGTGTGTGATATTTTCTGTTAATAAGAAACTTTCATTTGTTCCACTTTAGCCCCTCGGGTTTGCCTTTAAAACATAACTAACATTACCTTCATCATTTAATACTTTTGACCATACCCTTAACTAGGTTAAATAGCCTAGTTATTTATTTCATGGCGTGTCATATAGGAACTCACGACAAGTATTAACATACGGATTTTGGGGCATTACAAGTCTACCACCCTTAAACAAGGTTTCGTCCCCGAAACCTTCCTCACTTCCATTTAACACTAATTATCTTTTCTTCCTGTTTATCAATACGACCACGAGCCCATCTTAATGACAACCTTCTTCCTTCAAGAACCCGTCCCCAGAGTTCTTATCAGTGTCGCTCTCACTGATAGTGCTAATTCGAACGAACTATCTAACTAGTGGTTCATTCATCATCCTAGCACTCATATATTATGTGTAATATATCTTTTTATTTACTTTAAACAATTCCAACATCCCATTAATAACATTTCCTCATGTTTATTTCAACATTCATAAAATTTTCGTCAACTATACAATCTTACTTCGTAATTTATACATGCTCATATATGCTTAACTATACTAATATATCATAGTAATAGATAACTATGCATTCTCGATTCATAAACTATTCATATAATTGGCTTTTTCTTAACAAGTCCATACTTTCCAAACCATGTCTTCACGTAACGTTCTCATTTCCTTGACCGGACAATATCGGGTCAATATACACACTTCCTAAATCTGTAATCATACATACATTTGTATGATCCGTTCATAGCGGATCTACTATCTTCTCCTCATTTCTTAAAAAAAATTGCATTCTCTACATACTCTGTATAACGTTTACCTTTGTGTTGTCACCACAACAAAACTACTATTACATAATCACACCTACGTGCTTAACTCTAACGTTAACCTCATTCTACGTTTTCTACAGTTACTGGTACTATACTTTCCTTGCTTTTACGTTATCTTTAAACCATTTCGTTCATTCCACATTACTATGGCTTTCACTTCATGCACTACTTAATTTACGTATATAAATATGTCATACTAGTTCATATCTTTCCAACATGAGTTAAACATGTTACTAACCTCTTTTTCATTTCTCAAACCGACGATCTGTAACCCAGATCGATCATCTTCTCCTCGAGTACTAGTCCTACAGGCCAGATTTCATTCCTTCGTGTAATGAGCTTCCGCTCGTGCACGTCCTTTCACCAATACGATTGGTTTCATCACATTAATAGTTCTGCTATAACGTACCGCACATTCTATTTCTTACATGCAATCTTTTCATTTAATTAATCATTTAGCCAACTTAAGTACACGCTCATACTTCCTTCCATTCATGCTTACTTGCAAAGACCTTATTACATTGTTTCAATATTTCTTACTAAGCTTACCATTTCCGCCCATACTCAAGTTATTGTCCGGGTCACAGCCCGTCATCATTCTGACTTCTAAGAGTCAATTTCTAACACATCTAACACGTAACTTATACAAAACTCCGTCCATTATACTATCACTTTTTACTTTATACTTATTTCTATGACCCGTTCGACTCAATCATGGTCAAACTGTCGATATCTTCTTAGGCAGATTAATTTCATCTTTTTATATTTTTGAATCCGTCTCACGGATTCAGACGCATCATTCATGCTTTTTCATTCATTGAATCCGCCTTACGGATTCAAACATTACATTCATGCCTTTCATCCTTGAATCCGTTTCACGGATTCAAACATATCATTCATGCCTTTCATCCTTGAATCCATTTCACGGATTCAACATTCTTCATTCTTATCAGGCATGTTAATTAGAAAACAGTTTCTGTCTTTACCCACATTACCCACCAAAGGGATAGTTCGATAACGGGATTTGTCAGATCCTATGGTACCATAACATACTACAGGTCGGCTCGGCCAAAGCTAATGAATGTTATTCCTATTATGTATTAACGCCCAAACAAGTTCGTTCACATTATTGAAATCGTTGTGTTTATATAAACCATAGCAATTGTTTTTGAAAACTTGAAATCGGTTTAGCACATATGAATCACCCCAACACAATTGAAAGCAATAAAATAGGGGACTATATACTCACTTGAGATTGCAAGTATCCTTGATTAAGTGACCTAACAAAGCTCGGGAAATCAAGGAATCAAGTGGCACCTAGTATCGGATCACTATGTTAATAATCGGGGCCTAAATCAGGAGATCGGGTAGAATGAGGTCTTGTAAACCAAATGAGTGTTAGAACTCATATGATATGGTTTAACAAAGCCTACATTCTGATTTGAAACCTATCCTAAGTGCTTATGACCCGTTATGACCCGTTAAGATAGTTTACGCTACTTTAACGCGTCATTTGCGCAAATGCACGTTCGGAGGGTCTAACTAGCCCTATGATAAGTATTATATGCCTAAACATGTTTAATAATGTTGCATAATCAGTTTAAGTGTCAAAACTTTGGTTACATATGCTTAAATTGAAATTATGCGCAAAAAGCGCATTTTGATCATTTTCCTAAGGCATATAAACTACCTATCATACAACTAATTAAACTAAGTGACCATAAGGTATAACCTCGGAAGGTTATTCCATATACAACTATGGTCACAAAATATGTTTGGTCGGATCCTAATGATCGACCAAACGGGTCGGGTTCGAAAGTCTAAGCGGTTGTCGAGACCGCTTGACTTACGACCTTAAACAAGCACTAAACTAGAAGTGACAAGTTAAACATGTTAAAACATGTTTAACTAAGTTAGAAAACTGATTTAATATCGAAACACAGTGTTTTGATACCCGAAAATAGTTTCGTCGCAAAATGCACATAATCGTGCATTTTGACCGAAACTTTGACTCGTCACTTCGACAAGTCACCGTGGTAATTAGTAGGTATAGTCGCAAGAGACTATAACCATCGTCATTACGCTCATGTTGCAAGGTTCAAACGAACTTTGTCTTGACCAACTCATGGTCAAAGCTGAAAGTCAAACACTGTTTGACTTTCTTGCTTGAAATAAATAAATAAAGCATGAAAGAACACTTACAAGTGTCCTAAGCTGGAAAAATGACTAAGAATGCTCAAGTATGAGGCTTCCAACTAAGTGTGGTAGCCTCAATCAGAGCAAGAGTGAAAGAAGAAAGGAATGAGCAATTTGTTGAATGAATGAATTTGGCTATTTATACTAATCATTGAATCATAGGATGATGACAAGTGTTTATGTGTTGCCCAAGGATTAATCTCATCCCTACAAGTGTTTGGACCAGGTTACAAGCCTTGGGGAACACATAAATAGCCCACTAGATTGCAAAAACCAAGTTGGAAATCAGTTTGCAACAACTGGGAAGCTGTTTAGAAAGTTCTAAAAAATGGCCTCTGTAGCGTGTCACGCCAGAGCACTATGGCTCCCTCGCGTGGCATGAGGGGAGCTGTTTTGCCAAAAGTTTCATTTTTTACAGTTTCAGTCCCTGCAGCATGTTTTGATGGTTTTTGACGCGTATAACCCTTGTTAACCCAATTTCAAGGCTCTACAAGGATGTTAAAGCATAGGGGACTTGATATATGCTTGAAAATATCATGGATGTCGGTTCGTTTGGCCGTACGATCGCGTTGTTCGGTTAATTACGACGAAACTCGAACAGACGCGAAAACGATCCAAATTACGCGACGAATGGTATTTTTGCATTCTTATCACTAAAATACAATATTCTAGTGATTAAAATTTTTTTTGGATATCCGGATGTGGTCAAAACGCAAGATATGCACGAAAATGCATACTTTCACAGTTTTTGACGCTTTTAGTCCCTGTGATCAAATAAGCGTATTTTCGCATACTGAACCCCTCAAAACTTATTTTTAAGCTATGTTAAGGGTATTTAGGGTATGTTTAGCTTATGATCATGTTCCAAAATGTACGTTGCTTTGCGAATTGGCAGACTTTTCCAGTTTGTCGCAAATAGTCCCTCTGATCGAATAAACTTGTTTTTGCCATACCAAACCCTTCAAAACTTATTTCTAAGTTATGTAAAGGTTTATTTAAGGTATATTAAGCTTATGTCACTATTCCGGAGTGCACGTTTCATTAAACTGATTACGTTTGCGTAATAGTTTACGTAAAACTTCCAGAAAAGCTTCTCGAGAGTTCGGAATCATACGAAATTTGATATGTGTACTTGTCATATGTAATTGTACAAATCCCGAGAATGAAACACAAGATTTAATTGGATTCGTACTTGTATGATGGTAGTAAAGGGCACAAATGTCACATAAAGTTTTAATAGTAGTTTATAGATAAGAGATTCAAGCTTTTGGCACTTCTCCCATAGTGGGTAATGCCCGTTCCGACTCGTGAAGTGTTACTAGGCTTGAACCAGGTTCTCGCAGGATCTATACACTGAACGAGACATAAAATTTACCCAACCACCATTCTAACCCCCTTCCAGGCAATTAACGCAATTTATATAAACCATAAAGACACGAATATGTGAATCAACAATATATGAAGAATGATTTGATAAATTTTCCTTCAATATAAAAAAAACTAGTTATTAAAGTCATTAATACATACCCAATTAAAAAGTTGCCAAAGATTGGAAATCATAAAAGAAAATACATAAAAGATTTGTCTTCACCAAATGATGTAAGAGTTTAGCCAAGCATGGCCTTTGTTTGACAAAGACTCTTACTATTAAGCTTGGATCTCGAGACTACTACACACACTCTAAATGATGGAAAATGGATGATGGTGTTGTAGTGGTGGAGGAGTGGTGGCAAGTGAGAGAGAAGTGGTTTTCCAAGGGATGGTTTGGAATGGAACTAAGCACATCTATTTATAGCTGAAATCAGAAGCTTCACCACCAGCTCGTGCCTGCCTGGCACTGCCCGTGCCTGCCTGGCACAGCCCCGTGGTCATCTCTCTCTCTCTTCCTCATTAACTGCTTGTCAGATCTTGTACTACCACGGCCCCGTGTGTCAACGGCATGGCCAGTGGCCAATGTACTTGCTGTAGTATCACAGATTATGAAAATCTTTGAGTTGATCACGCCCCGTGTTAGCTTAGCAAGGCCCCGTGTTGGCTGCCAATTTTGTCCTTTGCTGTTGTCTTTTCTTCTGCATAGCATCCAGCTTCTGACACGGCCCGTGTCTGGTGGACACAGCCCCATGTCAAGTCTTCTGATCTTTCTATTATGTGGTTTGGATGTGAATTGGGGCTTGGCGAGTTGCGTCAATTCCTCATTCTTTGTATTTATGTTGGTTTTTGTTGTCTTTTTACTCCTTTTGCACATTTAAGCTCTTTTGACCCTATAAATTAAGAAGGAATAGAAAAACAAGCTTTTTCCAACGTTCGTACTGAAAAGGGTTGATTTTACGCCGTATTTGAAATAATTTATATGTTGCAGTAGCTAGTATATCAGAGAAGATTAAAGAAGGGAGATTGAGATGGTTTGGGCATGTGAAGAGAAGACAGACTACAACACCAATTAGAGTAGTGGAAAACTTCATTGTGATGGGGAGAAGAAGTAGAGGCAGGCCTAAATTAACTTGGGAGGAGCGAATTAGACATGATTTGATAGAGTTGCATCTCTCTGAGGACATGATTCAGGATAGGGATTCGTGGAGACATAGGATAAAGGTAAAGGACTATTAAGGGATGACGTATAGGTAGCCTAGTTTTTGGTTAAGGGGGGATTTAGCATATGATTGTCTTTAGGTAACATGTGCATTGGTTGTTTTATGATGCTATAAATGTTTATGTAGTATATGCTCACTCCTGTTGCTATTTGGTAGTTTTATTTCACTTTGGTACCCGTCTTTTTTGCTTGTATCATGTATGTTTGTTCGTATGCTTTTGTTTTTGAGTCGGGGGGTCTTTCTGGAAGCAGCCTCTCTACCCCCAAGGGATAGAGGTAAGATTTGCCTACATCTCACCCTCCCCTGACCCTACCACTAACTCTGCTATTGGTGGGATATACTGGATACGGTTGTTGTTGTTGTTATATGATAAGAACAACCTGAATCCATGATCCATCATTAATTAGCCGTTTCTTTGTTTGTAACTACCACGCACTCTCATACCCATCAGGAGATTCATCTCCTAATTGATTATTACAGACAAAACACCTTCTTTCAAACTTCGATCTGGATCTTGATGTGTTCTTTGGTTTAAAGCTATCTGCCTCTCACCACAAACCCATCTCCACCTTTATCTTTAGAATCATTTTTCTTTTGTAACTCCTTTGAATTCAAGGCTGCTAGCACCTTTTCCATGGATAGTGTTTCTCTTACATACATCAAAGTGTCAACAAATTGCTCATAAAGAGACTAGTAAAGATGTAAGGAAGATGATTGCCTGATCCTCTTTATCCAACACAACTTCAATATTCTCAAGATCCAACACCGTTTTGTTAAACTCATTAGTGTCATCTTCTAAGGTCTTACCAGGGTTCATTTGGAAAGTATACAAACATTCTTGAGGTATAATTGATTGGCCAATGACTTGTTCATATACAGGATTCCAATCTTCCCCACACACCAGTAGGGTTGTTCATTTTTATCTAAAACCCGAACCCCGACCTGAATTCAAAGCCACCCGAACCCGAATTAGCGAATATCCGAAAAACCCGAACCCGAGAAACCCGAACTTTAAATGGTTTGGTTATCAGGTCACTTTTTTCCTATCAAAAACCCGAACAACCCGACCCGAAAAACCCGAAACATGAAACCCGAAAAAAACCCGAACATTTATTGTTTTTTTCTTATAGAAGTGTTTTGGTTTGGAGTCTTTAATATATGAAACATTAAGTTTTGGGACTTTTAAATATTATAATAGCATATTGTCAAATAATGTTTGAACTTTAATAATATTTTTAAAGTAGCAACATGAATTTTGATGATGATATCTTGTAAAAAACATTAATTTTTCATTTTACATCTAAACCCGAAAACTGAACAACCTGACCCTACCCGAACTAACCCGAACCCGAATAACCCAAAACCGACTAACCCGAAAAATAAATGGGTCGATTATCGGGTCAATTTTTCCTAGACAAAAACCCGAACAACCCGACCCGAAAAAACCCGAAACCCGATGAACATCCCTACACACCAGCAACTATTTGACAGATTTAACCCCGGACTTTCATGAGTTATAAATATCTTGCAAAACCTTATAAAACCCAAATCTGTGAAAAGAAAACTATGCCCCTCAACCTTATTCTTTAAACCAACTACTTTTAACCAACTTTGACTTGTTAACTTTATCATAATACTCGAGAATTCCCATGTTCGCCTCGTTCTTGTATCAAAATGATTGGTTACATGTTTATGTCTTTTGTTTTAAATAGGGTTGGCATATCGTGTCAACCCGGCCTGTTAAGACTCGAACACAATAAGACACGAACCCGAAACATGTAAACACGAACATGACACGAAATCTTATCGTGTCAGATTTTCCAAACACGAACCCGATAATACACAGGTTACACGAAACGACCTGTTAAGACACGAAAAAATTACCAATGTATCATACAACATGTTAAGACACCAACACGACATGTTAAGACATTAAAACAACACGTTACTACATGTTTGATATTTAGCCATTAATATGTCTTAACATGTATTGTGATGGTCTTAATTCTTAACAGGTCTTAACATGTCATATTGTGTCTGACATGACCTATTAAAACACGAATACGACCTGTTATGACATGAACACGATAAGATATGAACACGATAAGACATGAACACGAATAGGTAAACACGAACATGACACGAAATTTAACAGGTTTTATCGTGTCGATCTGTTATAGACACGAAACCTATTAAGGTTAAACATGAAACTTGTTAACTTCGTGTAGGTTCGTGTCGTGTTATCGTGTTCGTGTCAAAATTGTCAGCCCTAGTTTTAAAAGAATTGTATAAACCACTAAACCGGCCTAACCAAACTAGGGTTATTAAAAAAGCTCGCAGCTTGTTTGTAAAAAGGTCGAAGGAAGCTCGCTTAAAATTTGCTTGACTTTGTAAACGAGCCAAGCCCCAAGCAAAGGTAAGCTTGCTTGTTTGGCTAATATCATAACTCAAAATTATAGCATATCACTATTGATTGATTTACTATTTTAACAACACAAATAGTGCACTGGTAATTATTAGAACTTGGTTATGCATTGAACTTGGATTTTAAATTTCGTACTCTTGGAATATCGACACTAACGTTTAAAATAGGGGAATTCGCCTGTAATAATCCCAACTAGACCTTATTGGCCATTAATAATCTCACCTTTGAATATTCCACATGCCAGTCCCACCATTCACCCATTTTTCCTACAATGGTCCCCCGTTAAAAAACCTTAACCCGGTTAATTAAATGGCTGATGTGGCAGATGATTAAGCGATGATGTATCAAAAAATCTTACGTGGCAGATGATTATGGATTTCCCTGATCCTTTTTAAATCCCTAACCCCTTTTTATTAACTGAAACCCGAAAAAAAAAAAAACCTAGTTCACAAGAATTCTCCCTCGCGATTCAATTAGGGGATATCGATGAGTTCCACCAGTCAAACTTGTTAGCAATTTGACTTTGATTTTGGAAGCTACTCAACCGAACTTAATAAAACACTTGTAGGATATTGGTGTGTTTCATTTGAACATTAAGTTCAATTAAGTAGCTTCCAAAATTAAAGTCAAATTGCTAACAAGTTTGACTGGTGGAACTCATCGATATCCCCTAAGACCATTGGGTACGGGGCTCGTCCCCCCGGCCCGTCCTTGCTCACAGCCCCATCGCCCCACCCCCTGCTCCGTCTCACCCCTGCTCCGTCTCCTCCGTCCAAATTTCGACGCTGGCGACGACCCACTCTCCCACACACACACCTCTACATACATACATATATATATATAAAGGGGTTCATCCCCCACCCCCTAGGTCCATCCCCTTTAGGCCTATCCCACTTGGCGGTGACGTGGCGGATGGTCCCTTTGGAACCATACCGGATGGTCTAATTGAATCGCGAGGGAGAATTCTTGTGAACTAGGTTTTTTTTTGGGGTTTCAGTTAATAAAAAGGGGTTAGGGATTTAAAAAGGATCAGGAAAATCCATAATCATCTGCCACGTAAGATTTTTTGACACATCATCGCTTAATCATCTGCCACATCAGCCATGTAATTAACTGGGTTAGGTTTTTTTAACGGGGGACCATTGTAGGAAAAATGGGTGAAAGGTGGGATTGGCATGGGAAATATTCAAAGGTAGGATTATTAATGGCCAATAAGGTCTATTTGGATTATTACAGGCCAATTCCCCTTTAATATATATATATATATATAGAGAGGAAGGTTAACGTACATTACGGCTTAACGTACATCACGTACGACAGGTAATTACGCACGTTCATTTTAAAATCACGCACGTTATAACTCAAAAATCCAAAATCACGCATGTTGAAACACAATAATCACGCATATTGAAAACATTAATCACGCATGTTATATAACAAATCACGCACGTTGTTGTACGTGAAGTATGTTAAGCCGTAATGTACGATATCCTTTATATATATATATATAGGGAGAAGATCATGCGAGAACCACCTCTTATTGCGAGAACCGCGAGAACCAATGTGAACACAACCAAAAATGCCTAAAAAAAGTAGCGATTTTAACATAAAAATATTAAAAAATTCAAAAAAAAAATTTTAGATTTTTTTTTTGATTTTTTTAGGTTTTTTGTGGGTTTAGTTTTTAGCATTTTAGCTTGGGGGTGGGGGAGGGGGGTTTAGGTTTTTTTTTTTGGGGGGGGGTGGGGGGGGGGGGTTAGGTTTTTTTAATATTTTTTATGCTCAAATCGCTACTTTTAGTGGCAAAAAAAAATTTTAATTTTTTTTTTTTTTTTTTTTTTTTTGCTTTTTGCTTCGAAAAGTAGCGATTTTTATATAAAAAATATTAAAAAAAAAAAACAAAACAAAAAATTTTGTGTGATTTTTAGCTATTTTTAGGCATTTTTTGTTGTGTTCACATTGGTTCTCGCGGTTCTCGAAATAAGAGGTGGTTCTCGCATGATCTTCTCCCTATATATATATATATATATTATTTTTTTTCTTTTGCTTTTTTTAATTAAAAATGAGTAAGCTGGCTCGAGGTTTTTACGTGCTAAGACTAAGCTCAACATTTAAGCTTTTAAGATAAACGAGACGAGTCGAGAAAGCTCGTTTAACTTCGAGCCTAACCCCAACCTGGCTCGGATCGTTTACTGCCCAAAACCAAACTACATGTAAGTAACTTGGTAGTTTGGCCAAGATCTTTCATTTGTGGCTTAAACCGGTTTAAACACACGAAGCTTTTTGATGAAATATTATGTGTTAAACCGGTTTAACCATACCATAAAATTACTAAGGTGAATGAAAAATCTCGCAGAAAGATACATGAAAACACTTAATATTCATTATAGAGAGAAATTGTAAACAAATGAACCTTTTCCTTTACATGCTTATTCCAGTTTATACATATATATGTGTTATATGTTGTGACTTGTGACAGCCAAAAAGAGGGTTGACCCAAAATATTGATCATGTTGCTTAGTTTGTCATGGAGGTAGCTTGTGCTTTGATTTGGTTCTCACCTTCCTTTATGCCTTTGCCAAAATATGCTTTCATCCTCCTCTTTAGTTCTTTCCTGCTCAAAAAACAACATGAAACAATCATCAAAATCGCTCATTTGCGAATACATTTTAATACAGAAAGTAGAAGCTTAACTTCAGGGTTTCGATCTTACGTCATGAGTTGTCTGTCAAGATTTGAAGAAGACAACATCCCTTTGTTCTCCTCTGCGCGACGTAGAAGATAAGGCATGACTTGATCAACGGGTCCAAATGGCAAATACTTGCTAACACCAAAGCCTGCATTCCTCAACCCGAAAGTCATTGCCTCCGACATTCCATAGAGTGAAGCAAACTCGAGCTTCTGACTATCTTTTGTAATCCCATGTTCGCGCGCCTTTTGTGCAGCCAATTTTGCTGTTAGGCACGTTAAATTCGATCAAAAAAAAAATTTCTGTAGTTTTTTCACATGTGAAATGATCATATAAAACAACCCATATGATGATACCAAAAGGGTATTCACAATCTTAAATCTTTTTTTTTAAACTCAAGAAATGAATCAAAGATCATAACTTTTACCTGATTCAAGATTGTGGGTGGCAAGAATGAGTCCACCGGGACGCGTAGAAACCTCATCAAGCATGAATGCAGCACACCCATTGTAACAGTTGTGTGTATCATTTGTGGTATTGTGAATAGGGGACTCAACACCGAGTGAATGCGCCAACTTGTTTTCACTAGACATATACGCTCCACGAACCAACTTAAACCCGACAGGCAGCCCGGCTTTGTCTGCTGCCTTCTTGGCCAAAAACATCCTCTCACCAGCATCCTTCAAGTAGGCTTGAACGGTGCCATAAACCACTGGTGTTTTGGACTTGTTATACTTGAAGGAAGCCCAATATGTCATGTAATCAATCGCGGGCTGGATAAAAGTGCCCTCTGCATCAATAACAACCGGGACATTGCTTTCAAAGCTTTTGTCACAAACGCTTTGTAATCTTTTGTAAGCTAACTCGAGATCACGTTCTTCCTCAGCAGTCAAAGGGGCAGGCTGCTGTAATGTATGATAGAATGGGCTGGTTTCGGAAAATATAGGTAGTGTTTGTTGCTTCCATGGCAGCTTGAAAGATGAATTCTTGTACTCCCATCGAAGAAGATCACTCACTCGCCTTAGAAGATACACAGGGCAGACCGCTGTAACCTTCACAGCCACAAAACTTACCTGTTTTTCCAAACATTTAGATCATATCAGACCCGCTCCCAAGCCCGTTTTGCTATGTAAACAACTGGGCATTAAGCAGCTTTAACCCGTAGCCCAACAATCCCAAACCAACGTTAACATGGGTCGAGCTAGCACGGGCCAGCTTGCACTTTTTGTTAAATTGTAAATAGTTTTATTTATAGTTTAAATTGTAATATAAAATGATTTAGAAGGTTGTATGTTATGGAAAAGCGATTGGCCAGCCTTTGACCCGTTTAACCTATTAGATCTATTTGACCCGTCCCTTTTAGTGGAACGTTTTGATCTGGCCCGTTGTTGATTAAGCACAACGAAAAACTAATCGTATATAAATAACGGGTCAAAATTGCCACCTCTTCAAGTATGAAACTTATATGGTTGTACAAGTAAATTTTTAAACAAATACAAGAAATGGGATTTAATCATTTAAAGAGCCCAAAAAAAAAAAAAAAAAAAACCTTACAGAAGAAGGTGGAAGAGATTGGGTAGATTCAGCAGTTTTAATCAACTGCTGAGTAGCTTTATCACAAGATTCATTATCATTTGCATGCTCCAGCCCATAATCCACAATCCCTCTCAACCCAGATTCCCACAACCTCCTAACAGTCTGGCCCGTTTCGACGGTATCCGCACCCGCCACAAAATGATTATACGCCGTATGTTTAATCGTCGTCAACACCACAGCCCGAAACAACCCCACGTCCATTAACCGCGAGTTCATCACCCAAAGGCTCAAATCCACCATAGGCTCCATCGCGGCCACATTTAACGTGGCTGCCGAATGCATCAGTTTCCCCGTTGAAACTGACGCGAACAAAGTCTTGGTGTCGTCAAAATCAAATATCTTGTCATTGTTATTATTATTATTATTATTATTATTATTGTTGTTGTTATTGCCGGTGACGGTTGCATTGGTGGTGGTGGGGATGGCGGCGGGTTGTGGTGCTTGAGGAAAGTTATTAGTAGTGGCGGCGTTAAATGTGGTTCTTTGCGCTTGACGGAACCTTAAAGTGGCGGGTGACGCGGTATTGGCACGACGTACGAAGGATTTAAGTAGTTTACACGATACGTCCTTGTTGACCATTGCCATACTGTTGGCGGTTAGCACGACAGCGGTTGGTGGTGGTTGGGATATGGTCGGTTAATAACTGAAAGTGATCTTGCCTTGTGTCGGCGCTCGGGTGTTATACCAAGGCAAGATCGCTTTTAGCTAATTAGACCAGTGGAAATAAATTATGCAAAAAAAAAAAAAATTTATCAAAGAGGATATTATTATTTTATTATGGTAAGGTGAGGGATATATATAGGGACCAAATCTTAACGGGTCAGAGAAGGATCCGAGAACCATACCCGCGTGAGAATCGGGTTGTTGTAGGAAGTTATTTATGCTCAACCGTTGAAAATAAGAAGTTTACGGGGTCAAAGTGGTCAACGAGATTCCTTGTGTTGTGGTTGATAATTTTTTCGATAAATAATTTCTAATTTTGGAGCATTTCCAGAAATAAAGATAATTCGATTAATATGGGATGTAGCTAAATTTATTCAAATAAATTTCACTAGGTTTTCTAATTTTGGGTTTTTAATATACTTAAATTTGTAATCTTAGTTGTTGATTGGTTCACAATTTCTTTTTTAAGAATTAGAATAAATAAAGAAAATAGAATGGAATTTAATAATATAAACCATTAAAATAATGCAAACTTATTTTTCGATAAAATGTTTGTATGTGTTTGTGCTAATATGATTCTTTAAATACAATTTTTCGAACAATTTAGTGTTTTATAATGAACCACGCCCTCTCTGTATATAAATGAATATTACCATCTACGCAACTTCCAAGACACAAGTTTTTGTACGTGTTTGTGCTAATATGAGATTTTTTAAGCTTATAAAGATATTTTGATCAAAATTGAGATCTTAACAACTTTAATTGTGACTACTACACAAAAAAAAATGTTTAAATATTGTGGGGTGAATTTGTGATCCCTTAGCCAGATGTTACATTGTTTGTAACAGCGTAACAAATATAGATAACTTTCGGAATAAAGAACCTCTTTAAAGAGTTTCCACTCTAGTAATAGAAAACTAGGCAAAACAAATAATATTAGTTGATACAAGATGACAGATGGTACGAGGCAAATCTCATCGAGTACCGTAAGTCCCAAAAAACGGGTGATAAGGCGAATATTATATTTTTCGTTCAGAAAGGATGATTAACCTCCAATACCACAACACGATATGAAAACATTTTAAATTGCTTTGATAACAAAAAACAAATCTGTGAACTCTCGATAGACAAATCAAACAATATTGATCGGTATAAGAGACAGCTAACATTAGAAAATCATTAAACCTTTCTATTTAAATGCTGGCATTCTAGTTTTGAATGTCCATAGTCTAGAGAGCTTCAAAAACATTACCAACTCAACTTGAAAAAATGAGAATCATCTCCATTTGGCATTTGCTCACGTGTCGAACTTTGGCTGTGCAAGTCGGGATATAATATAATTTAGTTCCTGTGCTTCTTGTTCACTAAACCCCTGATGTTGCTGCCTATCTTCGAATGACACTTTAGCTCTTTCAACAGCTTGCAATATGTCATCTCTCAACACACAAACCGCACCTGTAAAAGCCATTTTGGGTCAACTTTAGTTTATATTTTGTTCTTAACGGGTCAAACAGGTAAAATTTCCAAAAGTAATGTTAATTAATAATTTTTTTAATATTTACCTCTACGCGCAGCAAGAAGGGCGGATTCATTGACGATGTTTGCCAGGTCAGCACCTACTAAACCCGGTGTCAATGATGCAACCAGATCATAGATGACATCTCTATCCTCCTCGAGAGGGACTCCTCTGAAATGAACGGCCAAGATCTTCTTCCTTCCATCTTCATCAGGTTCCTTCACAATAACTTTTCTTGAAAATCGGCCAGCACGAAGTAGAGCCGAATCCAACATTTCAGGTCGGTTTGTTGCTGCTATCACCACAACCTGCTTATCCGACTCGAACCCGTCCATTTCTGTCAACAACTGTTAACACCAAAAGTATCATCAGTACAAGAAACGGGCCAACATTGACCATTAAATGTCTAGTCAACAACTAAAATGACCCAAAAACGTACTTGGTTTAGTGTTTGATCGCCCTCAGTGTTGAAGCCTTTTCCACGTTTGAGCCCGACTGCATCGAGTTCATCGATGAAAATTATGGACGGCACGTGTTTTCTAGCCTCCTTAAAAAGATCCCTAACGCGGCTAGCTCCTCGTCCAACAAACAACTCCACAAATTCACTTGCACATGTGATGAAAAACGGGACTCCCGCCTTTTCAGCAACCGCACGAGCTAGTAGGGTCTTTCCTACTCCAGGTGGGCCCACCAGAAGTACGCCTCGAGGTATAATGGCTCCAAGGTTTGTGTAGTTTGAATCTCCTTGCAAGCATGAAACAATCTACAAGAAATTTCATACGGGTAGTTCAGATATTAAAACTAGACTTATGTTGCAAATTTTCATTTCTACTGTTTGTGTTACTTACGCTACATTAAAATAATCAGATTTTGGGCTGTCATTCTAACCCGTTTAATAAACCGGCGGTGTTTGGGTTGACCTGTTTACCCGTCTAGTTAAACAAGACAACCCATATAAAATTAAAATATATAAATAAAAAAAATATATTATAAGGTCAACTATCCAACCCGTTTAACCCATTTATTACAAACTGTTTATGAAGCATTGAACCCATTTACAACCCGCCAACCTGTTTGACTCGTTTAGATAAATGGGTTGCACGGGTCGTGTTTCGGTTACACAATTATAGATGTGTGTTCGGGTTAGGGTTGATGTCTTTGACGCGAATAAATATACAGGTAGTGTTGAATATCACATCAACACTTACGAAAAAATGCGCATCCAAACACCCCCTAAAGACGATCAACAAACAAAACATAATTATAACTAAAACGAGCAAGACCCTTTTCTTAACTAAAACAATCAGCGATGAATATTTAACGGTGAAGAAAGATTGATGTTACCTCCATTAGCTCCATCTTGGCTTCATCGACACCTTGAATATCATCGAAAGTTACGGTGTTGTTTTTACTAGGTTTTCTCGCTATGCTGCTGCCACCACCGCCTAGCCCGTGAGCCACCAACGACAGCATAGCCCATGACGGTGCTTGATTTAGTAAAGTCGAAAATACCCGTCTCCCAGTTGAAACCAAAAACGGTTCGGGGTCTAATCCATACGTAGTCCCCTTCTCTTTCATCAAATCAAGAAGCTGTCGATAATCATCGTCGATATATATTGTCGAAAACTGCCACCCGCGATTAGGAACTCGGCTAGGAACGAGCTCCTGACGCTTTTCATCACCGTCACCCCTTGACTCTTTTCTTGACAATTTTGTAAGCATGTTTTTTAATACGTCTGCAAGCGTAGGACTTTGTGGCGTACTGTTGTACATTATGCGACGCGAGTTCTCTTTGAATTGAACCCTTGTTACACTTCCGTCTTGAAGACCTTTCAACAAGTCCGAATAAGGAACGACTTTATGTTTTGACCCCTTTGGTTTCAAGAGCAGATAATAACAGAGTCCCATTGCTATTGAAGCAGGAACGATGTTAATTGTCAAGAATGTTTTGACGCTATTCAACCTTGATTCAAGAGAGTATTTTTTCCAAATCGATGAAAACCAAAGCTTCGGGCGAAACTTTCTCCATAATTGTTTTTTCAAATCATCATCTTCTTCTTCCGTTTGCAGACGGGTGTCTTCGTTTTCACTGGTGTCACCCATCTTTAAGACTATTAAAGACGCGTATCAGTGTTAAGACCGAAAAAACAAAAGGTACTGGAAATAATAACAGTCACCTACTGATAAGACTATTAAAGACGCGTATCAGTGTTAAGACCGAAAAAACAAAAGGTACTGGAAATAATAACAGTCACCTACTGATAACACAAAATGGTGAAAAAACTATATTAGTAACACTGTAACAGATAAAAGAGCGAATAGACACGAATAAGGTAGCACAAATCCCCTCGAAAGAACCTATACGCCCCCCCTAAAAAATCTATACGCCAAGACCACGCTAATGCAAAACTAAGGCTAAGGCAACCAAAGTGTATAAAAAGCTAAGACCATGTGTAGTGGTACACATGAATAATGCCCCACCCTAGGGCGTTTTGCGCCATGTGGCAGTCCAGTCAGCAATGGGGCGTTTTTCATAAATGGGTGTAGTGGGGATGTGGGGCATTATTTTAAAAGGTGTTTAATAATAGAATTAAATAAAAAAACTATCAAAAAATGTTATTGGACAAAAAACTATCATAAAAGGGTGATTGGTCAACACACAAGGGGCTCGAGCGTTCTAAATACAACGCCATTCAAAAATTTCGAACAAAAACGCCCAAGGGGGCCGACGTCGGGGCGTGTTTGGGTAAAAAAGCGCCCCATTTTTTATCGACTACGCATGGTCTAAGGCCCCAAGCATAGTTGTCAATTAAAAAAAAAAAATTTCTAGTGTATCGCTAGCTATTTATCGCTATTTGCTATGTAGCATACAGTTACCTTATCACTATTCGCCATTGACAACTATGGCCCCAAGAAAACAAACTAAGGCAGTTGCAAGTCTAGCAAATCCTGCCTATAAATACTCATAATAATAATCAAGTATATAATAATTAATTAATAAATAAATCCCATTACTGTTCTGCTACAAGAATCCATTAAACCAAATCATCATGTTAAGTAAGAATATACCCAGTTCAGATTGATGGTAAATCATCCACTCAAAATAACATTGAAGTTCGAAACTTTATTATGCTCTAAATACGCTCAAAATCTATTGTGTAATACACGCACAAAAGCAAAGACGCATGGACGCAATATGGGAAATAGAAATTCAAGATTGAATGGAAGAGCAGCCTACCGATTTAGGGAATATGCCCAGATGAACAACACCGATTGTTGATATCAATTTGAAGGTTCTTGATATATACGAACAGGTCTTGTTTGTGTAGTTGTAAGCCTAGAATTTGGGTGAGTTTGTTTAATTTAAATAATGTTTTTCTTTCTATATTTATCCTTAAAACATTATGTATAAAAATAATATCTTTCATTTAAAGGAAATTTGTAGCTAGGGATGAGATCAGGGGCGGACCCACAGGCTACGGGTTAAGCTCCACGGACCCTAATGTTTTTTAGAAAAATAGTAGAATCGGTATGTTGAAATTTTTAAGGATCCTATAAAATAAATTATTTGGACCCCATTATATAAAAAAAAGATGGTGTGGTGGTAAATTCTGTTGTGTTCCAACAAATAGATCTCAAGTTCAAGTCTTTCATCTCTTATTTTTAGTTTATTCTTTTTCATCAAATTTAAACTAGTGCTTTAAAACAACACAACCATCCATTGACCCTCTAATTTGCTTCTTTAAAATGATAAATTTAATATCTCCGAATGATTTTATTTCACATTTAATTACCAAATAAGACTTCCAACATATAGTGGCGTTCATAAAAAAAGCTTAAACAAAATTAAAAAAAAAAAAAAAAAAACTTAAACAAAATTTTGATGTTATGTAAAGTAATTGTGTTGTTTATGTAGCTATTGGTTACAAGCAACTTATTAATCACCACTATTTGATAACTTATGCTTAAAAATGGTTCTTAATAATGTAGTGGTTTCATGTCCACTAAAGGCTTTATTATTATTTCCTAGCCCCAACCCGACCCAACCCGACTACGATGACCGACCTGGAAATTTTAATGTTTGTTTGTGAAAAAAATTTATACAAAAAAATGGACCCCAATGAAAAAAAAATCATGGGTCCGCCACTGGTATTGCGATACCGAAAATACCGATACCGAAATTAAGGAAAAATGGATATCGAATACCGTACTGAATATATCAGTTCGGTACCGGTATTTTATCGCTTTGGTGTTTTCCACTATTTTACTTAATCTCCATAGATACGAACCATTGTATTACAAATAAGTTTAAATTATCATACTAATTTAAAAATAATGATTAATCAAGATCTAAGAATTATCATATTAATTTGAGTTAATTGTCAGGATGATCCCTATGGTTTTCCATTTTTTCATATTTACTCCCCAACTTTTCAAAATAGCATGTATGTTTCTTGTAGTTTGCTCATTTGTTACTCGGATAGTCCCCAGATTGGATGACAGATAGTTTGCTCAGTTAAGTTTGAATAAAATGACCAAAATACCCTTTCTTATTAAAAAAAAATAAAATTCAAATAAATCATTTACCCCACCACCATCATCTCCACCACTACCACCATCATCACCTCCACCTCATCCTCACTTGTTACCGCCCATGCTACACTACCGTGCCGCCAATTTCAGTGGAACATAATTTTCACTCAGATACACAACAAACACACATAAACCCTAAAAAATCTATTTTGAAACCTCAAAAAATCCTATCAGAAGCTTGCATAATTTGACACCAGCAATCTAGATTATTACAACATATTGCACCACAGATGCATGCACTTACTGAATTACAAACAAAACAAAACGTCTACAACCCCCCCCCCCCTAAATTTTCAATTAAAACACTCAAACCCCTAAAAACATAAACAAAAGTGAAAATGAGACACATATGAAACAAAAAGGTAAAGTGAAACCTGTTTGTCGGGTTGGACTCATTCCCGTCGACCCGGGTACAGAAACGGTGCACCAAGTGGATGAATTGAGAGCGTATACGAAGTCGTTCGGGTCGAAATAGAATATGTTGAAGGAATAGGTTGTTTGTAGTGGGGGAGGTGATGTAGGACGGTGGATTACGACCGTGAATTTAATCGGAGATTACCACTGCCTCGGTTCCGGTGGCATTGGCGGTGGTTATGTTCCACTGAAATTGGCGGCACGGTGGTGTAGCATAGGCGGTAACAAGTGAGGATGAGGTAGAGGTGGAGATGATGACGGTGGTAGTGGTGGTGTGGTGGAGGTGGTGGTGTGGTGGTGGAGGTGATGGTGGTGGGGTAAATGATTTATTTGAATTTTATTATTTTTAATATGAAAGGGTAATTTGGTCATTTCATTCAAACTTAACTGAGCAAACTGACTGTCATCCAATCTGGGGAATATCCAAGTAACAAGTGAGCAAACCACAGGGAACATACATGCTATTTTGAAAAGTTGGGGACTAAAGATGAAAAAATGGAAAACCAGGGACCATCCGAGCAATTACCTCTATCTATACTATACTATATTATAAGGCTATGGGGTATACTTTCACACCCTTTAACTACACGTAGGCACCACATCACTTACTTGACCCTCTTTCACTTCACCGCACATCAAGGAAATGGTTTAACCCCATTAACGCCCCTTAAAATTAATTAAAATACATATATATAGCATGTTGTTGTTGTGTGTGTGTGTGTAAATTTTGCAATGTTTGATTCCCTCCTTCTCTCTCCTAGTTAACTTCTTAACATGTGTAACTTTTAGTGTCTCTTAACACCCTTCAGGAGTGGTTTAACATGTGTTAACGGATGCCAACTAGGATTAACACCTATGGGGGTTAGAGTATACCAGATGGCCTAATACATGAGAAAGGGGTATTTTAAGATACCCAAAAAATAAGAACTTCTTCCCTCTTTATTTATAAAAAAACCCCTAAAATGAGGGTAACTTGGTCTTTTAGACACTTATTATATTTTAATCCCTCATATTATTACACTTAAATCCTTTTATTGTAACAAAATTATGGCTAATTAGTTACACTTATCCCTTTCCACAACAAACTTATAATTATTTTACATGTTCTTGACATATTTTATAAACTATAATATTTTAAAAAAAAATCCAAAGGTACCGTGATGAGCTACTCATTTTTGTCGACATTTCGATAGTTGTCTTGGTTAGTATTGTTGTGCGGATTAAAATGTACAAGTAGATGATGCATTAGTGTACAAGTGATTAAAGCAATGTGTCCTATCACATTTTAAATGCTCAAGACTCTCTACGTTGTTGTCATTAGTACATTTTAATAATATTCTAACCCTTTTCATTCCGGTTTTCATTTGATTAAGATTGTTCACCAATTTGTTTCGACGACTAGATTAAATTTCGAAACCTTGCACATACGGATTTGATATGAGCTTTGTTCATATTCTATATGTTTCTATATTTATTTGGTTGGGTGCCACACTTACATGGGTTAGCAGGTAGTAAATTGACATCAAACAAGCTCACTTGTTTTTATGTAATTGGTTGTATTAAAAAAACTTTATATAATACCATATTTAACAAAATGGAATTATAGTTTTCATAAAAAAATATAAAAACTTTTTTAGAAGCATTTTCGTTTTCATAAAACCTTTTTTTATAAAAAAAAGTTTTGTTTAGAAGTTTGGTAAATAAGTCATCCACCAACAAACTTTTAGGAAAAAACTCTATAATCTAAACATAATACATCATCAAAAACTGAATACCAAATTCTGTTGCATTTTTTAGGGATTATAAGTACAAAAATACTTTTATAGATTATATTAGTTAGTTGAAAAAAGCAACAGGTTATTCAATCCATTGGTTTATATGTTCTATATATAGTATATAGATTCATTAAATTTTTTTTCACTTCAAGAAATTTCTTGTTCTTTAAAATTTTTGGTTTACATGTATTTCAATTTTCTGTTGTGTATAACTTTTATTTATTCTTCTATGCTCATACTTAACATTCTTCTATCACCTCCTCCACCTTCACAACCTGCAACTACCTCCACCACCATCAATGGATTTCTTCAGATATGTACTATCAGATGATCCAGAACCTGAATCTCCACACAATCACTCACAATTTGATCCAAATCTGATCCAAAATCACTCACCAAATCATCCAGAAATCGAAGCCGGTGAAGAAAACGAAGATTCCACTTTAAATGTCAATTCATCTGACGACGGGGGGTGTTGGTGGCGGCTTCTCGGTTGTGACAACTGTCAAAATTCCGGGTATCCGTACAATTATTAAACAATGAATAGTGCTTAATGACAGTGCTGAATTACAATTAATGACTTGAATTGCTTTCTGATTTTTGTTATCATACATACATGTGCATCACATATTGCTTAATGTCATATCATTGTTGCATGAGAACTTTATTGATTCAAATGATGCACGAAACACAGTTAGCAGTTATCAGACAAATCAGAAAAATGCTGACGGAGTTCAGTACATAGACAGACATGGTATTGGGATACAAAATGGGCCAGAAACCAAGAGTTACACTAGTATAGTGTGTAGGAAAGTAATGATCATAAAACTGTCTTCCTAGTGATAGTTTAAGTGCCGGAAAGTGCCTAAAACTTACATAAACTGCAGAATTCAGCAAAATTCAGCATTTAAACAACTTAATATCATGCAGAAATATGGTTAAATGGTCCTGGATGCTTTCCTAGGTGTCGGGAATCAAAACTGTCACAAAAGGTAACATAAAGCTCACTAAACTGCATAGTTTAGCACCTTAACGAACCAGTAACCAACTGAACAACCGGACACTACCCGAAACACCAAATTTTCACTAGAAGCATTGTTTTAACATTACCAAGCTAGTTATGGTCCCCGAGTATCGTAACACACTATATAACATCTAGTAACTAAATAACCTAACTAGATACTTGATTTTTAATCATATAACCTAACTATTAGTTACCACCTAGCCTAAGACCCCCCCCCCCCCACTATTTACGACTCCATGTGGCCCCCACATGGAGATTTTATTTGTATAAACTAATTAATCTTGTCTCAATTTACTAAACACAATATACATTAGGTTTTCATGTGTTGAAGTATTATAAGTTAACCATGAGATCATAACCTTTTCATTCTCATAACTCACCACACACACACTTCTCTCTTCCTCTTCTTCCTACCCATGGCCGAACACCACCCCAAGCACCACCATCATCATCAATCATTCCTCATACAATCCATACATATACAAAGGTGTAAGAAGGTGTACAAGGAAGCTTGGAGCTCTTGGAAGCTAAAGGACTTCTCACACAAGCTTTTATCCACCTCATTTTCATCTAGTGATCATCCCTAGCCTTGAGCTAGTAGTAAGATCATTTTACTCTTCATTTTACATCTTGTTTTGGTGGTTAAAGAATGATACAAGTTGTTAATCATGAAGAACACTATGAATCTTGAACATGAAACTATAACATAAGACTAAAATCATAAGAAAACAAGTTGTTTAAGTGTTGTTATGCTTGTTGATTGTTGATTGCTCATGTTATTGATGTAGATCATCATGTGATCTTGCTAGATAGTGATTAAAGACATAATCTAGCAAGATGAAAGGATGATTATGTTAAGATCAAAGTAATCATCCATATGTAAATCATGAACTTGAAGAGTAAATTGTTTTTCTTGTAAAGTGATGATCAAAGTGAAATATAAGTCTTGTAGATCTATGATTTTAAGAATGATTTTTCAAGAAACCAAGTTAAAAATAAAAAGTTTACTTAAGCTTGGTTCTTAAAGGAATTAACCACATTTTTAGTGGTTAATCAAGTGTAGGATCATGTATTTAACAAGAAAAATCCAAGAAGAAATATTTTTAGAAAAATGATTTACAACTTGTGAAGATCTAATTTCTTCAAAAATGATGTTTTTAAATAAACAACCACACTTTAAATGGTAACTAAGCCTACTAAACACACTAGTAAGTTACTACAAATTTTTGTAAACTTTCAAGTTCATGAAGTAGTAATTTATGCTTGATTTTGGCAAATTGGTAAGTGTTGATTGATTTATTGTTGATTGTGGTGATTTATAAAAGAAAATGATATGCTTGAAAGCATGGAAACCTCCATTTTTAGGGGAAACTATGGCAAAATGTTTCTAGAAATTTAACACTTATAAAAATATTTGAAACAAATATTTACAAGTATATTTTGAACCATGAATTTTTATATAAAGTTTGCCATAATTTTTGTTACAAAACTTATAAATATTGGAGGTTGGTTTTTGTAAAAAAAAAGTGACTAAATATGTATTTAGGAAATATATATTTAGATGTCACCATGTGTGTGATTATTTGTATATTATGTGTATTAGTTATATTATTTTAGGACTTGAAATAATATAACTCGTCAAAATACCAAGAAATTGCAATCCAAAATATTACCAAAATTCCAAGAAATGAATACACAAATTTACCCAAAATATGGGAGAAACCGAACAAGGATTATAACCTACAAAATATTTCGAATATTTAATTCATAAGTATATTTTGGTAATTAGTATTCTGGACACCAAGAGAACAAAAATATGATTTTTACAACTATTACAAAACATATCATATTTTTGACAAGGAGAAAATATATTATTTTTGGTAAATAAAAATATATATATTTTCCTGAAATTATTAGAAGACATATTATTTTTGAAAGAAAATATATATTTTCTTGAATAATCATGAAATACATTAATTTTGGGAGAAAAATAAATTTATATATATTTTCTAAGTTAGACTTGAAAATATATTATTTTGAGGTTTATATGAAAATTATAAGTATTTTTGCCAAGGGAAAAATTATAAATAATTTTTCTATGTAATATTTCTTAAAATATATATTTTGGGAAAATATATTGATGAATTTTTATTAGAAATATTATTCCGGAAAAGTTAATACAAAAATTAAGTATAGGATACTTAATTAACACAATAAAAAAATGTATTCTCGTATGTATAATTACACACCGGGATACGCTACTGATACTTGACAAAAATATACGAGTATAAGAATATGAGTATAAATACACCCGTCCTTGGGGAATTATACATGTACAAATATATAAACTTGACAAGTTAAAAATATATTATTTTAACTAATATTCCAAAATGTAATAAATATAATTTAAGTTAAAATATTTATTATTTTAACAAATAATTATATAACTGGGAATAATATTGATGACACAATGAAACATAACGCAAAGACACTAATTAATACTAAGTCAAGGCACGACCCGCTCGTCTAATAAACCATAGTACGTTGTAGGTAGTCGTGCACACGAGTAGCAGCTTTGGGTTAGAATTGGTTACGAAGAACGCAAGATTGTGAGTTCATGTCCCCCTTTTCTTTTAACTGTTTTCAGTTTTATAACTTCGGGGGTGAAGTACATGTTACAAATTGTTTACAAACGTTTACATGTGGTATGGTTAGCTAAGGAAATGTACTGCTAGATCATGTGAGTGGTGGGTACAACGCTTAAGACCATTAATCCTCGTAGTAGGACCGAGGGACTTGAGTGATAGATCTATTTGGGTGTAGCGAGGGGTTTGGCCCATGATGTGACTATGTCTTACAGCCGGAGACAAAATTTGCTAGGTTTGAGCCTTCCTGCATCACGTCACACATATTAATGGCCTTGCAAACCATTAATGATCTGTTTTCCTCGTTTGCTTTCATACCAGGTTTACAAATACATACATACTTACTTATGATGATTACAAAGTTTATTCGAGCTCACACACTAAACACATGAACTCGCTCAATTTTTGTTGATGTTTTCAAACTACATGTATTTCAGGAAACTAAGTATGGATCTGGCGGGCGTTGGAAGTTTTCAAGGGTGTTTGGAATAAAAGATGTCATCCAGTGTCTAAGGGTTTGGGGTTGTGTATCTTATCCTGGATAAGATACATATTCCAAAGCCTAGTTTTCATTAGTGTCTTTTGTGAAGTCCTTATGGAACTCAAAACTTGTTGGTGTTGTATTCTGAATGCGAAGTCTGTGTTTTGGGATTTAAAACAATGTTGCATGTAATGTTTTTAAAACTATATGTGGATGAACATCTTGGTTTTATCATATAGCTGTTTGTTATGGTTGAATGCAATGATATTAAGCAAGTCACACATAATCACGCTTCCGCAAAAGTCAGGGTGTGACAGTTTGGTATCAGAGCTTCGATTGTAGCGAACTAGGATTCTTTCTCGAGTCTAGACTACAATCATTAAGGCTCTCACGCAAATATTTTTACAACATGTTTTCATTGCATACACAAAACGCCCAGATCCATGGAACAAACATTTTACAAAAAGAAAGACACGAAACACAATGCAAGGTCACATTGGTAGTCCAGTCTGCATGGGGTGGACTAGGAAAGTTAGAGAAGTATTCATGAAGGTTAATGTGAATACATGATTGAGTGATAAATGTCCTTGATTGCATACTAAGTGTTAGTGGTTAATATATGTGCATATGTTATGATTGTTCTGTTACAGACACTATGTCTTCATCCGAGAGCGGATTGTCCGACACCGATGACCCTATGGCTATTGTCTCCGATGACGAGATCGCACCAGTGCCGGAGATCTTTTCATCAGATACTGAGAGCGACCCAGATATGCTATCAGACGACGAGGACGACTTTCAGCCGTTCGCTTTGCCTGACTTTGGAGATGACTTACTGATTGCTGATGGTATTCCAGACGAGGATCCTTTTGTTGTTCCCATTCCAGTCCATGATCATCTTATTATCGGTCATCCCGATAGTGAGCATTTGTGGCTCCGATCCTCCTCTCGTGGTCATCCCTCCTGAGGATTGGCCTTTTGATGATTTGTTTAATGATGACGTTGATCTGTTTGTTGATGGTCCCCCTGATGATGCCCATGGTGATGGAGAGATAGATGAGGACGTTGTTGCTGTCCCACCTCCCGAGATTCCTGTTATCGAGTTATCATCTGATTCTAGTTTACACTCCATTTCAGACTCCTTTGAGTCTGTGACGTCTTCAACTTTGCAGGCGGTTGGATTACAACGCTATGCCACTGATTCTGACAATGATACTGCGATGTCAGCTGCACCATCTCCTCCACACGATCCCGAGCTTGATCTTGAGCTAGATTTTGTTCCTGATAAACAGCCTGATGTTGCACCTGCTGATCCTGAGCCCATATCTGATCATGACCCTATTCCTTTTGGTTTACCAGACATTGCACCCCTCATACCTGACCCAGTTCCTGCACCCGTTGACCCTCCTTTTGTTGAGCTAGTTGTTCCTCCACCCGCACCCGTTGATGTTGCTCATTTTCCCCCTAAGGAGTCCGACGTCCATCGCACTGACTTACCTATCATTTTCCTACATGACATCCCTGTACACCGCCCAGGGGAGGGTACTTCAGGCCAGTAGCCTAGTTTCGACCCTTATGCTTCAGCAGCTTTTCCACAGATCCCTCAGTCTACATCGTTTGCTCCATTTACTTCTTCACCACTTGATGAGCCATTCCGATGGTCCCCACCGTATTCCATGCTTATCTCAGACCCCTACCATCCCTCACATTTTGTTGGCTATACACAGGATGACTTACTTTATTCGCTTCAGCTTCGATTTGAAGTTATGAGTCACAGAGTTTTGGATCTTGAGTTGACACCGCGTCCCCTACCGTGTCCTTGTCAGTCTACTTTTGGTCCCCAACGTTCATCACCGTCTCTTTTTGCACGTCCACCTGCTCCTCTTACCCCTTTCCTAGAGTTTGATGCTCGATTCCTCACCGTCGAGCAGCAGGTCCATTACTTGCTTCGTCATGTGCTCGAGGAGGAGCTCGCACATGTTCTCAGTTTGATTTTCCTCCCTCCTCCTCCTCTGCCATCAGTACAGTAGGTTTTTGGTTTTATGCAGATTGCATTACTTTTGGGTAAGAACACCATGATTGAGTCGAGACTGTGAAGACTTTTGAAGGCCACCTTTTGACTGTGTGATTTTTGTACATTGACAGACTTATTGGACAAGGGTAGTGTGACCCTGTGTCCCTTTTGATGAGAAACACTTTGTAAACAATGTAACCGTGGTCGATAATTAATGAAAGCTTAATCGTCATGTTCTCACTAAACATATTGTTGGATTACTTGCTTATGTTATTTTTGTGTCATTGCATGATTGTTTGATATGATGATTTATTATGTGTATGTACATACGACCTCTAGACAACTATATACATTTCCTGAACAAATAAGACTTGACCAATCCAATCTTCTTATTAGAAGAAGAATGCCTCCTCGAAGGAACATTCAGCTACCCATGACCGAGGCAGAATTACAAGCGTGCATCACCCAGGCCATCTCACAGCACGAGGTTCTTCGCTACAGACACAACGGAGGTACCTCGGGGAATAACCCACCTAATGGTAATGTTTAAGTCACCTAGGACACATTACAATACGTTTGGACATTTCCAAGTGTGCTTTGTTAATGCTTTCTGTTAATGATGCTGCTTGGGTTGCAGGCTGCACCTACAAGCAGTTTTTGGACTGCAAGCCTCTTAACTTCGACGGTACTGGAGGAGCCGTAGCTTTTGTGAGATGGGTCGAGAATACAGATTCTGTTTTACGAATGAGCAATTGTACTCCAGAGCAACAAGCCACGTATATTTCCGGACTGTTTCAAGGTGGGGCTTTGTCATGGTGGAACCTCCAGGTTCAGACGTTGGGTGAGGCTGCTGCATATACTTTGACATGGAATGAGCTAAAAGAATTGATGCGTAGGAAGTATTGTTCTCAGGCGGAAATCCAGAAGCTGGAAATTGAATTCCGGAACCTGAAGATGGAAGGTCCAAAGGTGGTGGAATATGTGCAGAGACTTCACAATTTATCACGAGTTGTTCCATATCTGGTGGAACCAGAGTTTAAGAGGATAGAACGATTCGTCTGGGGATTGGCGCCTCAGATTCTGAGCTTGATGACGGCATCAACGCCTCCAACAACCATCGATGCGATTGACTTAAGTGTGGCACTCACTAAAGAAGCGATTAGATTAGAAAAATTTTCGACCCCTGACGAGAAGAAGGAGACTCATGTGGAGTTATCTGGGAAGAACAAAAGGAAGCTCACTGATTTCCAAAAGGGTGCTCGGGCGAATAACAACAACAATGCCAAAAAGGGAAAAAGATATATGGGTACCCTGCCTAAGTGCAACAACTGCCTACTTCATCATGATGGGCCATGCAGGTATGGAAAATGTGATATCTGTGGCAAAGTGGGGCATGCCAAGGAGACGTGTTGGTACGGTGCTGGACATGGAAATGAAGGTCAAGATGGTAGCAGAAATCATGGAGGAAACAACAACAACGGCTATCAGGGCGGAAACAGTAATGATCAAGAACAAGGTCAAAGTTGTTTTAACTGTGGTGGCATAGGGCATTTCAGGAAGGATTACCCTGAAAACCATCAGACACGTGGAAGAGCGTACAACATCGGAGCTCGTGAAGCACGCCAGGATCCAGACGTGGTTACTGGTACGTTCCCTATCAATCAACATTTTGCATCTGTGCTATTTGATACCGGTGTTGACTGTAGCTTCGTATCTCTAGAGTTTAAGAATATACTTGGTTTAGTAGCAAGTAAGTTAGATATCCCGTACTTGATAGAACTAGCTAATGGGAAGTTAGTAGAAGCCAACGAAATGATTAGAGGCAGTGTTATAGAGCTTGGAGAGCGTGAGTTCTCGATAGATCTTCTGCCAGTTGAGTTGGGAAGCTTCGACGTCGTAGTTGGGATGGATTGGTTGCCAAGTGCTCATGCAGAGATTGTGTGCCATGAGAAGATTATCCGCATCCTGATGGTGAGTGAAGAGACGATTGTGATTAATGGGAGAAGCAGGATACGCTTCTACGGACTATTAGTTGTTTGAAGGCATGAAATTTTTTACGTAAAGGATGTGTTGCCTTCTTGGCTCATGTCGTGGAAAAAGAAGCCGAAGAACTGAAGCTCGAAGATATCCCTGTGGTAAGGGAATATCCTGAAGTCTTCCCCGAAAACTTACCAGGATTACCTCCTCAACGACAAGTCGAATTCCACATTGACTTGGTTCCAGGCGCCGCACCTGTAGCTAAGGCACCTCATCGACTTGCGCCTTCAGAGACACAAGAGTTGTCAGCACAGCTTCAGGAGTTTCTAGATAAGGGATTTATAAGGCCAAGCTTCTCGCCTTAGGGAGCTCCAGTTATGTTCGTCAAGAAGAAGGGCGGTAGTTTTCGAGTGTGTATCGACTACCAGGAGCTGAACAAGCTAACCATCAAGAAATAGGTATCCCTTGACGAGGATTAATGATTTACTCGACCAACTACAAGGACCCAACTACTATTCCAGGATCGATCTTCGATCAGGTTATCGCCAGTTGCGGATTCAGGAAGAAAGTATACCGAAGAACAGTGAGTCAGCAAGTTGTTTTTAAACATACGCTAGCGATGTGTTTTATATACGGTGCACAAAACAGTTATACACAAAATACAAAACTTTGGGAATCTAGGTGACATGTACTTAGGACCTTCAGGAACTTATGTCAAAGCTCATTAAAGGTTATCACTTAGGAATCACGTCTATTAACTTGAGCAAACACCATTATACTGTCATATAGGCTACTTTAGTTAACCGAACAGGTAAAGCACTTAAATTTCTTTTATTAAAATTTCCCCCTTTTGCTTCGAGCGAGTAGATTTTTAAATCTCTACTTCTCTTAATGGTAGTTGCATCACGACAATTTTCATCATTAGAGCGAACACTCATTTGCTTCATTTCTAAATCATTTCATATGTTACACATGCATCGTTTGTTACGCATGTGGCTTCCCTTCTAATGATCGCTTTCATCAAAGTTACCAATATCATTTCGCTATATCCAGTTATTGCCTTGTGGCTCGGATATTCTACATTATTGTAAGTATCAACTCCTTGATATCAAGTCAACAAAACTCTCTTGAATTTTTTTTCTTTCCAATTACATACATGGTTTATCCTTGTAACCATGCCGAAATTCCCTTGTCGATACATGTATTTATTGTCAGATTGCGTTGAAACCAAGTTCAATTGCTTGAACTTATCCACTTCGTATATTCAATTCAAAACACCATGTGATGTATTAAAAGCATCATATTCAAATTCATTTTAGCAAGCATTTCATTTGTTTTGAGTCATAGTAAACTTGTTTGGTCTACGACTCCATTAAATCGTTTGTTGATTTCGACACCTGGTGGTGATGCTTTCACTAAGTTGAAGCTTGCGCTAATCTCATTTACGCATCTCATACACGGATTTAATTGTTTATTTATTGACTTGCTCTAAGTTGAAGCTTGCGCTAATCTCATTTACATAAATTCATTTTATATTTCAGTGTACCCCCTAACGGTTCTTTCATAATCAATCGAATGCCTTGCGGTATTTATTGCTTGTTCATCTTCGATCAAAAACAGTAGTCCTTTGGTGTTCTATATTCAATTGAAAAATCCTACGATGTCGTCTGAATCAAATTTTTAGGTTTACTTCATTACACTTTCATTTGACTTCAAACACGGTGAACTTGTTCGGTCACCGCTATTATTGAATTATGTCATTACGACACCTTGTGGTGTTGGTACAAACTTGTAGCTTGTGCTAATCATGGTCAACCGTTTCATACGAAACTACGTATATTTTACGTTCGACTCGTCTTTTAAACACTTTTAATGCAATTATGTATTAAGACAACGTTACACCAGATTCGGTTGTATTTCATTTCGGTGTATTCTCGCAATTCAATAATGTCAACACACTAATTGTATCCATTTATTTGTTCAAAAGTTGACGGAAGGTTTTCATGTGACTATTACCCTTGAGCTTATTGATTCTGAGTTCATCTAGCGGATGTTATTGTTTCTAGAACTCATTTGCATATTGTAAATGATCATTTAGAATTCGATCGATCAAAACTCCTCTTTTGTTAAACCCCTGTTAACTAAGTTACACTAGGTTATACATCTATACATCTCGTATCCTTTAACATCAAATTCTGAAACACATACCTTTTAACCGCTGAGTTCCTATTGTTGTAATACGTCCCTGGATTCACCTGATTCAATAAGTCTTGATTCGGTTTTGTGGTTAATCACCCTGGTAATATTCATATCCATCTATGTGTAACGTAACTTTAAGGAGTTAATGTAGTTAAAATTTCGAGGACGAAATTTTCTTAACAGGGGGAGAATGTGACAACTGTCAAAATTCCAGGTATCCGTACAATTATTAAACAATGAATAGTGCTTAATGACAGTGCTGAATTACAATTAATGACTTGAATTGCTTTCTGATTTTTGTTATCATACATACATGTGCATCACATATTGCTTAATGTCATATCATTGTTGCATGAGACCTTTATTGATTCAAATGATGCACGAAACACAGATAGCAGTTATCAGACAAATCAGAAAATGCTGACGGAGTTTAGTACATAGACAGACATGGTACTGGGATACAGAATGGGCCAGAAACCAAGAGTTACACTAGTATAGTGTGTAGGAAAGTAGGGATCATAAAACTGCCTTCCTAGTGATAGTTTAAGTGCCGGAAAGTGCCTAAAACTTACATAAACTGCATAATTATGTAGAATTCAGCAAATTCAGCATTTAAACAACTTAATATCATGCAGAAATATGGATAAATGGTCCTGAATGCTTTCCTAAGTGTCGGGAATCAAAACTGTCACAAAAGGTAACATAAAGCTCACTAAACTGCATAGTTTAGCACCTTAACGAACCAGTAACCAACCGAACAACCGGACACTACCCGAAACACCTAATTTTCACTAGAAGCATTGTTTTAACATTACCAAGCTAGTTATGGTCCCCGAACATCGTAACACACTATATAACATCTAGTAACTAAATACCCTAACTAGACACTTGATTTTTAATCATATAACCTAACTATTAGTTACCACCTAGCCTAAGACCCCCCCCCCCACCTATTTACGACTCCATGTGGCCCCCACATGGAGATTTTATTTGTATAAACTAATTGATCTTGTCTCACTTTACTAAACACAATGGTTTTTCATGTGTGGAAGTATTATAAGTTAACCATGAGATCATAACCCTTTCATTCTCATAACTCACCACACACACACTTCTCTCTTCCTCTTCTTCCTACCCACGGCCGAACACCACCCCAAGCACCACCACCATCATCAATCATTCCTCATACAATCCATACATATACAAAGGTGTAAGAAGGTGTACAAGGAAGCTTGGAGCTCTTGGAAGCTAAAGGACCTCTCACACAAGCTTTTATCCACCTCATTTTCATCTAGTGATCATCCCTAGCCTTGAGCTAGTAGTAAGATCATTCTACTCTTCATTTTACATCTTGTTTTGGTGGTTAAAGAATGATACAAGTTGTTAATTATGAAGAACACTATGAATCTTGAACATGAAACTAAAACATAAGACTAAAATCATAAGAAAACAAGTTGTTTAAGTGTTGTTATGCTTGTTGATTGTTGATTGCTCATGTTATTGATGTAGATCATCATGTGATCTTGCTAGATAGTGATTAAAGACATAATCTAGCAAGATGAGAGGATGATTATGTTAAGATCAAAGTAATCATCCATATGTAAATCATGAACTTTAAGAGTAAATTGTTTTTCATGTAAAGTGATGATCAAAGTGAAACATAAGTCTTCTAGATCTATGATTTTAAGAATGATTTTTCAAGAAACCAAGTTAAAAATACAAAGTTTACTTAAGCTTGGTTCTTAAAGGAATTAACCACATTTTTAGTGGTTAATCAAGTGTAGGATCATGTATTTAACAAGAAAAATCCAAGAAGAAATATTTATAGAAAATGATTTACAAGTTGTGAAGATCTAATTTCTTCAAAAATGATGTTTTTAAATAAATAACCACACTTTAAAGGGTAACTAAGCCTACTAAACACACTAGTAAGTTACTACAAATTTTTTGTAAACTTTCAAGTTCATGAAGTAGTAATTTATGCTTGATTTTGGCAAATTGGTAAGTGTTGATTGGTTTATTGTTGATTGTGATGATTTATAAAAGAAAATGATATGCTTGAAAGCATGGAAACCTCCATTTTTAGGGGAAACTAGGGCAAAAATTTTCTAGAAATTTAACACTTAGAAAAATATTTTTAAACAAATATTTACAAGTATATTTTGAACCATGAATTTTTATATAAAGTTTGCCATAATTTTTGTTACAAAACTTATAAATATTGGAGGTTGGTTTTTGTAAATAAAAGTGACTAAATATGTATTTAGGAAATATATATTTAGATGTCACCATGTGTGTGATTATTTGTATATTATGTGTATTAGTTATATTATTTTAGGACTTGAAAAAATATAACTCGTCAAAATACCAAGAAATTGCAATCCAAAATATTACCAAAATTCCAAGAAATGAATACACAAATTTTACCCAAAATACTGGAGAAACCGAACAAGGAATATAACCTACAAAATATTCCGGAAATTTAATTTATAAGTATATTTTGGTAATTAGTATTTTGGACACCAAGAGAACAAAAATATAATTTTTACAACTATTACAAAATATATCATGTTTTTTACAAGGAGAAAATATATTATTTTTGGTAAATAAAAATATATATATTTTATTGAAATTATTAGAAGACATATTATTTTTGGGAGAAAATATATATTTTCTTGAATAATCATGAAATACATTAATTTTGGGTGAAAAATAGATTTATATATATTTTCTAAGTTAGACTTGAAAATATATTATTTTGAGGTTTATATGAAAATTATAAGTATTTTTGCCGAGGGAAAAATTATAAATAATTTTTCTATGTAATATTTCTTAAAATATATATTTTGGGAAAATATATTGATGTATTTTTATTAGAAATATTATTCCGGAAAAGTTAATACAAAAATTAAGTATAGGATACTTAATTAACACAATAAAAATACGTATTTTCGTACGTATAATTACACACCGGGATACGCTACCGATACTTGGCAAAAATATACGAGTATATGAATATGAGTATAAATACACCCATCCTTGTGGAATTATACATGTACAAATATATAAACTTGACAAGTTAAAAATATATTATTTTAACTAATATTCCAAAATGTAATAAATATAATTTAAGTTAAAATATTTATTATTTTAACAAATAATTATATAACTGGGAATAATATTGATGACACAATGAAACATAACTCAAAGACACTAATTAATACTAAGTCAAGGCACGACCCGCTCGTCTAATAAACCATAGTACGTTGTAGGTAGTCGTGCACACGAGTAGCAGCTTTGGGTTACAATTGGTTACGAAGAACGCAAGATTGTGAGTTCATGTCCCCCTTTTCTTTTAACTGTTTTCAGTTTTATAACTTCGGGGGTGAAGTACATGTTACAAATTGTTTACAAACGTTTACATGTGGTATGGTTAGCTAAGGAAAGGTACTGCTAGATCGTGTGAGTGGTGGGTACAACGCTTAAGACCATTAATCCTCGTAGTAGGACCGAGGGACATAAGTAGATCTATTTGGGTGTAGCGAGCCCACACCCATGTGGACCGGGGTTTGTCCCATGAGGTGACTATGTCTTACAGCCGGAGACAAAATTTGCTAGGTTTGAGCCTTCCTGCATCACGTCACACATATTAATGGCCTTGCAAACCATTAATTATCTGTTTTCCTTGTTTGCTTTCATACCGGGTTTACAAATACATACATACTTACTTATGATGATTACAAAGTTTATTCGAGCTCACACACTAAACACATGAACTCGCTCAACTTTTGTTGATGTTTTCAAACTACATGTATTTCAGGAAACTAAGTATGGATCTGGCGGGCGTTGGAAGTTTTCAAGGGTTGTTTGGAATAAAAGATGTCATCCGGTGTCTAAGGGTTTGGGGTTGTGTATCTTATCCTGGATAAGATACATATTCCAAAGCCTAGTTTTTATTAGTGTCTTTTGTTAAGTCCTTATGGAACTCAAAACTTTTTGGTGTTGTATTCTGAATGCGAAGTCTGTGTTTTGGGATTTAAAACAATGTTGCATGTAATGTTTTTAAAACTATCTATGGATGAACATCTTGGTTTTATCATATAACTGTTTGTTATGGTTGAATGCAATGATATTAAGCAAGTCACACATAATCACGCTTCCGCAAAAGTCAGGGTGTGACATCGGTGGCGCCAGAACCACTTGGATATACAAATCGAAAAAAAAAACACAGATCCGACCAGTTTATCAGTCGATGTTCGAAATCCGATTTTGGGAGTGATCGGAATTTGATGGGTTTAATTTCAGGTAGTTTAATGAATGGCAGAAGCTTACTGAACGATGATAAAGTTCCTGAGGGATTGTTGATTCTGTCATGCGAAGAAGATTACTGTAGTCTGTTTGCCTTTTCTTGAAAAAGGGACTGTTGATTCTATCATGATGAAATTTGATTGAGATTGACCTTTAATTTGGGATCTGGAGATGGGGATTGGATAGGTGCTGCTGCCATTGAAGCTTTTTTGGTGAAGAATAGAGAGAAAGAGAAGGAAGAAGAATACGGTGGTGGTAGTGCTGGTGGTGGTGGTGGTGGTGGAGGTAGTTGCAGGTTGTGGTGGGCTGTGAAGGTGGAGGAGGCCGTGGTGTTAGAGGTTGAAGAAGATTAGTCTTCTTTATATATATTTTTTATTTCTTTTAATTGTTCAAGGGTAATATAGTCATTTCACACATAGTTAACTAAGAAATTTAACAGAGGTTAGGTCAGGGGACCAACCGAGTTCATTTTTGACAACTTTTGGGACCACGCGTGTAATTAGTAAACCATTAGGACCAAGTATGAAATTTTTGCAAACCACAGGGACTAACCAAGCATTTAACTCTATATAATATATAATAGTTTATTCAAGTTTTACAAAAATAAAATTTATAACTTTTTTTGTAATTTATGGTGTTGTGACTCATGTATAGGGTTTTTTTCTTTTTTCATTTCTAACCCAAAACTTTTCTTCTTTTGCAATTTAGACCCTTTGGTTTTTTACTTTTAGCCCAAAGTTTTTCATCTTTTGCAATTTAACCCCAACTTTTTTTTTTTCAATTTTGGTCCACCATACTTTTCATCTTTCCCAAGGTTTTTGTTTCGTTATAAATTTTGTAAGTTAATGCACCATAACGTGCGTGTGGGGTTCAATATTTTTTGTATACTTTTCCCGTTCGACTCGCCCGTCGCAACACATCTATTTTTCTCTGTTTGAAAAGTTCATCGCAACGCGCAGGTCATAGATTGACTTAGTTATTTTTTCTATGTTTTATGTTTCGGTTTAATTTCTCTGCAACGAGCGTGCATGATTCAAAGATTTTACGTCAGCTTTTCGCTTGGCGTTATTTTTTCCGTTTTTATTTATTTTTTTATTACGAGCTTTTACAGTGTTGGTGGTCGCTGACAGTGGTATAACATTGGTACTACTTGACACAGTTTTACAACAACTGCTGCAACACATGGGCTTAATACTAGTATACATTTACACCGTAACAAAATTTACGTACAAGTTTTCTATACTTTTAAAATAACAAATCTTACTTCTAATACACAAATTTTAAAGAATATCACATGTCAACATTATATCATCTCTAAAAATTCGTTTTTAATCAAAACTGGTTTTTAATTTATTTTTAATCATCTCTAAAAATTCATTTTTAATCAAAACTGATTTTTTTTTATTTTTAAAATCATGTTAATATCATATAATGACAGTATCACTTCTTTTAAAATCGTTACCTTAATATCCACACCTACTTCAAAAAAAATTAATTTATAATGATAATGATTTTTTTTTGTACTAAAGTTACTAAAGAGAGTTAAATTCTATTATATTTATAATAGTAATAATAATGATACTTTTGAATTAAATTACCGAAAAATACAGAATCTACGGATTCTTAAGTATTATGAATGACAACATGATATGTTTGAAACAAACTTTGAGTTACTATAGAGAATAATCAAATGTAAACGCATGGGCGGAACCAGAGGGGGGTCAAGAGGGTCCGTTGACCCTCCGGTCACCAGAACTTTTTGAACTTTTATTTATAAATTTTGAGTTTTTGAAGAACAAATTTAGAGATGGACCCCCTAATTTGAACCAGTATAGAATATAAGCTTATGATGACCCCCTAACTAAATCGTTCTGGTTCCGTCACACGTATGAGTTTAAATATTTTTCATATTTAACCATATTACATGATTTAACAGTTTAATCTTTTTACTAAAAACTTTTACGTTTATCAATATAGCTTAACAATTTGTTAATAGCCTAAGAACTTTTTAAATTATATGTGGACATGATAGGTTAATTTGTATTAACAAATAAGGGAAAACATTATTCAAATCGTGTAATACACATAACTATATTCTAGTCTCTATAATAATAAAAAATGTCTAATTAAAAAAACTTTATTAAAGAAGTCATTGCTCTTTAATTAAATAAATTTACTTGTAGTGGTTTTTAAGTTTTCATAGTTTTTGTGATGAATTATAATAACCGGAGATAAAGTTTAGTGGACAAGATTGAATAATTAAGATATAATCTTGTAAACTTTAAACCACAAACATTTTATCAATATGGATGAGAAGCTTTAGTAGGGAATGGTTCACATTAGTTTGCAAAAGAACATCATCGATCACCAAAAACATCATGTTCATGAAATATATTACGATGAGTTTCAACATGTTATTAAATTTGGATCCTTAATATCTCACAAACATAACCCATCTCCCTTTCAATGATCCCCGATGTGCATTTGGGTGTCATGTGTATGATATTAGCGAAGAAACGCTCACTAGCAGGACCTATGGAGAACAAGCAAGCGTTTTTTGGAAAAAAAAAGAATTTGACATGAAGACCAAGGCTCTTCACATGCCCGAATGCTACTCGAAAAACATTGATAGATGTCATGATCATTAAACATGTTATAATGTTTCAACAAGCCCAGTTTGATCCCCATAGCCATTCTACTAAATATCGTCGAGCTAAATGAATAACTCTTTAAAATTCTCCTTGGCAAATTGCAAACTCACATACATTTCACGTCCTAAGCTACATTTGATGATTTGTTCAACCTCATGATAGGTTCATGATAGTTCACAATGTATTGTAACTTGTAAGGTTTTTTGATGCTCTACAATGATTATACGTTTATGACAAATTAACTTCACCTGAATCATATAATCACAACTATTAATTCAATCCAATATGCATTAGGCCACGTGTGGTGGGTTATGTGACAAGTGACAATTGTGTAAGAAAAGGGGTTATGGTGCTTTATATAACTTGAGTGTGTAGTGAAGTTAGGACTTTATATATATGTGTGTGAGTGGGGAGGGAATGATAACGTCGTGATATACATAGCGGGGAGGCAAAAAACTTACCCCATAGTCAGTGGCAGACCTACCCTTTGGCCAGGGTGGGCGGCCGCACCCCTTGAAAAAAAAAATTTAGTGTATATTTTAGGCAAAAAACCCGACCGCACCCCTTGAAAATATGGTTGAACATCTCATCTGCACCCCCAACAAATAATTTATGGTCCGCCACTGCCCATAGTGCCGGCCGTAATGGTGTAGCCGGGCGCTATGGGGCGCCATTATCATTTCCGACAGTATATACCGTCCCGTTACGGGACGGTCGGTCTTACTATGGGAGGTATCAAACTGAAAATTACATCATTGGTAAAAGGATGAGTAAACTGCAATTTTACACCCTGAGGTTAGGGGTCATTGGCACTCCTACCCCCCCTAAGGAAATAATTGCAAAATTACACCCCACTGTTAACCCTTATGTCGCACTTTTACCCCCCGCCGTTAAAGTGGGTTAACAGTCAACTGTATAACATGAAGGTCAAAGGGTAAAATTGTCATTTCGCTCTTATCTAAAGCTTCTTTGATAAACTAAACCCTATAAGTAACATACCCAAGCATAATTACCCCCCACCTTCCCACTATCGATCTCTTACCCTTCTTCTCCGGCGACTGAACACACCGACGACTTCAAGCTTCAACCTTCTTCTCCGGCGACTTCAACCTTCAACCTTCTTCTCCACCATCGTCCGATCACAACCACAGCCGCTTCAACCTTCTTCTCCACCATCGTCCGATCACAACCACAGCCGCTATCAGTCGAAATGCCGGTCTTCTTTTGGCTACTCCGCTATATCATCCGCCACACCAAAGGTATAATCTGCCAATGTTAGTTAATCAGGGTCAGATTTAGTCATTATCATGTTATACACAGGGGTTAGGGTCTGATTTGGTTCATGTTGGTTTTTTTTACAGTTGACCTAACGATGAGCTTATCAAGCTCATCTTTGGTGGTCCACCTGGTTGTCTCTGTGTTTGGGAGGCCTGTCCTCAACTTCCATCTACCACCGGAGAGTTGAGCGGATGTTTAGTCTAGTAGTTATTAGGCTTTTGTGTAATATGTAGGTTAACTTAACTTAATCGAAGCTTTTGTGTAATATGTAGGTTAACCTAAGGTAACTTATTTAGCTTTTGTCTAAAAGCTTTTGGGTATTTTGTTTGATCAAAATTAGGTTGTTGACATTATGTTTGATTATGTTTGATCAAAAAAGCTTTTGGGTAATGCATACAATCTCCTATATCCTCTGTGTTAAAATATTTAGATTTGAGCTGTATGTTTGATTGTATGCATTTGCAGCTTGTTTACTAACCTGAATGTTCTAAAATGACAGTTTCCTTGGTTGATCACACTGAATGTTCTGAAAGTTGGGCATGAAATCTGAACCTTATGTTTGATTGTATGCATTTGCAGCTTGTTTACTAAGCCGAATGTTCTAAAATGACAGTTTACTTGGTTGATCACACTGAATGTGCTGACAGTTTGGGCATTTGCAGGTTGTAAATAACACACAGTTTGGGCATAAGTTGCTTAAGTGCATATGTTCATATGTTCACATTTCCTTCAAATCATCCATCACTATGTCTGTCACAACCCCCTTCACAATGAATCTGAACCTTATTTTTGAACAGGTATTTTTGAACAAGTATGTTGTTTGATCAAAATTAGGTTGTTGACATTATGTTTGATAAAAAAAGCTTTTGGGTAAGCTTTTGAACAGGTATGATTGTTATTACTAGAAAGAAGCAAAACAGCCAAACATTTCCTTCAAATCATCCATCACCATGTCTGTCACAACCCCCTTCACAAAACCACCACCCTCTCCCGCCACTTTAGCCGCACCATTACCAGCCACAAAGGTCATCACAGTGTTCATGTGTTGGCGGCAATGAGGACACAATGCACTAGGATTAACAATCTGATGATCTCCATATTGATCAAAAAAGCTTTTGGTGTTTTGTTTCAGATTACGTGTTCAAAATGAAACTATTAGGTTTTAGATCAAAAAACAGGTTCAGATTTTTTATTTAGAATCATAGAACATGTATTTGATTTTGGCGGGAAGGGTTTTGTAAATCTCAGGGGGTAATTGTGCGACTTAACAGGAATGTTGGGGGGGTAAAATGTAAGGGTAGTATAGTAATTTCAACTTAGAGTTAACAGACTGTTAACCCACTTTAACGGCGGGGGGTAAAAGTGCGACATAAGGGTTAATAGTGGGGTGTAATTGATGCGTTGTCAAGTGTTATATATATTAGGTGTATATTTTAAGCCCCTTTAACACTTTTTAGTCAAGTTTTAAATTTATAAAACACGATATTTACTAACACTAGACACACATATGGGCAAGTGCACCCATCGTGAGCGTAGTATAGTGTTGGTAAGATACCGAGGTCGTCCAAGGACACAAGAGCTTTTAGTACCGGTTTATCCTCAACGTCTAATCAAAATAAAAAGTTTAGAAAAAAAGTTTTAAACTAAGAAAAATAAAAACTAACTAAAATGCTGAAAATAAAAATAAAAATAAAAACAGATAGACAAGATGAATCACTTGGTTCCGACTCGTATCTAGTGTAACCTTTGATTATTTCCGCACTTTTGCACATAATTAAGAGATTATCTTAGTTATTGTAGTAAGCCCCTCTTTTGAAGGTGACGTTACCCTCACCCCAGTAGTTTGAGTCAGCAAGGATACAATCCTAAAAGGGTGGATTATTGGAAGATAATTAATTAAGTTATTAATGCAATATTATGGTAGGCCCCTCTTTTGGAGGTGACGTTACCCTCGACTAAGTAGTCTGAGTCAGCAGGGATACAGTCCTAAATAGCCGGGTTATAGTATTAATAGTAGTTAACTTATGAGGGGATCAAAGAGTTTGGACCCCCGCCATCCAATACCGTTAAGTATTGAATGAGGTCCTACTAAATTTGACCCAGGTCCATTGTAGGACCTCTAAACGCTGAACAATGGCAAGACCTTTACCAAACCATTCCCTTAACCCCCGACCAGGTAGCCAACATACCTCCATATAGACCGTGGAGATATGAATGGTGAAAATCTTTTATTTTATATAGACAGTAAAATAATTTCAAGACACCACGGACAAATGATAAGGAAAGATCACCTTCAACATAAGCAACTAGTTATTAAAGTCATTAATACAAAACCAAATAAAAAGTGCAAAAGATTAGAAATAAAAACTAGACACTTTGTCTTCACCAAGTGATGTAAGAGACTTAGGCAAACATGGCCTTGATTGTCAAGAACTCTTACGATCAATCTTGGATCCCGAGACGACTCTCACACTCTATGATGGACAATGGATGATGGTGTTATGGTGGTGGTGGGTGGTGGGTGAAGTGTGAGAGAGGTGGTGTGCCAAGGGATGGTTTGAGCTTGAGCCAAGCACTTCTATTTATAGGCTGAACAGAAGCTCGGGCACGGCCCCGTGTCCAGTGGGCACGGCCCCGTGTCCACATCCTCTCTTTCTTCATTAAATGCAGCTTTGTCGTATTGGTTGACCACGCCCCCGCGTCCGCTGAGCACGACCCCGTGTGCAGAAGAATCTTTGTACTATGAAGATTTGCCTGGATTGTGCGAATCTTATAGTTGACCACGGCCCGTGTCCGCTGAGCACGGCCCCGTGGTGGGCAATAGAAGCTTCTACCACTTTGTCTTTTCTGCTGACACTTGGGCACGCCCCCGTGCTGGCTGAGCACGGGGCGTGTTCAGGCTTCTGATCTCTTGTTTTGCTTGGGAAGATGCTGTTGTGGGGTCGGGCATGTCACGTCTTGACCTTTTTCTTGTATTTATGTTAGATTTTGATGTGTTTTTGCTTCTTTTGTTAATTTGAGCTCATTTAATCCTGAAAATACAAAAGGAAGACAAAAGCACACTTTTTCCAACATTAGTACTAAAAAGGGGTTAGTTTTATACCTCATTTGATGAAATTTATATGTTAATATTTGAACACATCAAATACCCCACACTTGAATCTTTGCTTGTCCTCAAGCAAAACTCTTTAATATGTGGCTATTTACACTCCCAAATGGAATGGGTAGAGAAGAAGGTTTTTGAGCTTGTCGTAGAGTGTCGGGATTTCAAAGATTCTTTATTCAATTTTATTTTTATTTATTTATAATCCTATTCGTCATGATTTATTTAAAACTTTTCATAAGAGAAATTACTTATTAGGGCATAACATGCCTTTGTAAAATTCTATTTATATACAAGTTCACATACCTCACGGGGATCACTCAACACTCGGCCGAAAATGTATTTTTGTGGATCACTCGAGAGCGGCATGGAACTTACTCCTACCATAGGCTTGCCAAGCAATCAATCCTCCTCCTTTTTAACTTATATACCTTTGTAAATATCAAGAGGACTTTGTGGGTAAAGGGTTAGGCTTGAGTTAAAGGTAGGTGGTTGGGTTGGTGGTTAGTGGTTAGTAGAAAAAGGGCGAAAAGCGTAACAAGTGTCGGTTTTCGTAAGACTTTCTATTTTTTTGAAACTTTTATTTTGATGAAGCTATTCATTCAAACAAAGTTATTTTTGATGAACTTGTTTGTTTATTTTCTTTTGCTTCATCATCAACACAATTTTTTTTTTTTTTTTTTTTTTTTGAAGTCATACGAAAAATCGAACTTGTTACTAAAACAAAAGGGATCAAAATGAAAAAGGTTTTGGTGGGTAAAAGGGTGTTTGGTTTGGGTTATGAAATGAAAAGGTTTAGGCTCAAAGGGGCTAACTAGGGGGATTTTGGGTAGGTGGTGAAAAAAAAAAGAAAAATAATGGTGTAGAATAAAAAAGGTTAGTCCTAATGCCTCCATCATTTACTTACTCGGGTTTAAGTTGGTAAGGACCGGGAATGTATCGTCATGGCAAGTTCTGGAGTCGTAAGAACCAAGCGGCTATTCACACAAGAAACGAAAATGAGCATTTAGTTCTAATGATGTGTAATTGTATGCTCAATAAAGGCTCAAAACTCACTTTTGTGGGAATGGGTTTTTATGTGGTCAAGTATATATAATCAAATTTTAACTATGCTTGTCATGCCTTTTCATAATTTTCTTATGTTGGTTCTTTTTATCACGACGCTATCGGTTGTAAATTCGTAAAAATATAACTTTTTTAGAACTTGAATTTCCCGAGTTAAACCTAGACAAAAAAAATGAAAATTTTTGAAAAAATTTGGGGTGATTAGCGGTTCCAATAGAGTTTTGTGTAAGGCTTGTATTTAGGACTTGCAAATTCAAGGTTTTAGCATCCCCCCACACTTAAATTACACATTGTCCTCAATGTGTCCCAAAAATAAGTTTTTAGGTTGATTGAATGCGTAAAAAGGTGTAAAAAGCAAAAATTTTGTGTTACTGGGCGCTGAACACGGCCCCGTGTTATCCGGGCACGGCCCCGTGTTCAAGTGCCAGTAACAAATTTAAAACAAGAGAAACAGAAGTCTGGACACGGGGGCGTGTTGGATGAACATGGCCCGTGTCCAGTTACCTGAACTGGGTCTTTTTCTGCAGACAGTGCAGCACGGGGCCGTGTTGGGTGGACACGGCCCGTGCCGAGCTTACTGTAAACGAAGAAATTTGTCGGACGGTTCTGTTTTCCTGTATAGAGTGCTGGTTCAAGTTTCCCTTGTATCCTTTGCCATCTCAAGTGTGTTTTATTCCTGAAAATTAAAACTAACTAGAAAACAAGAAAATTAATCTAAACTAAGGATAGTTCCGCGGAATGCCTCCGTGGTGCGCCACGTTTATAAGGGTCCTTGGCTAGACCCAAAGCTTGGTCATATATTACCCAAGTGGGATGTATTGCATCCCATGTTACACCGTCGGAGAGCGTCATCCAGGCTTGAGTCTATGACCTTCATGTATTTGACCGGGTCTTCTTCCTCTACTTTCTTTCCACATTCAGACTTCACTTCCTCATCCCCAAACTTCAATGTTAACATTCCGTCATTCATATCCACCACTGCTTGGGCGGTGGCTAGAAATGGTCTCCCAAGGATGAGAGGGACATCGGTGTCTTCTTCCATGTCTAGGATGACAAAGTCGGTTGGAAAAACGAAGTTGTCTACCTTGACCAGCAGATTTTCAGCGACACCTTGTGGAAATTTGACGGACCTGTCGGCGAGTTGTATGCTCATCTTTGTAGGGCTTGTTGTTCCTAGGCCGAGTCATTTGAACATTGACGTGGGCATGAGGTTAATGCTAGCCCCAAGATCGGCTAATGCATTACGAACGGGAGACTTCCCAATCGAGCAAGGAATTGTGAAGCTCCCGGGATCGATTTTCTTTTGTGGAAGTTTGTTGAGTACTAAAGCGGAGCATTCTTCGCCTAAGTTAACTAATTGCAATGATTCAATTTTCCTTTTGTGAGTGAGGAAATCCCTCATGAATTTTGCATATTTAGGCATTTGGGTTAGGACCTCAATAAAAGGAATATTAACATGCAATTGTTTTAGTAAGCTTTCAAACTTTGCGAATTGCTCATCGGTCTTTTGACGATTTAACCTACCGGGGTATGGAATTGGAGGAGTCTTGGTGGGCTCCTGATTTGGTGAAGAAGCCGTTTCTGGTTGAGGTGTAGGTGAAGTCGTTTTTTGACTTCCTTCAACTGGTGGTAACGGGGCATCCTCGGGACCTACGGTTCGGTTTCTCAAAGTGATGAGGTGTACTTGCGCCTTTGGGTTGGTTTCGGTATTACTTGGTAACGCGCCTTGTGGTCTCTCGGAGAAATTTTGAGCTAGTTGATTTAATTGTTTTTCAACGTTTTGAATGCTAGCTTGTTGATTTCTAAAATTCGATTCTAATTGTTGAAATCGATCCGAGTTTTTCTTTTCGGTGTCGGAGATGAGGCGAGATACGGTATCTTCAAGCCTTTCTCTTCCACCTTGTTGTTGAGAGAAATTTTGTGGTTGTTGAAAGTTAGTACATTGGTTTTGTTGGTTACTACTATTGCCGGGATCTCTCTAACCAAGATTTGGGTGGTTACGCCATCCTTGGTTGTAGGTACCCGTTGGAGGACCCGACGGCCTAGGTCTATTATCAATGTAGTTTACCATTTCTGCTTGTTCATCTAATTCTTTCATACAACTCCAATTTTCATGTGACCCACCACACCCTTCGCAAGCCATAACTGAGGCCGTTTTTGTCATTTCTAACTTTTTGATTTTCGAAGAGAGGGCCTCGATTTGGGCTTGTAAAGAAGTGCTTTCATCAACCTTATGGGCCCGGGGCAATAGATTTATTACCTCGGGGGGTGTGCCATTGAAAATTGGTTTGAGCAATTTCCTCAATTTGATTATATATTTCGTTTGGGCGACGATTACCTAAAAGTCCCTCGGAGCTTGAATCAAGTGTCTGTCTTGTGTGTGGCAACAACCCATTGTAGAAAGTGGATACTTGTTGCCACACCGCTAGACCATGATGAGGACACTTTCTTAGAAGCTCCTTGAACCTTTCCCAAGTTTCATATAAGGATTCCCCATCTTCTTGTGAGTATGTATTAATTTCAGTCATTAGTTTAGCCGTTTTAGCAGGAGGGAAATACTTATATAGAAACTTTTGGGCTAGTTCATCCCTGGTGTTTACCGAGCCAACTGGGAGGGTGTTAAGCCAAGCCTTAGCTCGGTCTTTTAGTGAAAATGGAAACATCCTAAGGCGAATGGCGTCGTTTGATGCCCCATTGATCCGAAAAGTATCACATATTTCCAAGAAATTAGTAATATGTAGATGGGGATCCTCGTCTGCAAGCCCATGGAAGGTTGCGGAGTTTTGGAGCATTTGTATCAAATGCGGCCGAAGTTCGAAGTTGTTGGCTTCGACATTCGGTGCATTGATAGCGGCGCCGAGATTGCCTACGGTGGGCCGTAGGTAATCCATGAGGGTACGTTGGTCCGCCATTGGAAGTGGGTCCCCCGAAACTTTCTCTTGATTTTTAGCTTTAAGTCTTTTTCTGAGAAAGCGTTCGAGTTCTTCTAGGGGTTCTTTTATGTCTCTACTAGAACTGGAGCTCATGCACTACGTAGGAGGTTCAAATGTGGCACCTGGGTTCCAAGTCCTGCAATAAAAACAGAAAAGAACGTTGGTCAGAAGGTTCACCACGGCCCCGTGCTCAGTGAACACGGCCCGTGGTCAGAGATACAGTAATTGTTTCCCGGATCCCTGTTACTGGGAGTTGGACACGGCCCCGTGTTGCACCGACACGGCCCCGTGTTCAGCTCTCTGTAACTCAGAAAATAAAAACTGCCAGTGATGTTGCTGGGCACGGCCCGTGTCCGACCAGGCACGGCCCGTGCTGAGCTCTGCAGAAGCGGAAAAACTAAAAAAAAAATCCTAAAAAAATTGAAAAATAAGGAAAACGATTAGGCCGTTGATTCCTAACTTTCTTAAAATCCTTGTGTCCCCGGCAACGGCGCCAAAAACTTGATGCGTTGTCAAGTGTTATATATATTAGGTGTATATTTTAAGCCCCTTTAACACTTTTAGTCAAGTTTTAAATTTATAAAACACGATATTTACTAACACTAGACACACATATGGGCAAGTGCACCCATCGTGAGCGTAGTATAGTGTTGGTAAGATACCGAGGTCGTCCAAGGACACAAGAGCTTTTAGTACCGGTTTATCCGCAACGTCTAATCAAAATAAAAAGTTTAGAAAAAAAGTTTTAAACTAAGAAAAATAAAAACTAACTAAAATGCTGAAAATAAAAATAAAAACAGATAGACAAGATGAATCACTTGGTTCCGACTCGTATCTAGTGTAACCTTTGATTATTTCCGCACTTTTGCACATAATTAAGAGATTATCTTAGTTATTGTAGTAGGCCCCTCTTTTGAAGGTGACGTTACCCTCACCCCAGTAGTTTGAGTCAGCAAGGATACAATCCTAAAAGGGTGGATTATTGGAAGATAATTAATTAAGTTATTAATGCAATATTATGGTAGGCCCCTCTTTTGGAGGTGACGTTACCCTCGACTAAGTAGTCTGAGTCAGCAGGGATACAGTCCTAAATAGCCGGGTTATAGTATTAATAGTAGTTAACTTATGAGGGGATCAAAGAGTTTGGACCCCCGCCATCCAATACCGTTAAGTATTGAAGGAGGTCCTACTAAATTTGACCCAGGTCCATTGCAGGACCTCTAAACGCTGAACAATGGCAAGACCTTTACCAAACCATTCCCTTAACCCCCGACCAGGTAGCCAACATACCTCCATATAGACCGTGGAGATATGAATGGTGAAAATATTTTATTTTATATAGACAGTAAAATAATTTCAAGACACCACGGACAAATGATAAGGAAAGATCACCTTCAACATAAGCAACTAGTTATTAAAGTCATTAATACAAAACCAAATAAAAAGTGCAAAAGATTAGAAATAAAAAGTATTACACTAGACACTTTGTCTTCACCAAGTGATGTAAGAGACTTAGGCAAACATGGCCTTGATTGTCAAGAACTCTTACGATCAATCTTGGATCCCGAGACGACTCACACACTCTATGATGGACAATGGATGATGGTGGTGGATGATGGTGTTATGGTGGTGGTGGGTGGTGGGTGAAGTGTGAGAGAGGTGGTGTGCCAAGGGATGGTTTGAGCTTGAGCCAAGCACTTCTATTTATAGGCTGAACAGAAGCTCGGGCACGGCCCCGTGTCCACATCCTCTCTTTCTTCATTAAATGCAGCTTTGTCGTATTGGTTGACCACGCCCCCGTGTCCGCTGAGCACGACCCCGTGTGCAGAAGAATCTTTGTACTATGAAGATTTGCCTGGATTGTGCGAATCTTATAGTTGACCACGGCCCGTGTCTGCTGAGCACGGCCCCGTGGTGGGCAATAGAAGCTTCTACCACTTTGTCTTTTCTGCTGACACTTGGGCACGCCCCTGTGCTGGCTGAGCACGGGGCGTGTTCAGGCTTCTGATCTCTTGTTTTGCTTGGGAAGATGCTGTTGTGGGGTCGGGCATGTCACGTCTTGACCTTTTTCTTATATTTATGTTAGATTTTGATGTCTTTTTGCTTCTTTTGTTAATTTGAGCTCATTTAATCCTGAAAATACAAAAGGAAGACAAAAGCACACTTTTTCCAACATTAGTACTAAAAAGGGGTTAGTTTTATGCCTCATTTGATGAAATTTATATGTTAATATTTGAACACATCAGTAATTTTGCAATTATTTCCTTAGGGGGGTAGGAGTGCCAATGACCCCTAACCTCAGGGTGTAAAATTACAGTTTACTCTAAAAGGATTGATTTTTTGAACACTAGCGGCCTATAGGCTATAGTGCCGGCCGTACAGGTTTGTTTTGCATGCTTTGGTACCATTTAAAGTGCTTGGTGTGCTTATTTTTTAATTTTAAAAATTTAATTGTTTTTATTTTAAGTTTTAAATATTTATGATTTAAATTTATTTTTTTTAATTTTAAAATTTAATTGTTTTTATTTTAAGTTTTAAATATTTATGATTTAAATTTACACGTAGAGAAAAATGCCCGGATAGTCCCTGTGGTTTCACGTTTTTTCACCTATAGTCCCTATCTTTCTAAAACTACTTGAATAGTCCCCAAGTTTTCACTTTTTGTTCCCGGATAGTCCCTGGGTCTAACTTCAGTTACTTTTCTCTGTTAAGTGGGTGTTAAGAGGGTGTGAAATGACAAAAATACCATTTCCTTAAAAGGCCAAACCACAGGGACTATCCGGGCATTTTTCTCTTTTTATTTATAAAACCCCACCACCACACTTCATCTTCAACCTCCACCCACCATCACCCTCCTCCACCCTCCACCATCACCCTCTCTCTCTCCCTCTCCAATTCCGGCGAAAGTCCGGCTACTCACGGTGGAACCAGGGGTTTCCGGCCATTTTTCACGGTGGAACCAGGGTGTACCCCCCTTAAACCGCACCTCCCGAGACCTTTTCCAGCTTCGGTTTTCCGATTCGAGCTGCGGGGATGACACTTTCAGAAAATACAAAGATCTTCACACAGATCTTCAAGATCTGAACCGTGTCACGAAATCTGAACCGAATAACTTACAGCAGCCACCTCCATCTTCATTTAATCCCTCCACCTTCAAAATCTGAACCGTGTCGCGAAATCTGAACCGAAACAGATCTAACCTGTAGTTGAACCAAGTCAGTTGAACTCGAAACTAAACCCGAACCAAACTCAAACTGATAATGTAGGATTGTATTCGGACCTGTTTGAGTCTATCAGAAGAATTCCTATCCAAATCAAGAGGCGGAAACTAATGATTTGGTGCTATTTCAGTCGGATTCACTATTAATTGCTGTTGTATTGATCACGGTAACGATTACAGACTCTGACAGCACTTCGGCAGCACTTCGTGGCTTACCTGAAGAGAACACCTAGAACTATGTGTGTGGTTCGCTCATAGGACCTATATATATGCATGCAAGTTCCGCTTTTATGTACCTGACACATAAGCGAACCTAGTATCATGACATATAAGCGAACCATACACTATGACACATAAGCGAACCTAGCATGACACATGAGCGAACCTATACAACATTACGGACAAAATCAGAAATGATACATGTTTGAACGAAATCACCTACTATGAAACATAAATGCTTTTGTCTCATTTGTAGTGATGTCATGATGACTTCATCATTATGATGTCATCATCAAAGATGATGACATCATCCTCTTTCAGATCCGTAACGAGACTGAGACTCGATATAAGACGTAGTCGACAGACGTAGTGCACCAACAAACTCCCCCTCGGATGTTGACGAGTCTTCAGTGTCGAGTCTTCGATTGTCAACCTACAGTCTTTATCAGTCTTTGATCTTCCTCTGAAGTATTTGTCATTGCAAGAATCCTCATTCTCTATCTTCATCAATAACAAACTCTTCTCTATCAAATATTGAATATCATGGTGTCTTCAGACTCCCCCTCTCACTCTGCTGGGATCGTAGTCTGGAATTCACAAGATTATAACCTGGCTTTCATCCTGCTCTGGATCGAAATCTGGTCAACCTGCATAAACTCTACCCAAAAATAAATTTTCTGATAACCATTTGTGGATAAGATTTTCAAATCTAATTTACCACTTGCAGGAGTAACGTTTATAGCAAAAACTTTTCTCATTTTATTTCAACAATCTTCAAATACTTTCACCCAAACCATTTGTTCATCATGTTTAGCACTTGGAATTTTGAAAATCAGCTCTCCAACACCAGTTGTCGAAAATCTTTTTGGATTTTCAAAAATTTATGCTAAAACACACTAAAATCTTTTTGGATTTTTTAAAAGAAAGTAACTGACACTACTTGCAGAATCAAGAAAATGCAGAAATTAAATATTTACAGACAATATTTTTGTGAGTTCGTGCAAGAGGATCATATCAGTTTCTGAGACAAATCACCAACACCGTTAAGCTTCATTTCATTTTAAGCTCTAAATGATTCACTTAGATTGTCAGTATACTGGTCCACTTAAATTCTCACACAAAATTCAACTGCTTCGAGATACGATATTAATGTCTCAAACACTTAAACTTAATTGCGTGTCCCACCTCAGAATATACTCCCGTATCCAGATCCCAATATTCAGTCTTACAGGTAATTATGAAACAAATGATATCTGTAGGGATAATAAATTATGAAGAATCATGAGAGCTCAGGTCAGAACTACCGTTCAGCAGAGAGATCATGACTCAACTTTTGGGTGTGTCCCCTTTAGAGGATCTTTTTTACAACAGCATTGCTAAGCAATTTTATTGTCTTATCATATATGCTGAGGGTGATGCTATGTTTTAAGCATTGCAGAAAGTATTATTCAAGGACTAGGTCAGAATTTCCATTCAGCAGAAGTCCCGGAATAATACCCCAGATATCACTGAGTATAAAGACCTAGTATATCAGAAAAAGGAATCTTTCAAACGAGATTTCGGGGGTTACCCATATATCCGAGAGATGTTTCCCCACGATATAAGCAAGTTTGAAATTTAGGTTTATATCTCGTCACAATCTACTAAATGTGCAAAAATCTACTGGCACATCATCAGTGAGATCGTTTATCACATTTTAACTTTCCATTTCTTTAGCGTGCTGTGATAGTCCACTGATGTACTATCATTTCCTCTTTTAAGCAACAAAAACTCATTTTTCATTTTATCATGTTTTTGGCTTTTTCAAATTTTCAAATGTTTTTGGATTTTCTAAAATTTCTTACTCCCCCTAAAATGCAAACACATTTTAGGAAATTTGAAAACAAACTGTACAACAACGTGACAACTGATATCGAAATGCCTCAATTCTCCATCCACTTGGCATAAACAATCAGAACTCCCCCTCACAACAAACTATTTTCCCATTATAATCTCAAAACACTTAAGTTTGTTTTAATCAAATGGTTTTTCCGGAAAATAAGTTTTGTTGATTTTGTAAAACCATTAGTAGGTTAGGGATTTGGTTCATCACATTGTTTTTCAACCACTTGTAGGAAATCAGACACAACTTAATGTCCCTGATTTACCACTTGTACAATCAATCCAAACAAGCATTTTCAACCAATCATCATCTTGTAGGTTGAATTCTCAAGGTGCCGATTCCTACTCCTCGTTTACAAACCTGGGAGTTCCGGTAAGTCCTGCTTTTCAAAAACATATTTAAATATGATAAAGAATGATGCCGATTCATGATCCACGATTACCAACTTGGGATCTCCGGCAAGTCAGGTTTTTACTCTTTGAAAAATATATCCACCCAAGCCTGACCTTCCTTGGGTGTAACAACCTCTTCTTCTTCGTCTTTTCTTTCAACAGACTTGTGAACACGTCTTTTAGAAACATAAAATTCTTTGACACTTTTGGCCTTACCATTGACCATTTTGCCAAAAATGTGTTTTACAGTTCCGTTGAAAGCTTTATCAACATCAAATTTCTTCTTATCAGAATAAAATTGATTTGAAATTTCAACTTTTCCAACTTTCCTTTTAAAATTTTCAGCCCGCAAAGGTGGAAAATTCACATCATCCACTTTTGGAACTGATTTTTCAATTCTTTCTACAACACGTGGCTCCTCTGATTTTGTGGAATCAGATTCATCACCAGAATTATTACCTGAACCTTTCACAACCCATTTTTGATTTTTTACATTTTCTTTTCCTTTCAAAACACTCTTTGAACATTCACCAATCTCAAAGGTTGAATTTTCAAAGCCTGTAAACTTTCGGGTTTTCAGTTCAGTGTTATCCACAACTTTCTCTTTCATTTTACCAGAGACTTCCTGTTTTGGTTTGAATGTCTTCGGACAGTCCCTAGCAACATGACCAACAGTTTTACACTGAAAACATGTTCTCTTTTCAATCTTCTTTGGAACAACATTCTTCTTCAGTTCTTCTTGCTTCTTGGCAAGGAATTCTTGATTTGTCTCCTTCCAGAATGAACTCTTTTGTTCTTTCTCAGCACTTGTTCCTGAAACAAAAACAGTTTTTGGTTTATAAATTTTCTCATTTTTATAGTTTTTCGGTGGTATAAAACCTAGACCATTCTTTTTGAAATTACGGTTTTGGTTTGATTTCTTTTGAAAACCAGAACCAGAACTGTAACCCTTTTTCTTGTTTAAACGTTGTTGAACTCTTGAGGTGTAGGATTTAGGTTTATCATTAAGATTTAAATCTTTTATTTCAGAAATATTAATTTCTGTTATTTTGAAAACCTTTTTGATCATGTCTGGTTTAACACCTCTTATTGGAAAAATCTCATCACAATATAATTTGTCAGAATCTTTCAAAGTATATGCTACTTTGATCGGTTCGTCATCCAAATTAGATTTTGATAACAAAAATTTCTTATCATAAACCCGTTTGTCCTTTTTGGCTGTTGACTTTGACACATCGAACTCAGACTTTGACTCGGATTTGGACTCCGGTTTTGACTCCTCTATGTCATCTTTATCTAACACCTGATCGACCACACTTTTTATCAACTTTGACTCATGATCAGTGTCGGATGACATGTATGTGACATCAATATTTTCTGGCAAGTTATCCGACGGCCCAGACTCCCATTGTAAGTTTATTGCCTTTTCGACTCTTTCGGAATTTGGATTTCGAGGTAAAAATCCATTTTCGACCGGAGGCGGACATCTATTGTAGACCACACTTGGTTTCTTACCAGAAATCTTCATTTTATCTTCATCTTTTGTCACAGATTTCTTTTCTTCGGACGTCTTCACATCTTCAAACGTCTTCAAATTCTCCACAACTGGATAAATCCTGTCAACAACAAAAGTAGAACATGAGTAACTTTCTAATAACTTGTTGACTCTCTCGGTTTCTATCTTTTGTGTTGCCAACTTCAACTCTAGATCAGCACATTTCTTTATGTGAAAGTTGACATCATCCAACTGTCTCAGGTATGCTCTCTTCAGTGTATTCATTGCCATAACTTGTTCACCGTTTGAATCAGTATACTTGTTGATTTCTCTGTTCATTGTATCATATGATTCTTTTAATCTGTTTATATTGTGCTACAACTCATTGTTCTGCTTGATTAAAGAATCACAGTTCATGCACTTTTCAGTAACTTTAACAGGTTCTGCATCAACTTTGACTTCAAATTCAGGAACCTCTTTGACTTTTCTGTTTGATTGTAAAAATTCAGCTCTTCTCTTTTTCTCAGCTTTTGCCTCAGCTTTTAATCTTTCTTCCTCTTCTTCCTCTTCTTCAAGCTTTCTCCGTTTTTCCTCTGCAGCTTCCATGACTTTTCTGCACTTTTCTACCCATTTCAGATCGTAAGCATTAGCAATAGTCATCTCTTTCAAGTGAAATCACAAAAATATATTTTCAAGCAAGATCTCTGTTTGAAACGGAATCACCCTAAATCTTTAACCGGAATCACCAGATAATTTTGAGCAAGATCTGAATCTGTAACAGTTTAAACGGACTGAATATGTAACAATGTGTGTTGATGAAATCAATCTAAGACTCGTGTCTAAGATTTGTGAACTCGTTTAATGTAACCCGCAAACTGAATGAATGAACTAGATCAAAAGTGCCAAAAAATATGAGCTTCCAATGGGCCGCAAACAATGAAATTCTCTTGAGCCTAAAAATGATTTGGGCCGTAGATCTTTAATGAAATTGTTGAATGAATGAGCCGAAAAAAAAACTTGGGCTTAGAATGATTGGGCCGTATGTATGAATCACGTGAGCCGTGAACTTTCAATTTCTGATTGGGCTGGTAGACTTCTTGGGATGACAACAACTTTCATTTATCCGACAACTTTTAGAACAAACTTGATTTCATTTGGCCGTGAACTCCACTAAATCAACAACAATTTTTTACTTGGACCTTTAACTTTTACTAAACTGATTCATAGTCAGATAGAATATTTTGATTGTGATGCTAAATCAATATCACATGCACACCGACACAACCATGTGATTTCTTTTACCAATTAATGACATTTTCGATTAATGATTTACACAACCCGATACATTCACATGATGATGCTTGACCACCAAACCAATATCACATGCAATTGCAAATATCAATCCCACTTCGCTGACACCTTTTAATATTTTTCACATGCAAACCGACAATATCAGTTATCAATTCAATATGATTGGGCCGCAACTTCTCAGTCTTTATCCAAAGTATGGGCCGACAATATAAATCTTGGGTCAATGATTATTTTGAAAGAATCACATGCAACCTGAAATAGTTCTGATCACCTAAACACGTTGGAGCTGAATTCCTAAGTGTCACTATGAGCGAAACCTAAGTGTCACTAAGAGCGAAACCACAAATGTGTCACAAGAGCGAGACCCTAGTTGTCACAAAGGCGAAACCTTGAGTTGTTCAAATAAGCGGACCCAATTTGTTCATATGAGCGAAACTAGCTTGTACAAATGAGCGAAACTAGCTGATGACATCATCAATTTCACGAGTCCGTAAAAGCGAAACCCCAAAAATATTGAGTTTTTGGTCGATTTTAGCTTTGAAACTTTCAAGGATTTGTCAATACAGAATTCCGAGCAAGATGTGTAAAACTGAACCGATTCTGACCGTAAAAAGTTTTGATTTTCGTAAAAGAATGGTGTAGAAACAGAATTATCGGCTGAATTGTATAGAACTCTTCTTCACTGGCTCTGATACCACTTGTAGGATCATATTCGGACCTGTTTGAGTCTATCAGAAGAATTCCTATCCAAATCAAGAGGCGGAAACTAATGATTTGGTGCTATTTCAGTCGGATTCACTATTAATTGCTGTTGTATTGATCACGGTAAAGATTACAGACTCTGACAGCACTTCGGCAGCACTTCGTGGCTTACCGGAAGAGAACACCTAGAACTATGTGTGTGGTTCGCTCATAGGACCTATATATATGCATGCAAGTTCCGCTTTTATGTACCTGACACATAAGCGAACCTAGTATCATGACATATAAGCGAACCATACACTATGACACATAAGCGAACCTAGCATGACACATGAGCGAACCTATACAACATTACGGACGAAATCAGAAATGATACATGTTTGAACGAAATCACCTACTATGAAACATAAATGCTTTTGTCTCATTTGTAGTGATGTCATGATGACTTCATCATTATGATGTCATCATCAAAGATGATGACATCATCCTCTTTCAGATCCGTAACGAGACTGAGACTCGATATAAGACGTAGTCGACAGACGTAGTGCACCAACAGATAACACCACCCACCACTGCCTTTGTCGCGGTCTTCGGCCGACATCTCCGTCGGCCACCACCACCGTTGCGGCTCCACCTCCAATACATCCAAAACCACCAAAAATTGATTAAAAGATGTGTAAATCCTTCAATTTTACTCGAGAACAACACTTACAGATGGTTTTAGAGACGAGTTGTTATAGGAACAGTCAAGCATCACCATGAGACCGCTGCCGACGGTGGCGCCGCTGTCACCGCCATCACCATCTCCAGCGTGTCATCTTCATCATCACATCATCAACTTGCCGACATCTTTGTCGCGTGCGGCGGCTCTCTCCTTTCTCCCGATCTCACTCTCTTTGTCAATTATCCTCTAGATCAGTTAGTTGTGGTTGAAACGGTACAACAAGAATGAGGATTTGGGGATGTTGTGGGTAACCCATTGGAGATACAGGCCGACTGGCAGCCAATCCAGTCGCCGGAGTTTGAAGAACGAGGGAGGAGAGGGTTTTGAGGTGGGGTTTCTTCAAGAAAGTGCAGAGAAAGAAGTGGAAAAGGAGGTGAAGAAGATTAGAGAGAGAGAGAGAGAGGTGAAGAAGATGAGTGGTGGGGTTTTTCTCTAAAAATGTAGAAGGTGCCCGGATAGTCCCTGTGGTTTGGCCTTTTAAAAAAAAAGGTAAATTGGTCATTTCACACCCACTTAACAGAGAAAAGTAACTGAAGTTAGACCCAGGGACTATCCGGGAACAAAAAGTGAAAACTTGGGGACTATTCAAGTAGTTTTAGAAAGATAGGGACTATAGGTGAAAAAAGGTGAAACCACAGGGACTATCCGGGCATTTTTCTCTTACACGTATATGGTTTTACTCTTATGCTCAGTACACTAACAAAGTAACAATGCCGTGTTTATATCTGCAGAGGAAGGTTAACGTACATTACGGCTTAACGTACATCACGTACGACAGGTAATTACGCACGTTCATTTTAAAATCACGCACGTTATAACTCAAAAATCCAAAATCACGCATGTTGAAACACAATAATCACGCATATTGAAAACATTAATCACGCATGTTATAGAACAAATCACGCACGTTGTTGTACGTGAAGTACGTTAAGCCGTAATGTATACTTTTTCTATATTTTCATTTCAAAAAAAAACTTTAATAGTTTTTATTTTAAGTTGAGTAAACTGCCATTTTGGTTCCTGTGGTTTGGGCAGTTTTGCCATTTTAGTCCAAATCTCAAACTTTTTAAATCTGGGTCTCTGTAGTTTGCATTTTATTGTCATTTTAGTCCAAATCTCAAAAATTCTCATTTTTTACTGTTCAAACATGTTTTTTTTGTCTTTTTGTGCAGGGGTATATTTGTCCAAGTACATTGCATTAAAACATTTTCTTAATTAAAAAACCCCCAAATAAATACCATATCAGTTCTTGTTCCCCATTTACATCATCTTCAACCTCCCAGATAAAACCTTAACCAGAGATCATCTTCAACCCCAAAAAAACCCCACAGTAGATCGGCACATCATCTTCCCCAACTAAAACCCTAACCCACAGTAGAACAATATGAACATTATGCTGAAGTAGATGCTGACATAAATGAACAATGTGAACAAGCCTCCACCACTGCCACTGTCTTCCAAAATCACCATCGGTCATCATCATCAGTCCTCTTCATCATCGTCCCCACGTTATTTCTACTGCGGCCGCCATTGCCGGCTTTCCTTCACATATCATCTCTCTCTTTCTTCGCCATTTTCTTCCTCGCATCATCTGTGGGACATCAGTGTGTATAATCAACTGAACGACAGAGAGGAGATAGAGGGTTTTGGGTAAGAGATGGGTGGGTGCAGGTATGTACAAGGAAGAAAAGGGGGAGGGGGTTAAGGCTTGCTTGTCGAACAGGTAGAGAGCACCAGCTCTTGGCCGGAACTCCGGCTCCGGTGACCGGAGGGTTCTGATCAGATGAGGGAGAAAGGGTGTGCGGCTAATGAAGGATTTTAGGGTTTTATCTTTTGAGGCCAGGGATTTTATTAAAGGATGGGGGTTTTTCTATGAATATTGAATATTAATAAGGGTATATAAAGGAATTAATAATTTATTTACTTTAGTTTTTTAATTAAGAAAATGTTTAATGAAATGTACTTGGACAAATATACACCTGCACAAAAAGATAAAAAAGACATGTTTGAACAGTAAAAAATGAGAGTTTTTGAGATTTGGACTAAAATGGCAACAAAATACAAACCACAGGGACACAGATTTAAAAAGTTTGAGATTTGGACTAAAATGGCAAAACTGCCCAAACCACATGGACCAAAATGGCAGTTTACTCTTTTAAGTTTTAAAATATTTATGATTTAAATTTACACATATTTAGTTTTACTGTTATATACACTAACAATGCAATTATCATTGTGCCGTGCTTATTTCTGCATTTCAAAAAAAAAAAAAAAAGAACTATTAAGTTGCGATATAAATTTTGTTTAAAATTGAAAATTTCATAGTATTTTTTGCTAGGTCACGGCTTTATCTTTTCGTTTAATCTAATCTAAATATTAATAAAAGACTCAAATTAATGTCATGTGTCATTTTTTCTTCAACCTAAAATTTTTTATTTTATTTTAATTTTTTGAGAATTAATTAATACATGGTTATCCTTATCCATATCCTTATTATTATAGTTATAATAAATGGTTATAACCTAACCATAGATCCGTGTATTAAAAAATTAAACTTAAATCAATATGATAAATAATGAATAAATTAGGTATGATAAATGATGAATTTCATATGTTTTATCCTTACTAAACTCTTTTTTTTTTTGAAAATGTACTTTCATTGCACACAACCGAACCCGAAGACCGAGCCGGAAACCAAACAAACTCAAACTACATAATTACAAAATTACACCAATCGGTCAACCTAATGGACTGAAAAACCGACCTATGTTTCAACAAAAAAAACCCCGAAATTCTGATATCACTGAACACTTCTTCCACACTAGCCCGAGAGCCTGAAAAAACCGTTTTGTTTCTAGCCAACCACATGCTCCAGCACGCGATAATTATGATTCCCTGCAGAATCATTCTTTCCGTCGACCCCAGCCTGCCAAACTTGTGAATTTCCAGCAAATCTTTAAACGAGAAAGCGAAGATGGGCGGAATCCGGCACCATCTACTTACCTTCTGCCATATCATGGAAGCAAAATGGCAAGCTAAAAAAAGATGAGCCGCAGTTTCGTCTTCGAACCCGCAGAGAGGGCATACCCCGATTTGAGAAACTATACCCCTTGATAACAAAGTATCAGATGTAGGGATACGATTAAGCTCTAACCTCCAAACGAAAATATTACATTTCAAAGGGACCCATTTACACCAATCGATCACGTAAAAATCCGGGTTATAACGACCTCTATTCAGAATCTCTTTATTTCACAGAAAAAGAACCCGCAGAATCGCCCAACCATCTCCACTTATCCCTTCCGACTCCGAGAGCAACCGAAGACAATTTGCCCGAAAGAATCGCCAACTCCTGAATCTCAGCATCCATGTCAGGATCGTGTCTCCATAACCAAGAGCCGCCGCCTTCCAGCCGATCTCCCACAGAACAATTTTTAACAACTTCCAGGCGAAATAAATTAGGGAAAACCTCTTTCAAAGGATATTCATCTAACCAGGGATCCAACCAGAAAAGAATACCGTCTCCCGAACCAACTTCTCCTCTGAAAAGACTCCTGATCGGCTTGCTAAACTCTAATTCTGTTTTTAGATAATAATTTGCCGTTATTATGTTTCCGTTATAACCAAAGGTATATTATTATTATTGTTATAATAAAAAATAAATTCTACAAGCTACTAAGATCCAGATATATAAACAAAAGATTTAATTAATATTTATTTCTTCTCTCTTCGCATTACTATGTAAAAGTAAGGGTCTGTTTGGTATGACATAATGGAATAGACGGGTGAATGGAATGTACGAGGTAATGGAATGGACGATGTAATGGAATGGATCATTACCATTCCATGTCTTGTTTGGTTACCATGTGAGAATGAAATGAATCATTACTTTGTGTTGTTTGGTAGGAAAGAATAGACGAAGATATAAAATCGGTGATGAGTGACGGTAGTCGGTGGTGGTGGGTGGTGATAGGTGGCAATGGTAGCGATGGTTGGAGGTGGTGGCAGTGCGTGGTGGCGGGGACAGAGGTAGGTGATGGTGACGAAAATGGTGGCGGGTGACGGGGACGGTGGTGGGTGACGGCGACGGCGACGGTGGTGGAGGTGGGTGACGGCTGACGGCGGAGGGGGGGGGGGGGGTGGGTGGCAACTGTGGCGCGGTGGTGTCGAGGGTGGTGGGTGGTGCCGAGTGACGGCGGGAGCGGAGGTGTGGATGGTGGGTGACGGTTGGTAGCGGCGGAGGTGGGTGATGATTGGGGTGGAGGTGGGTGGTGGCGGGAGACAGCTGGGGTGGAGGTGGTGGTGGCGGCGGTGCGGAGGTGGGTGACGGCGACGATGGTAGTCACGGCGGTAGCTATGGCAGTAGTGGTGTCGCTCGCTCGTGAGTTATTAAAACCAATAAGAATAATAATAATAATGGTAAAAATAATAATAAAACTATTGATAATAATAATAATAATAATAATATATCTTTCCATTCCTTGAAGGAATGAAAAAAAAACACCACCCTACCAAGGAATGAAAATTATTATATTCGAAAGTTTACATTCCTTGTGGAATGCTTTATTCCATTACCACTTGACAACCAAACATGTTTCTTTCATTCCAATAGAATAATCCATTCCATTCCTCCTTCTATTCTTTCATACCAAACGCTACCTAAATGTTATTATTCTTTACCTAAAATTAATTGTAATTGATTGTATTTGTATATAAGTCACCCGTATATATATCAACATACACTGCGAAATGTAGGAAGATATTTAGAACAAATGGGATCAAGATGAAAATATTTAAGCATATACTCTTTACTAAAAATTTTAAGCATATACCCTTTGTTAACAGTATTATAAAACGGATTATACATAAATGATCAATGGTAGCCAAAATATAAAATTGAAGCCTTATATAGGGCCTTGGTATTTGTAGTAGCTAACATGTGTAGTTGTGGTTAATGATCAGTTGATGTCATTGTTTACAACCGAAGAAATAAAATACCTAAGTTTGGATAGTTTATTAATGTCAGAGTATCGTCATAATAATTATGAAGCAAGTCTATACTCACTAGATGTCCGGATGTGTATAATCCGAGTATTTTGATATTCATGAATTTATTCGAATATCAATACTATACATACTGGAATTTAATTACAAATCATTTGCCACAAACTTATACCTTACAGTTTATTTTTAAAAACCCTTACAGTCTTATCATCGTTATTTTTATTTTTTAGTGTTACTGTTTTACAGATGTAAATAATAAGATGGCGTATAATGATTCAAGGAGAGAGGTAAAACTTAGAAAATTATATATGGATACAAAAAAATGTAAATTTTCATTATGTTTCGTTATTTTATGGAACAAATCATTTCAGTTATAAGTTTTCTATACAAATTTACGATTTATATTTTTTTAGATATCAATCCGTGTAATACATGGGTATATAAGCTAGTACTGTTATAAATAAACTTTTTATATCTTTTTTCGTATTACATTTTGTGATTTTATGACGTGTTCTCACTCAAAGTTACCGCTAGCTTGTTGTACATTTAATTGAGCAATCGTCATCTTTATTTTTGTGTAAAAATTTTTAGAGTAAATTGCCAAAATCGTCTCTGAGGTTTGGTCATGTTTGCTGATTCATCGAAAACAACTTTTTTTTGTACCATATTGTCTTCACTTTTGAGATTTTTTGTCATTTTCATCCAAATGTCTAATTTAGGTTATTTTTTAGGGGTAACTTTATAGAAATATAATCAAGTTTGCTAAGTGTTTCAATTAAGTCACTTAAACTTATTTTGTTACTCTAAAATCACTAAACTTTAGTTTAATGTTCTAATAATATGTAATTACCAGGTCACCAGGTTAACATTTTTTTTTTGTTATTTTTTTTTATTTTAATGCTTATTTGAATTTATTTATATTTTATGGATTTTATAAAATCAAAAACATATATTTAACCAAATCATCGATCCAAATTATGGATTTTACAAAATGAAAAACATATATTTAACCAAATCATCATTTTCTACTTTGACTCTGGGGTAAAAGCACTACCTTTAACCTACACGTAATTCAAGATTCAACATACTCTGTTCTTCTTTCATCCCTTGCAATCCAAAATCATGACTTTTCTACAAAAGATCAGAATAGAACGACTGGGTGTTTCCGAACTTGTTAAAAAATTAAAACTAACAACCAGTTTAAATCCAAACAGAAAATAAGAACAAAGATCTGAATCAGTTGTTTCGCGTAAGTCTGTGAAGTTGGTAGCGATAATGGTTAGATCTGAATCAGTAACTCTGGGATAAAAAGAACGTTATGCAGGCTGAGAGAGATCGAGATGGATGAGACGAGTCGATGGAGCGTGCTACCAATTTCACAAAGCATGTGAGGACCAGCATGAGCACGGACCTTCTTCCTGTCGGTGCTATAAAGATATAACCTGTAAGATTAAATATATATTATTTTATATTTAATCTAGTAGCCATTATAATCATTTACATTATATGGATCAAAATATATAACAATCCTATTAAATAATTAGTTGGTAATTGTTGATGGGCCAAATTACCCTTATTAACTAATTAGGGTTTCCTCCTGGGTGCATATATAAGGAGATAATTAGAGGGTTAAAGAGTTAGACTCTAATCACAATAACATCACTCATGAAATCGCCCCTCTCTCCTAACCGAACTCCCTTATTCGGTTTCTCTTACCACCATCATTAGATTGCACCCTAAGGAGGAACCAGACCAAACTGACAACTATGTCAAACACTGTTGCTGCATCTCCATCTGGATTCTCTGCTGGCCTGTGCTGATGCAATCAAAGGTATGTTTTCATGTTTTCCATTATGTCTAAACAGAACTGATCAACATAACCATCTCTTACATGAGATGAATTATTGATGAAATATAAATATATATTTTGATTGAAGGTCGTTCGTTGCATCAGTTGAAGGTTTTAGGTTTTTATCGACAAGTGAAATAGAAAAATCGATGATCGAAGGTTTAAAAGGTTTTTATCGATGATTGAGTTTAAAATATGTTTTTAATTTTATAAAATCCACAAAATATAAAATATATCCACATATATAAGCATTAAAAGAAAATATAAAATAAAAGAAAAATATGGTAACCTGATAACCTAGTAATTACACACTATTAGAACATTAAACCGAAGTTTAGTTACTTTAGAAAGACAAAAAAAGTTTGAGTGACTTAATTGAAACACTTAACAAACTTGGTTACATTTCTGTGACGTTTTCCCTATTTTTATGTCATACATTAGGATGAAAATGGCAAATAATCACAAACCTCAGGGACGATTTTAGCAAAAAAGTTAGATGTTTGGATGAAAATGACAAACAATCCCAAAAGTGAATGACAATATGGTACAAAAAAATTGTTTTAAATGAAACTGACAAATATAACCTAACCTCAGGAACGATTTTGACAATTTACACTAAATTTTATTTGAGAGCCTTTGAAAAACTCAGATCCACTTTATCACCATGGTATCTATTTGATCGGAAAAAAATCACGCTATAGAAAATTTGTAAGCAAATAAATTCTATATGTTGCGTCATTATTTTTATACGTTATGTAAGTAATGATATACCTTGCGTAATTTTGTGCTTAATTTTTCAGTATTTTGTGTAATTATTTCATGAATCTATATGTCGCATCCTAGTGGTTTCATACAATTTACAAGTTAAAGAGGCTGTATCAGACATCGGTGTCGTAACGAAACGAACTGATTTAGACCAAACAACATCA